>CM067481.1:33600632-33628393 GCA_034552555.1 Semaprochilodus insignis | reverse complement strand
TAAAATCCCAGTCTACAGGGAATTCTACTAGGCATTGTGCCAGTGAAGGCATCCTCCAAATCTGGACCAACCGAGCAATTCTTTGATGCAAGACTGTGTGAACACTGATGTGGCCTACATCCAGAAACTTGTCCAGTACATGCCAAACCCACAGCTGTTATATACTTTAAATATAGCGTAAGTCAATGTAACCAGACTTGTGTCCTAGTCATTTTTGGCCATGTCTTTTTTTCCATTCATGATGAAATTTACATACAATGTAAAGGGCAACAGACATTTTCAAAATATAAAAAATAAAAACTCAAAACGGACAAAAATTGAGATACAAGGTGTAATGGTAGCTGCCGGTGGAATACAGTTCAGAGTTCTTGAACACCACTCAGGGGCTCTGCCGGGCAGCTACCGGTTGGAAATTGGGGAGGACCCAAATGCAAAGCAGTCAAGACGTGGGGAAAAAAAGGAAACAAGGATATACGTCACTCAACACACCTCACCAGAGGTGAAGTTCGAACCCAGGCCGCCGTGTTCAGTCTACCGCTCCGTCACCAGAACGTTATAGTGGTTTTTTTTAAACAGATGTTGAATAAAAGGAATGGAAACTAAATACAGGTGGGGGAAAAAAGTTTCGAATTTGGGAAATGTTTGAGCGGGAAATGGGAAACAAAGGATGCCAGGGGAGACTGGCTACCTCCTAAACCAACCATGGTTTAAACTTGGTGATCTCCCAACAAAAACTACCACAAGTCAGGGGAGGAGAAAACTGGTAAAATAAATAAACAAAATGAAGGAGGGAACCACAGTTCTCCCCTTTTACTCAAAGTACTCTCCCTATACAGTAGGGGAGAGCCGGAGGAACAGAAAGAGGGATGGGTAAGAAAACCCTTAATCCCTCTGAGGAGTGTGTAGGGATGAGGGGGAGGGCGAGAACTCACAACCATCAGCAAGAAAGGGAAAAAAAGGCTTTTTTTGTTTTTAATGAAAGGGGAGCGCCAACACTCTCAGCCTTCCAAAGAAGAGAGAATGATAGACAGAAGTGAGGGTAAGCTCAGACACTCATCCCTCTACCGTTACCGGCCAGGACCTTACACACACTTAGGGTAGCAAAGAACCAGCAACCCAGACTGCTTCCTGAGAGGTATATAAAGCCCATTCACCAGGTGCAGGGTGTTAGGATTGAATGCTGGTTTGCCACTGCCCCCTGGTGGCCGGGGTAAGGCTGGCACCCAAACCAGTCCTTACACAAGGTCTTGTTCCGATGCGAGGGATATGGAATGTCTTTCACAAGCTATAAATGTCTGTGTCCAGTTCATGTGTACCATCACAGCTTAGCAGTGGCATACTGTTAGTAACCATGGCTGAGCACCTAGCATCATTGTACAGATAGGAATTTTCCCGTCTCTGGGAACGTGTGATCCAAACTGGAGGCCTTGCTCTAATAGGCACGGTTCCCTCTGTAGTCTACACTGTTGGTGTTAAACTAAATCGCTTATTTGTATACAGCATTAAACGTGTTTTCTTTGCCTGCCTGTGTAATATATAGCAGGGGATTGCAGTCATTTATCCCGTCGGAGAGCGTTTCGTTCGGATTTGCCGGTTTGTAGTTCATCATTAATGAGTTCTCCTCACCCTGGGTTAGGGCTAGATCCCTGTTTTCTCTAAACCCAGTTCACACCGATGTGGTGTGTGCTTTCGCCCCTGCTCCGGATAGTTCAGCTACCCAAAGGCACCGGCTATAAAACATTCCTGCTGCCGGTGCTGACCCTGCCGAGGGAGGCACAATTCATTTCCTGATGATTTATGAATGGGCTCCTCGGAAAGCTAGGAAAGGTTAGCTCATGATGTGGCTCCAGGTAATTTATTCTCTTTGCCTGTTTCCTTCGATCTGTCTTTTCCCCGGCAATATGTTTTTTTTCTTTTTTTCCCAGCCACAGTTTAATCAAACATCTGTGACATTTAGCCGGCTTCGACAATCGCAATTTGAATTGGGAACAGGATGACAGTCGCTTTCGGAGTATCCTCCGGAGGATTTCCTCATAGGGCCCAATTACCAACCCATTATCAACAGAGTACCTGCGCAACTCCAGAGTTTCCCACTCTATCAAGCTTTAAAACACAAAGGACTGAGGGCTCTTTTTTATTAAACACCCTTCAACATAAATGTAAAAAGCACACTGGCACATATAATAATAATAATAATAATAATAATAGTAATAACAATAACAATCATTTCTTATTTACTCATGTCTTTTAACCAAATAAGGTCTGCAAGTGCATTCACTGACTTCAAGGCTTTTCGTGAGGGAATGTACAGCAAAGATATAACCGTAATGTTTTAGAACCGACCGACTTCTTTTCCTTCTATAGTTTACTCGTTAATAATTCCACATACTGACCCACTCACAATCTTGTATGTACAAGTATATGTACGCACATAAACATAGACTAATTGGACCCCGCCGGGAGGACAGTGCTGATTTTGGGGGTCTCCCTCCAGCATTTGGTCATAAACACTGACAAAGAATGGACATTCGAAACTGTTGCAGCACAAATGACTTCTTCCATCCCGGACCTCCCCAAAGTCCGTCTGCCTCCGCGGAGCCGATTTAGAGAGAGATGCTAATATCTTCTGGTGAGTCAGTTAGGCAGCGAAAGGAAAAGCAGCATTCGAAAAAAGACGTGTTCCCAGGAGTTCTGGACGGGGAAGCACGTCGAGCTGCTGTCACTCAGCCGTTACGGAGAGAGAACGTTTTAACGCTGGCAAAATGTGGCACCTCAGTCGGTAATAAAAAACTTGTTTTTCTTTGAATTTCGGATGGAATTTTTAAGCTCGGTTTGTACGAGGTGCTCATGTCAATTGTACGGTTCCTCCGTGTGTTAGTAAGTCCAAAACTGCGACAAGTAAATCCTCAAAAAATGATACAAGCAAGTCCCGTTCAATCAGTCCGAATCCGCTACTAGTAGACGCCAAGTCCCTCATGCATTCTTCAGATTTGATGGTGCCAGGATGGAGCCTTGACTAATCTTTTACCCCAGGTTACCTGGTCATGTGTCGATGATCTCCTGCACTGGTGTAGGTTCGTGTGGAAGGCTTGTCGCATTGGGCAGAGCTTGCCCGTGTCCCACCGAGTTCTGCTGGATCTCCATGGGAATACCTGTTGTGTTCTCTCGCGCCGCCGGAAATTCCCGGCACTGTTTCCGGTACTCCAAAAAGGTACACGCCTTGGTGGCTATCGCCACCACGTTTTTGCCCACGAAGATAGTGGAGACGCGGCTGTCCTGAAAGAGCACCATGTTGACGCCCCGTATGAGGATGGTGACCACGTTGATGGTGACCAGGCTGAGCATGGGGTACAGCATCATCTTCTGGGGTGACACGTGCTCTCCCTGCACACTGATCTCGCTCAGCGACACACAAGGAAGGATCAGCAGAAGTATGTAGCAGTAGAAGAACATTAGGCCTTCTGCCCAAATGGGTAACCCTGTTCGCTGGGGTTCCCAAAGGTTTGCCTGGATGTCCAGAAGGTCCAGCAAGTCCAGGGCCACCCAGAACAGCCGTCCCCTCATGTCCTCCTTCTTCCTAAACGTCCGGACGTATTCCATGCTGTCCAGCGCCACTAGGACTAGGTAGAGTCCCGGCACGCAAACCGACAGGAGCAGAGTCAAAGCCTTCCGTGCCACGGTTTCAAGACTCTTGCGGTCCGCCTTGCAGTTCTGGAAGACGAAGTAGAGCTTGATCTCCAGCACAAAGATGTAGAGGAACCAAAGTATCATGGCATACCCGCGGCGGGCCGTCCGCACTTCGGCCCCTACCCAGACGGCTACGTAGCGGAGGACTATGAGGAAACACACGTCCCCGACCAGGACGATGATGCAGACCCCGATCTTTCGCGGGCCCTGGTTCTGCTCCACCAGGTAGGCGTCCATGAAGGCCATGCTGGTCATGATGACGATAGTGGTGAGACAGACGTGCCGTTTGTCCGGTGGTGGCAACACCATGGCTAGGGCCACCACCGCTAGCACCAAGACACTCTTACGTCGTCCCTAGCCTGAGGGAGTCCGGTTTCAATGACTTTACCCGGCTCCTTTTACTCTAGCTTCTCTGGGCTCTCTCCTTTTGTGCAAAAGCTGTTTCCCATTTCCACAAGGCTGAAATATGTTACGGTAAATTGAGAGACTGCTTTTATATATCTAATCCTTGAGAGCGAGCATGGCTATGAGAGTCATTTGTCTTTCTTGCCAGGCATGGGGACAGAAGCAAATGGATTTTTTCCCTTGCTGTACTTAGTGTAATTCGGGTACGGGGGGAAAGTCCTAGATTACAACAGGCCGAGACGTTCAGCGTCTGTAGTCTTTGTTTCTTGCAGTAATTCCAGTTTGAAGCGGTACAGAATGATTTTGAAGTTCAGGCAGAGGCTGGAGCTGAACTGTTTTGCAATGGAAATGCGAGGCTGAGGGAGGAAAGCGAAGCTGGGTTTTGGCAGGTGATTCCTCTCTGGCTCACTGAATGGAAGAGGCTATCTGCTCATTACTCACTGAGGTTCCATTGATCCTGCTAGACTACTGTGAACACTGGCCAGCCACGCCTCAGCGTTTACGGATAAAACGCTATGATTTTCCTGCATCCGGAGAACATACTGAGAGTGATGGGGGAATGGTGGGTATACACCAGGTTTGGAGGTTATAAATGCCTGGCTGAGTTGAGCGAGAAGGAAAAGTCGAGAGCATGTGTGTGTGTGTGTAAGAAAGATGTCTGCTGAGTCAGTTGGTTGAGTTATCAGACCGTTTCCAGGAAATATGGGGAGCGCGTTCAGGCCGTAGGTCCAGCAAAATGACCAAACAGTCTTTGAATGTCGATGTATATTAAGTCCGGAGACCTCTGTGTGACGGATTGGGCAGCCGTGGACAATTGACTTTGTAGAGCAGCCATTCATCACCCAGACACTGATACAGCAGCTCCACGGGCCAGAGTTCATCCATGGCACCCGCAAGGGGAGGCTCTCTCGCTGTGCTTCACTCGCATCCTGGCCCCCCTCCTCGTCTAACTTGGCCTGGAAAAGAGAGAGAGAGAGAGAGAGAGAGAGAGAGAGAGAGAGAGAAAGAAGCATGTCAGCACAAAGCTGGTAGTTACGGCTCATTGCCAAAGATCTACACTGCATCAGGGTCCTTCTGTTAGATTCCAACCTGAAATTAAAATGGACTATATTTGTTTAAGCTCCTGCTCATATTCATTTATCACACCATATGATACCACTGATTTATCATACCATATGAATTGTAAGACAAAATTCTTGCTTTGTTGTTTTTGGCAATGACCCTATTAGTTTAAATCGTTTAAATGATATCACAAACATCATAAATCAATCAATATTTATTATATTTATTGTACTGTCTTGCACGTTGCACTTTCGGCAGTCTGTCCTGTACTGTATTGTTTTTGTCTGTATTGTATTGTTTTTGACTGTATTGTATTGTTTTGTCTGTATTGTATTGTTTTGTCTGTACTGTATTGTTTTTGACTGTATTGTATTGTTTTTGTCTGTATTGTATTGTTTTGTCTGTACTGTATTGTTTTTGTCTGTATTGTATTGTTTTTGTTCTGTTTTGTTCCATGTGGCACCCTTGTTCTGGAAAAAACGTAATTTCATCTCACTGTGTACTTGTACAGAGCTGAAATTACAATAAAAGCCACTTGACTTGACTCCATATGCTCACTGTCCTTCTCCTAAATGGTAGCTGTACAGAGGAGGGCAAGAACCTTCTTTACGTTCAATGCAATTCAATGTAATATTGTATAAAATACAGGACATAAGCTCACTGGACAAAAAATGAGTCACCTGGCGTGTTTAGGGTGGTAGTACCTGCACGAGGATGATGGGGTCAAGAATACCCGCGAGGTGAATGATGGGATTCATAGATGTCTCGTTCCATGTGTGGAAAATGGCTCCAAAGGAGATGTTATTGATTGGCTAAAAGGAGTGACTGTTGGTATATGACTAAAATATTATGCCCTATATAAGCTCAAACGAGACAAAAAACGTACCTAATAGCCTGTAGTACCTCCACGAGCACCAATAACAGCTGTGACTGGATTGGGCATGGACTGGACAAGTTTCTGGATGTAGGCCACATCAATGTTCAGACACTCTTACATCAAAGATTTGGTGGATGCCTTCCCTGGCACAATTCCGAGGAGAATTCCCTGTAGACTGGGATTTTAGCCACTGCTGGTAGACCCGTATGACCGTACGCTTCCATACACCTCCAGATTCAGCTACTTCCTTCACACTATGGTCTTTGGCACGCCCAAATGCAGTCACTCCTTTTAGCCAATCATTAACATCTGCTCTGGAGCCATTTTCCACACATGGAACGAGACATTCCCTGCACTGTGGCACCTCTTCCCAATCTATGGATCCCGTCGCTCACACCCCGCAGGGATTTATAGCCCCGTCATCCTCGTGCAGCGCCATCTGCAGGAGCCTGAAGTTACTACCACCTTAATCACACAAGAACACAAATCCACTTATTGCCATGTATCAGATTTCTGTATGGGCACAATGTAAAGGACGACTATGGAGCTTAAATTATACATACAAACTGCAGATACGTGTTTGTGATATAATTATTCCCACCTTGGAGACAGCTATGGAAAATAAAATCCCCCATTTCAGTCCTATGTAATCCCTGATTCCATGTTATGGAATGTATAACACATTACATATCAGATCTCTATGTTTCCACCTGAGATACGGTATAATCAGGAAGTCCCTATGTAGGCAGTGTTACTGTTAGCATACTGTACTCATACTGGGTGTCGCGGCACTCGTCTCCATTTTCCATGTAGCAATAACACCAAGGCTTAGCCTGAATGGAAAATCTAAACATCTGACGCCGAGTGTTTGATTATGAATAACTGGACCGCCCTGCGAACGGTAAATGTTAGAACTATTTCAAAGCCATAGGAAATGCAGCTCATCCTCAAAGCCTCGGATATTTTTAGTTGCTGACCTTTTTGGCAGCCGAGAGAGTCTGTATATCCCTAATACCGAATGCCTCTGCGTAATATCACATGGCTCTAATAAATAAAAGTTGTCTAGGAGAATTAGCACTTTACAGATTGGTTATAAGTAGGTAATGATATGGTCATATTAAGGAAACAAATTATATTAAATCATTAATTAAATGCCAGTTTCCTAGTTGTTACTAAATAATAAATCAGAATTGTAATGTTCACAAGGCCGTTACGAAATGGTAAAATAATAGTAACAAATTATACTTACCTAAAAATGACCTGCTGATTTTATAGTTCTTTATGTACAATAAGTGAGCGATTGTAGTGGTAACAAGGCAGCAATGTAATAGAAATATATATAATATAGGTTTCCTAAATATTATATGCACATCATCTACTCAGTAATAAATGGAAAGATAGTCACTGTCTCATCTGTTCCTGGGTAACAAAACGTGTCTATAGGTGGGCCTACATGTGAAGCACAAGACCATTTATAACTGATGTTATGACCTGATGGGACGTGTAGTAAGTAAGAAACAAGATGGAAATACAGCTCTGGAAATAAATAAGAGCCCACTCCAGTGTCTTCTTAAATCAGCATCTCCACATGTACAGCAGGTTCTAAGTGAGGAACAGAAGGTTGGGTTCTAGCTTTACTGGCAGATACAGTGAGCGTCTGGTTCATAAGAACAAGGTCAAAGCAGCAAACACACAGGACAACACAGCTACAGACTGGCAGAGGGCCAAAACCACTCTCTACTGACCGTGATGAGCGCCACCTCATTCCAACGTCACTTAACCACCGTAAGATGACCTCAAGTGACCTACAGGAAGACTGGCGAGCGGTGGCTGGGGTGAAATGCACAGCGAGCATGGTTCTAAAAACAGGCTTCTGGAGGGTCATTAGTGATTTTCTAAATAAACAGATCTAAATACAATATTTGATCTGGAATTTGGGAGACGTGTTTCCAGTAGGGTATAGAATTAAACAGAACTGCTCATTTTGGTCCAACACAAACCCAGAAACTGTACAACTAGAGGAACTGATCATTTTCAGGTGCTCTCTTAAATTTTTCCAGAGCTGTAAATAATTTTGCATTTTATGGCTCTAATACCATGTAGTTTCACTGTAATTACGGCCTGTAACTCAAAGTGTGTCTGACCACTTAAATACATCACAGGTAAAACATAAAACAGAAACTAGGGAATTAGTATTTTACAGCCCTGATACCAGGTAATTACAGCAGAACTACTTCTGATTTTGGGTTAATAACTCTAACATTATGTATTATATACATGCACTCAGTCATTATTCTCTCTTATTATTCATTAGGAACTATAAAATAAGTGGGTCATTTTAGGAAAATAAAACTTGTTATTTTATTACTAAATACTGATAAAATGGAAAAAAAATCTCATTTATTAATAACTAGAAGATGCATATAGCACCTATATGTCACACAAGACCAGGGTTGAATCCAAAAGCAGGTGTTATTAACAAACCAATCCGGGCAAACTAAGCAGACAAGGGGCACACACAAAAATATACAGAGAACGCTTCGAATTGAAAGGCAACCAAACAAGACTTCGCACCTGAGTGCAGGTGAGGAGTCCATAAATACCGTGTCAACAACCATAACAGGAAACAGGTGAACAATTAAAACTGAGGAGAGAGCGACCTCCTGTGACGGGGAGGTGAATCCCCAGGGCCATTGGTAACACTATAATAAGTACAACTTGTTACCATTGGGTTTCTATTACATCACTGCCTCGGTACCACTCACTACAATTTCTGATTTATTATTTAGTAACAACTAGGAAATTGACACTTAATTACCGATTAAATACAAACTGTTACCGTAAAATTACCATATCATTACCTACTTATTACCGATCTGTAAAGTCAAGTGCTACCGAGTTTTCCTCTTCTAGGCTTTCCCTGACATGCTTAGTTTTTGAATAACTGCCATCTTCCAGCTTGTGCACCCACACAGTCGTATATGCTTACAGTTAAAGGGAGGTGTGTGCCTGCAGTCTCCGGAGCACTGGTGCATGCCAATACAGCGCCATTAATTATACCCTGCTTTGCAGGTGGATGGAAACTCTGGAAGATTATAACGCTTTCTGCACATTTCTGCAGCTCTGAAACAGCCATGTAAGGACTTGGGACACTGAAGACATGGCAAAAAAACATGTCATGATGTTTAGGTGTATTTTTTCGACCCGTCTGGGTGGCAGTACAGCAGGCAGTGAGCACACAGAGCTTTCTTTCCGAACTCGGAAACAGATATCCAGCTGAAAGTGCAAAAGCACCATTACCTCCAAAACCACAAGAAGCTCGGAATGCAGCCTTAGACAAAACACTCATCGACAAGGGTAACACTGGTACAACATCCCACCCCCACCATCGCCCCCACTTCACTCGTCTGCCTTCACACACATATGAACTTGAGTGACATCCCATTCTCAATCAATACGGTGTAATATGATGTCGGCCCACCCTTTGCAGCTACAACAGCTTTAACTCTTCTGGGATGGCTTTCCACAAGGTTTAGGAATGTGTTTGTCGGAATTTTATGGGGCCATCCCCAAACTGTTCCCACAAAGTTGGGTGTATGAAATCTCTTGGTCCAAAATCTCTTGGTCTGCTGAAGCATTAAGAGTTCCTTTCACTGGAACTAAGGGTCCAAGCCCAACTCCTGAACAACAACCCCACCCCACACCTGACAATGCAGTCAGACGAGTACCGCTCCCTGGCCACCGCCAAACCCAGACTCATCCATCAGCTCGCCAGACAGGGAGCATGATTTGTCATCCCAGAGAACATGTCTCCACTGCTCTAGAGTCCAGTGGCGGCGCTTTACACCACGGCATTCGACTCTTTGCATTGCGCTTGGTGATGTAAGGCTTGGATGCAGCTGCTCGGCCATGGAAACCCATTCCATGAAGCTCTCTACACACTGTTCTTGAGCTGCTCTGAAGGACACATGAAGTTTGGAAGTCTGTAGTGATGGACTCTGCAGGAAGTTGGCAACCTCTGCACTATGCCCCTCAGCATCCGCTGACCCCGCTCTGTCATTGTACGTGTCCTACCACTTCATGGCTGAGTTGCTGTCATTCCCAATCACTTCCACTGACAGTCGACTGTGGAATATTTAGTAGGGAGGAAAATTCACGACAGGACTTGTTGTACAGGTGCACGGTACCACGCTGGAATTCACTGAGCTCCTGAGAGCGACCCATTCTCTCACTAATGTCTGTAGGAGCAGTCTGCATGCCTAGGGGCTTGGTTTTATACACCAAAGGCCATGGAAGTGATTGGAACACCTGAATTCAATGATTTGGAAGGGGGAGTGAATACTTTTGGCAATTAAGTGTACCATAACTCCTCTCACATACTGCCCCCTCTGGTGCCTGTGTTATACTGCACATGGCTTCTCTTCTTGCTCCACCCTGGCTCCACCCACTCTCATGCCTGTAGCTGATCTTGGACTCATTAGGACTCCCATTGATACCCCATTGATTGCTCTGCCTGGTTGCAAAGTCTCTGTGTTGCTTTCCAGAGTTCTTAGCTGTGTGTCTGTGTTCTTGGGTTCATGATCTGACTATCTAGTCGTGTTCATGTTCCCTGGTTCTTGGTTTAGGCGATTATGAATTTGTCACTACTGAATTTGTCACAAGTCCACACCATAGCAGTACGCAGATCGATTATGAATGGATGTTACTTCAGGGGCTGCCTGTATAAGTTGTGAGGTGTTATGTTGTGTTCAAATGAGGCATGATGGTGGAATGGCTCATTTGGGCTCATGTGGGGCGAACATGCAGTCAAGACCATTCGTCAGAAATCTCCAGAATGCTACGAACCAATTCAGGACAACTTGGGCCAGATGGCACAGTGCTTCCTGCAGGAATATCCCATCATTGTAGGTATCCGTGTCCATGAACGGTTGCAAATGGTCACCACGCCGTGAAACGTTTTCAGTTTAGTGAATATTCATGAGGGACCGACCAATAGAATTGCTCCAAACCTGCTTAGAAATAAACCTTGTTCTATCAGCCTCCACTGCAGGTTAAGAAAGCTGGTTCATCCTCCTGTAAAGGTCCATTCTGGAGGGTTTTAAGGTGGACTGTATAATTCCATGAGGGCTGTTTTACAGTTTGATGTCTTCACTTTTATTCTACAGTAAAGCTTTAAGATAAACATAAGGAGAACCTGCTATGAGGAGCCACGTCTAAACTTTTGACTGGTACTGTACATGCTAGAACCTCAGACATCAGCATTTCCTATATTATCGTTGAGAGTCACTACATTCATTAAAGCACCATAAAAAAAAGTAACTGGAACTCTTCCCGGTCTCTCTGCCCGAAAAAAGTCTTAAATTCCGCTCATTTGCACGGATCAAATTAATTCATGCTGCTAGATCCCTAACTTTAATCACTCAAGCCGCAAACGTATCGAACCTCGCTCAAAGGCCCGCTAGGACTGACCCTTTTAATATTCAAACGGTATCCTGCTGGAGTTGGTCAGACAGCCGAGGTCTCCAGACGTCTAATCAGCTCGCCAAACTGACATTTGCAAACATTTAACACAAATAATGAAGACTAGACACAACACGCACACAGCCATGCTCACTGGGCCCCATCAACGAATCCCAGATACCCGCCAACAGCTAAATATGGCATGTTAACTCTGCTTAAATATGACTGTCAGATTCTCTCATTATCTCGGAGAAGTGGGAGCATAACCTCTTCATACAGGCCCCCTAGCACTGTAGACGCCAGAGTCTAGAATATACAATGGTTCTTAACTTACTGTAAAACAGACTGGCCGGGCCAAATTCACACTCTTAATGAACCCACATGAATACTGTTACAGAACCACAATGAATTATTGCTTATTGCTATTAAGGAAATTACTAGATGAACATCGGTGCGCTTTATCACTGTATTATGTGGCTAATTTATTACGTGGGGGTCAGACGGTGTTTCAGGAGGTCTATAACGCTCTTTCACTGTTTTATTTTTGGGTTCTACTAGAACAGATTTACTTCAGTTTTCCCAAAACACAGTATTTTCATCTGAAGTGCTGCATATCTGTATTCACGCTCTGTCTGAAAAGCTCTGTTAGAGCTCATGTGTCTTTAAGCCCCGTCGCCACCTTTTGAGCCCAGTGTGCTCTGATTGGCCAGCTCGCCCACTCTGTTGCGACAGGTGAAGCACCAGAACAGCTCTTGCACCGCCCCCCACCACCACTGTGTCTGTTCTTACAATGGTGTCGGTTCTGCTGTATCAATTTGATGCAGATTCCATTCGTGAAAGTCCAGTAGAACAAGCCGGAAGATCCACCTTCATAAGCTACAATGCAGCAGGATGTTTCAGAACCTGAAGGTCCAGTAGAACAAGCTGCTATATCTACCTTCACAAGTCAGACTGGAGCAGGATGTTTCAGAGTCTGGAAGTCTGGTAGTACAAACCAGACTGGAGCAGGACATTTCAGAGTCTGAAAGTCCAGAAGAACAAGCCGGTAGATCCACCTTCACAAGCTAGACTGCAGCAGGATGTTTCAGAACATGATAGTCCAGTAGAACAAGCCGGTATATGCACCTTCACAAGCTGAACTGCAGCAGGATGTTTCAGAGCCTGAAAGTCCGGTAGAGCAAGCCGGTAGATCCACCTTTACAAGTTAGACTGGAGCAGGATGTTTCATAACCTGAAGGTCCAGTAGAACAAGCTGGTATATCTACCTTCACAAGCCAAACTGCAGCAGGACGTTTCAGAGCCTGAAAGTCCAGAAGAACAAGCCGGTAGAGCCACCTTTACAAGCTAGACTGGAGCAGGATGGTTCAGAACCTGAAGGTCCAGTAGAACAAGCCGGTATATCTACCTTCACAAGTCAGACTGCAGCAGGACGTTTCAGAGCCTGAAAGTTTGGTAGAAGAAGCCGGTAGATCCACCATCACAAGTTAGACTGGAGCAGGACGTTTCAGAGTGGTCAGATTTTACTGGTTCGGCTCTCTGTGCATTATACGAGGTGGGCAGGCAATAAGAACTGTCTTACGAGATGACATCATCTTGTAACAGGGATAAGGGCTAGAATTCCAACGATCGGAAGGCAGTAAACACCCTGGACAGGTCGCCAGTCCTTTGCAGACTACATTATATTTCAATGTGAAAATGAATCAGAAACAGGGAATTGAGTTTTACCCCCAGCAAAACCTGAATACTTCCCGTATAGACACGGCCCTGTTCCATGACATTACAGATAAGTTCAACACCTGACTTACGCCTGAGAGCTGTGATTGGTTGGCACATATTCAATTTCAATAGCTAATATTTTGCACCAAGTTTTCAGATGTGACTCCAGATATGTTAAAAACTGCCAAAATGAAAAATGACCAAGTAGCAATACAAGAATTTCCTGTGGTCCCCTGCATTGCCCCCTATGGCCCTCGGTTTGAGATGCGCAGGTGGCGGCAGCGCTGCGATGACAGCGTTTAGCAATTGGGTTACTTAATAACGAGAAGAGTAAATTGAAAAGCGGAGTTAATGGTTTCCCCTCTGCCTACAGGGGTCGAAAGGTCCTAACTGTGTTAAGACAGCTTACTCGAGCTTTGTGCTCCCGGCCGTACAGCAGAGGAGCGAAGTCTTCTGTCGTGTCTGACTCGTGGTCTTATTAACAGTGAGTGGAGGAAGCAGATGGGCGGCTTACATCTCACTGCTGCGCTTGTCAACTCAGTCATGTCAGAACATGGTCGGAAACAAATTAATGAAACATAGACTAATACGGACCATCGTGTGTGGAGTGACAACAGCCCACACACAGCTACCGAGCCACTGATATGCCATTAAAGAGCTGAAATTCTTATTATTCAGAGTCTAGTATTTCCTCTATCATTAAACAGGCCAACAAACTACATGCTGGCTGGCTCTGACAGGACACAGACATGCTCTTGATCTAACTGGCAGCCTACCATTTGGTTCTGTTTGGTTTTTATGTGTTATGTGTTCATAGCTCAAAAACAAATCTCCAAAAAGAGTCGAAAACACGTTCTGACCCTTTACACTGCAGAAAATGAGATCATGGCAAGTAAAATGATCTTGTATCTAGTTCAAATACCTGGGAACTCTCATTTCGAGATTGCTTTAAGCTAATTTTAAGAGTATTTGACTTATTTTCAGACATTTTTTACTTGTTTTAAGTGATTTTTGTAAGCCCAAATTTTCTCACTATATTGGCAGATAATTTTGTGTTTAAGACTTTTAAGTTATGTCAACTAGAAATAAGCTAATTTTACTTGCTATCATTTTTTTTGTAAGTTTACATTTACGGCATTTAGCTGACGCTCTTATCCAGAGCAACTTACAAGGTTAATCCTATTACAGGTAGGCCAATGTAGTGTTAGGAGTCTTGCCCAAGGACTCTTATTGGTGTAGCACAGCACAGTCACCCAGACCAGGATTCAAACCCCAGTCTCCCACATGTGGTGGTGGCTCCATGGCAGGTAGTAGTGTTATCCACTGAGCTACACCAACCACTCACAAGTTGCACCATTGGCAGACAGCTGCACCACGACGACTGCCTTTGACACCATGTCAACGTCGCCAAAGACTGCAATGGTGTCGTGCCAGACGGTCTTGGAGTGACTCAGAACGGCAGCGGGTCATCTTCAGTGACGAGTCCTGCTTTTGTCTTGGTGGAGACGATCAACGAATCCGTGTGTGGAGGCACCGTGGTCAGCGCCAAGATGAACGGTTTGTTGTCACGCGTCACACGTCCAGAAGGCCTGGTGTCACTCCACCTCCACCCCTACCGCACCATCTGCAGGAACTGTGTGAGGATATTCAAGCTGCATGGGATGGATTATCACAGGACACCATTAGGAACCTCTGCAGCTCCGTGCCGAGACGTCTGGCGTGTTGGGTTAGCAAACATGGCGGCCCGACGCCATACTGAGAGACAGACTTCTGTATGTGTAGCTCAATAAATATTGATCATATCAGTCTAAATTGATCATCATTTATTGATCCTGGTAACCTTTATCTTCCTTCCCAACAGCACTGCAGTCCCACACCTCCTTCTGGGTGCAGTTGTTCCTTTGGTAGCTAATTTTGTAGTATGTGTTTAGGCTGATAGTGATGATTCCCTCGGACCAGTCAGGAGTCCACAGAGCTCATTTGGAACCTCAGTGGAGGTTACCAGGTACTTCTTTGGTTTAGGTACCAAGTACCTATAAAGTCGAGTCAAGTCGAGCCGTTACCATGCGACGAAATAGCACCATTTGATGCTCCTTCCACAAAGCCCTTCCCACGAGGCTCGCAATTCAGATCTCTGTGTTTATATAGCATAATGTTTTATAAATAGATTGATTGCAAGGCAAACCAAACCATACGCTGCTTTATGTTTCCCTTTGTTCTGTCACTGAAATTCAGACGAGCGATTGTGCGTATTTCTCACTCACACCTGCTGAAGGAAAAAAGGAGAAAACTGAGAATCGGAGAATAATTGATATTTCTGTTTGTGTTTTATTGTTTCTCCTCTATTCACTCAGGCCATTCAAAGAGGAGACAAAAGCCCTTTTTTATCTCAACTCAAGGGCACTGCCTAACTGCCGAATCCTTTGGCAGCCTGAGCTTTTTCACTTTTTTCTTTCCTCTGGACAAGCAGCGTCCCTCAGAGAGGTTGAATACAAACCCCACTTCCAGCCTGCGGCAGAGATCGGCTTTAAAAGAGGAAGCATCCCTGCTGTGCTTTGCCGTGCTGCCGGAATCTCATATATGGCGAGGTCTCCGAAAGCGTTCAAAGACGGTGAAGGGCTGGATGAGATGCAGGTGTTTGCCGGCAGGGACACCCGCTTTCACCTGTTGTTTTTGTGTTTTCTCAGGAACGTTTAAATAGCTCTATTCTTTTCGCACTATTAGCACCTACTCTTTCTTCTTTAGCAGGAATAGTTTGGCACAGAACCAAATATCCACCTTAACTACCGTTCAGGCAGTTCAGCACCGACATCCTTCAGCTCATGCTTACAGATAACAGAATGCCATGCAGTGTCAGAAACTACATAAGCAAGCCTATCTGGCCCCATACACATTAACATCAACTATAGGCAGTTTGCATACAGCCTGATAATTCATTATAATCCAATTCATCACGATCAGGGCCATTCTGGATACAATGTCCACACCTTAATCGGAATAGACTAGTCCGACTAAGGCTAATTGAGGCCAAATGAGATGACCGGGGCAATTATAAATATGATCTACACTCCTTAACCGGATTAGACTAGTCCGATTGTGGCCAATTGAGGCAGTTGGGGCCATTCCAAATACAATTTACACACCTTAATCGGAATAGATTAGTTCGAATGAGGCCAATTGAGGTCGATTAAGGTGATCAGGGCCGATCCAAATGCAATTTACACACCTTAATCAGGGAAGACTAGTCCGAACTGAGGTCAACTGAGGCGACTGGGACCATTCTTAATGCAGTTTACGCACCTTAATCAGAATAGGCTAGTCCGATTGAGGCCGATTAAGGTGATCAGGGCCGATCCAAATGCAATTTACACACCTTAATCGGAATAGATTAATCTGAATGAGGCTGATTTAGCCCAATTGAGGTGACAAGGGTCATTCCACATACAATTTACATACCTTAACCGGAATTAGACTAGTCTGATTTTGGCCCATTAAGGCCAATTGAGGTGGTCATTCCGAATAAAATTTACACACCTTGACCAGAATAAACCAGTCCGATTGAAGCCAATGGAGGCAACTGGAGTCGTTCTGGATGCAATTTACACACCTTAATTGGAATAGACTAGTCCGACTGAGGCCGAATGAGGCAACTGGGGCAATTCCAAATACAATTTACACACATTAATCGGAATAGATTAGTTTGAATGAGGCCAATCGAGGTCGATTAAGGTGAGCAGGGCCAATCCGAATGCAATTTACACACCTTAATCGGGGATGACTAGTCCAAATGAGGTCAACTGAGGCGATTGGGGCCGTTCTATATGCAGTTTACACACCTTAATCGGAGTAGACTAGTCCGACTTAAGCCAATTAAGGTGACCAGGGCCATTCCGAGTACAATTTACACACCTTAACCGGAATAGACTAGTCTGATTTCGGGCCATTAAGGCCAATTGAGGTGACCAGGGTCATTCTGAATAAAATTTACACACCTTGACCAGAATAAACCAGTCTGACCGGGGCCAACTGAGGCAATCGGGGTCATTCTGGATACAATTTACACACGTTAATTACAGCAGACTAGTCCGATTGAGGCGATCTGGGTCATTACGGATACAATTTACACACCTTAATTACAGTAGACTAGTCCGATTGAGGCCAGCTGAAGTGAATAGGGTCATTCCGGATACAATTTACATACCTTAGCCGGAACAGACAAGTCCGATTGAGGCCATTCCGAATACAATTTCTACCTGACTGAACGAGGTGGGAAATCCTGTAAATAATGTAAATACCTGAATGGTCTGATTACATTGCCAATCTGAAAGTTTTAGTATGTTCTATGTAGGCCATTTGCATCACAGTGGAAGTTATAATGTTCAGTGGGACTCAGAAATTGGTCTGCAGAGGAGAAAAGGTTCATACTTCCAACTTAAATATACCTATGAGGATGGACGGCCATGAAGCTCCCAATAACGAGCTCTTCAGACATATATGTATATGAGCAAAATATAGACAGTGTGTTTACACTATAGAGCACATTGAACACAGATGGACGGTTCTTAAGTTGGTGTATTACAGAGCTAAACAGTCCTCAGGTAACTCATACTCATGCTGCTCGTCTCACTCTGACTGGACTCATGTGATGGTCTTTATCATGGTAAGTGTTTGGAGAAGGTCATATCCTGGATGGGAGGAGTCAGCTGTAATTTTGCTGGCATGCTTCATGACCCTGCTGTTGTAGATGTCCTGAAGTGCTCGGCAGACTATAGCCAAAGCCTCCTCACTGTCCTGATTATGTGCTTGGCTTGTTCTTGTGAGGTGGTGGATATGGGTGATGTGAGGATGGACTTGATGATCGCTCTGTAAACTGGATCATCAGGCTCCGAGTTTCTTCAGCTGTCTCAGGAAGAACATTCTCTGCTGTGCTCTCCGCTCTCTTGGCTGTGCAGACGGTGTTCCCACTTCAGATCCCCGGATAAAGTTGAGGCCCAGGTATTTGAGTGACTCCACAGTGGAAACCACAGTGACGCTGATGAGGACTGGGGTGGTAGGGAGCTGTGGTTGCACCTGATGATCGTCTGATTGCTTGGGATGCAGTTACGGGTGTAGAGACTGAAGAGCACACAACCCTGTGGTACTCCAGTACTGAGGGTCTGGGGGGGTCTGATGTGTGTTTACCAAGCCTCGTCTCCTGTCTCCCGTTTTTGAGGGAATCCATGATCCATCAGTATATGCCAACTAGCACAGAGAGCTTAACACGAATCCTGGATGATCTCAACGTAAGTCTACAGTGCTACGCAGGGGTGAACAGGGTTCAGTGTGCTTTGTGATGTCATCTTTGAAACCACCTTCAGAGGTGGGACACAATGACCCATCCCAGACAGCAAAGACGAACCATCTAATCGACTGTGTCATCAAAGGACAAACAGGGCAACGATATCAGAAGCCACATAAGCAAGTCCTGTTCACACCTGGCATCTTGGGTGGTCTGATCATTGACTACCTTCCTGGCTTTGGTGCCTTGGCCCAGTACCGGTTTTAGTAGATGCTTTCCCGGTCAGGAAGCTCAGTCCAAATGATGCTCTCAGCTGAAGGCACCACTCTCTGGAAAGCCCATTTGTGATGGCATGTAGTTTTCCATCCCATTCTTTCTTAATGGGAAAAAAAATTCCAAGAAGTGTGTGTTGGATAAAAAAGCTGTATACAAGCCCACCATTCCCGATCAGATTCAACATTCCAGAGTTGGAATGGTGTCAATATCTCGAGGACTGTGGGACTAGTTAGTGGACAAAAATTCTCTCGACCAAGAAGACAAAGACAAAGAAGAAGAAGATGACAAAGAAGAAGAAGAAGAAGAAGAAGAAAAAGATGACAAAGAAGAAGAAGAAGAAGAAGAAAAAGATGACAAAGAAGAAGAAAAAGATGACAAAGAAGAAGATGAAAATGACAAAGAAGAAGAAGAAGAAGAAGAGGAAGAGGAAGATGATGATGAAGAAGAAGAAGAGGAATATGAAATGGATAAACAATAGTGCTGCACATTGCTCNCAAAGAAGAAGATGAAGAAGAAGAAGAAGATGACAAAGAAGAAGAAGAAGAAGAAAAAGATGACAAAGAAGAAGAAAAAGAGAAGAAGATGAAAATGACAAAGAAGAAGAAGAAGAAGAAGAGGAAGAGGAAGATGATGATGAAGAAGAAGAAGAGGAATATGAAATGGATAAACAATAGTGCTGCACATTGCTCAATCACTAATGATGCTGAACATTAGGTACATATTAAGTACTAAAGTACTTACGAGTTATCGATTATTATATTAACTGCTTGGTACACAACGCTAATATTCACAATAGAGACAAACAAATGCAAAGACAAAGGTCTAAAGCTCCCAGAAGTCCTTGCAGCACTGCTTCAAATCCATATTGTTAAACAGAGCCTTGAATAATGATTAAACTCCTGCGACGCAGATTAATCGACTGATTAGCCGATTGCCGCAGCTCATTTACATGCTAACAACACTGCTCGCATATGTATCACATCTTAATTTGACTGTTATTAATTAATTCTGGCGGGAACTCATTTCCAAATGGAAGGCTAATACAGCCTGTCGTGACTCATTATTAATCTAAGCCATTCGGATCGTTCTTCAGTGGAGGGATGATGATATCCCCTCTTGGATTCCGCTTGAAATACGTCCTTTGTTGCCTCGTGCGGTGGAGGAATTCAGAGCGGGGTGAACTTTGACAATGATGGATAAGTGTTAATCCAGTATGTCTCCCAGCTTGGCGGGTTGTCTTCGCCCGCAGGAGCCCGCAGGAGCCCGCAGGAGCCCGCCGCACCCCGCCACCGCAGTGCTTTACATATCAATGATATTAAAGTGGCGGATCGTGTCACCTAGCTTTCTTTGATGATCCGCGGGGGGTCCGTCCCGGTGCGGAAATGCGGAACAGATAAGAGCAATGTGACTCAACTTGGCCCCGAAGTGTGCAGCGAGTTATGACTTTGCAGTCAGAGCATGAACATCCTGCAGTTCATGTCTGTTACAGGCCTCTGAGGTATATGCCTAAAGAGGCTGCATCCATATGACGTAGCATCTACCTCACAACACTGTTATATACCAGCACCAGCTGCTCAAACCGTAGGGTACCACTTCCAAAACCTCTAATCTACCACACTTCACAAAGCCTGCTGGTGTGTGTGGGCTATTTTGGTGAGGCCGTCAGTCTGGTCAATTCGGTGTGCAGCGGTGTCAGCTCGCATGTAGCACTGCTCATATTTCAGAGGATCCAGCAATGCACAAAGTGTCCAAAAGTATGTGGACAACAGATCAACAACCTTTCTTCTGAAACCGAGGGTACTTGTAGTGAGTTTGTGGTGCAGTAGCAGCCTCCACTCTTCTGTGAATGTTGGAACATTGCTGCGAGGATTTGATTGCATTCAGCCAAAAGACCAATAGTCAGGACAGGTACTGATGATGGATGATTAGGTCTTGCTTACAAATGCCATCCCAACTCATCCCTATTGGATGAAGCTCCCTTACTCCAGAGAACACGGTTCCATCACTCCACCATCTAGTGTCAGGGGGTCTTCACATGTGTCTTCAGGGCTTGGCATTAGGCATAGTGATCTAGGGCTCTGAAGCATCCCATTCTACTGGCAATGCTTTTCTATGGAGATTATACAAGCTGTTGTACATCTTAAAGTAAATTTAAAAGGTTAATAATTTTGGATAATTTTGGATAATCTATGCAGGACAATATGCTGTGGGAACAGTATAAAATATCAGAATTATTTGATCTGTATAATAGATTTATTTGGTGGCCCTGATTTATTTTTAGCTCTATTTGTTTCCTAGTTTTTATTTCTTTAGCACTTTATAATTAAGTTTGTGGTCATATACTATGTATATTAGTATTATTATAATACTAATATACTATCATATACCAATAAATACTAATTCTAATACTAATAAATACTAATAAAAATAATATATAATATTTTATACTGTATATTTCTTTGTTTCCAGTGCCTTCATTTTGTACAATGCTCAGCAACACTGTAAGTCAGTGTACTCTGAGTTTAAATATAGGTTGATTGATTGATTGATTGATTTATTGACTGATACTACACAAACTCATCCATCCGCAGCCTGTAAGCTGTAATAGCTCCCTGGAAGCCCCCCGGTCAGTCTCTTATACCCTGAAACCTTCAGATCTGGTTGCACTGCTCAGACAGGGCTGCTGTAGGTCCTGCTCTCTGTAGCGTTTAGTAGAGATATTCTTCTGTCTTTGATGGACCAGCTTAAAATACACCTCACACAAGGCTTAATTAAGTGCTGCTGTCAGTGACGTTCTGCCTGCTGAAGAGTTTTACAGCGGGTGGGCTGTCTGCTTCGTCAGGGACTTCAGCTGTATTGTCTTCATTACCTCAAAATGGCTTCCATATGTTACCCTGGCACGGCGCCATGGCTGCTAATACAGCAGGTGCGTCCTGCGTCCTTTTGTGTTTGGGCCAGCAGTCGATGCTTTGTCTGACTGACTCTCTTAATTGACTTACACTCCGGTACACGGGCAGAACACACATTCTGAGGCAAACATATGGACGTGTTTATACAGCATCATAACACAGCTCTGACTTCGGGCCGTGCCGTCATTGCTGATTTCAGCACGGTCAGCATACCTGCATCATTCCACTGAGCGGTGGCCAATGCCGCAGGGATTTTGGGTGCCCTATTCTTGGTACAGAGGCCCTAGCCCTGGAAGAAATCTGACCAGCTCCTAAAGTGGCCCCCTCACAAGTCACACACAACCTTCAAGCACATCACTGACTGCTGCACAAATTTGGTGCCATTCGGTGAAATTCCCCATTTGGAATGGTGAACATGTGAATCGTGAGTGTCAGGAATGCTGCTGGATAATATTAGCGTAGCTAAAGTTGCCTTAAAGTTGGAGTAAGTGATTTTGTGTCTTAGATACATTAGATACTATATACCTCACTCCCTGCCCATGTGGGCTTGCTCTGCATGTGCACTGATATGTACGCTTGCATAGACGGCTAAGCTCTAGGTGTAAGTGGGCTAGCGCTGTGTTTCTAGTATGTAATCTGTTGACATTGTAGTTTTTGAGCTGTGTTGTTTGATGGTATTGGGTGGCAAAAATTGGGTGGTGGTATTGGGTGTTAATGATTAGCATACAGGAGTGAAGGCCATAGTGTGAAGGAAGTAGCTGAATCTGCAGGTGTATGGAAGTGTACGGTCATACGGGTCTACCAGCAGTGGCTAAAATACCAGTCTACAGGGAATTCTCCTCGGAATTGTGCCAAGGAAGGCATCCACCAAATCTGGCCCAAATACTGGTCCAAAGGCCCAACTACTGATGTGGCCTACAATCCAGAAACTTGTCCAGTCCATGCCAAATCCAATCACAGTTGTTACTGCTGCTCGTGGAGGTATTTATACTTGCTATTAGGTACGGTATTAAGTACACCATATTGCCAAAAGTATTCGCTGATATCCAGAGAACACGTCTCCACTGCTCTAGAGTCCAGTGGTGGTGCTTTACACCACTGCATTCGACGCTCTGCATTGCGCTTGGTGATGTAAGGCTTGGATGCAGCTGCTCGGCCATGGAAACCCATTCCATGAAGCTCTCTACACACTGTTCTTAAGCTGATCTGAAGGCCACATGAAGTTTGGAGGTCTGTAGTGATTGACTCTGCAGGAAGTTGGTGACCTCTGTGCACTATGCCCCTCAGCATCCTCTGAACCCGCTCTGTCATTGTACGTGGTCTACCACTGTCGTTGCTGTCGTTCCCAATCACTTCCACTGTGTTATAATCCCACTGACAGTCGACTGTGGAATATTTAGTAGGGAGGAAATTTCACGACTGGACTTGTAGCACAGGTGCACGGTACCACGCTGGGATTCACTGAGCTCCTGAGAGCGACCCATTCTCTCACTAATGTCTGTAGGAGCAGTCTGCATGTCTAGGTGCTCAGTTTTATACACCTGTGGCCATGGGAGTGATTGGAACACCGGAATTCAAAGATTTGGATGGGTGAGTGAATACTTTTGGCATTATAGTGTATTAGCTTACCATATAAAAAAATATTAAACATGTTTCCGTTATTGTGGCCACAAATTCTTCAATATTTTGTTCTGCATTCAAGGTGGAGACTTATTGACTTGGAAGCCAGTGTACATTTTTAGGTGTCCATCCCTTAAAAAGTGGATCGCAATATTACCATGATTACAATATACAGTCCGATCTATGACCGTGATAAAGAAAGATTGATTTCTTTTTTTTGGTTCTCCATTTCTTTGCGGTTAGTTCCCCACAAGCAAAGCCAGGCTGGAGCCCCTGCTTCAAAAAGTCATTTCAAACGTGTATTAATGCAATGCCTTTGAGGGAAAAAGTCTGGAAATTGCCTGCAGACCCTTCCATTTATTTCCCAAGTTACTATTCAGGTCACACTCGTATTCCGCCGTACGAAAAGAGACCCCAGTCTGAGCATGAAATTAAATTACGAAAACAGCCTCATTGTGCTCCTGCTATGCCGAGTGTTTAGCCGTAATGACTCTCCTCCTGACACTGACCCCCAGTCATTTGAGAATCAGAAGAAATTTGGTCGGACTGGACATGGCCCCGGACTGGTGTCAGGTCCAGAATGGGTAATAGCTCAGGGTGGTTTTCGAATGGACCAAGCCTCGCTCAGGTGAGGTCATTACTTTTCCGAAACGCTCCAGGCATCAGATATTAGAACGTAATTAACTATAGATTACCACACGCTCCAAACATCATGTGTTCAAGGGTAGAAAAAGTTGATGCAAAGTCGTCATGTGACATTTACAAACTACTCTGCCAACCTGTGATGGGAATCAATTCATATCTCATTAACGTTCCAGGTGGTTCGCAGCCCTGTGGGAGCCTGTTTTAATCAACAAAAGCGAAAACTGCAAAAACCCTTCATTTACACGTTTTGTGCATAATTAGTTTATGGATATTACTATACATGCCAGCTGAGGACGGAAAGCTACACTCATCATCAAGTGTGGGATTGCAGTGCCGTTGGGAAGGAAGATAAAGGTTACCAGGATCAATAACTGATGATAAATTTAGACTGATATGATCAATATTTATTGAGCTACACATACAGAAGTCTGTCTCTCAGTATGGTGTCGGGCCACCATGCTAGCTAACCCAACATGCCAGACGTCTCGGCACGGAGCTGTAGAGGTTCCTAATGGTGTCCTGTGATAATCCATCCCATGCAGCTTGAATATCCTCACACGGTTCCTGCAGAGGGTGCGGTAGGGGTGGAGGTGGAGTGACACCAGGAGGAAGAGTGTCACCTTGGTGCTGACCACGGTGCCTCCACACACGGATTCGTTGGTCGTCTCCACCAAGACAAAAGCGGGACTCGTCACTGAAGATGACCCGCTGCCATTCTGAGTCACTTCATCACAGTCTGGCACGGCACCATTGCAGTCGTTGGTGACGCTGACGTGGTGTTAAGGACAGTTGTCGTAATGGTCTGTGTGAATGTCCGCAATCGTGGCTGTTGGGTCAGTCGGGTACAGTGATGAGGCCTGTCCTTGCTTACGTCACATGTCTACATAACATCTGTACATAGGACTTTAAGCGGTGCATTCTACAGAGCTGTGAGGTTCTGAGATATTTTATTTAGGACCAAACCCTGATCTATACATCTACACCACTTGGTCTCCGACCTGCTTGGAGAGCTCCTTCATGTCACTAGCTTACTGGTGTTGCAGACCCAGGGGCCTTTCAGAACTGGACTGATGTATTTATACCAGCATTCTGTGACACTTTCAACTAATTATGTGACTTCAGAAGTTAACTGGTTGGACCATGTCTTATTTAGGAGGCCCTTAGCAAAGGGAGTGAACACATATGCACTCATAAAATCCTTCGTTTCATTTGGGTTCTGGACACCAGTCGCTGACTTCCTTCGATGGTAATTAAAAACAGATATACTGAGATCCAATACCAAACTCAACATCACCCTGTACATGACTCCAGTAAATCATCTCCCTCTACGCGCACACACACACACACACACACACACACACACACACACACACACACACATATATTTATACACACTAAATGCTATCAAAATACAACAGTAATATTTAGCAGATCACAATAACAGTTGGTGCTCACCCCTTTTTTGTTTATTTTACGTATATTATTATTGTTTGTTTGTTCAGTTGTTTGTTCTGTTCAGATGTTTTTGTCTAATACTTTCATGTTTGTATGCCTGTTTATGTTTATATATCTGTCACGTCCGGTCCTGTCTTGCCCGTTTGTCTCCGTTTTCTCTGGTTTTCTGTTTCTGTCTCTTTTTCTCTTATCACTTCCATGTGCCTTTTGTTTTCCTGTTCCATGTGCTTCTGTTTGTTTTGGTTATTGCTCCTCCTGTCTCCGCCCTCTTGTCAGGCCCTTCACCTGTCCTCTGCCCCTTCCCAGGTGTTCCTTGTTAGTCCTTGTTCATTTATACTCCCTGTTGTTCCCTTTGTTCTTGCTTGGTGTTTTGTCTCCATGTCAGTTGTTTTGTAGTTTACTACTTTCTTTGGTTTTCTTTTCATTTGAGTCCATTAAAGACTTGCATTTGCATCCTGCCTCCTCGTCTTGTCCCATGTGACAATATCCTCCTTCAGAATAATTAATTGTGAGTCTTAATAGTCCTCCAAAGAGAGGTGGGGGTGGTGGAGGGCCAAAAAAAACCCAACATTTTTTTTGGGTTCATTACAAAAAACCCATATAAAAATTAATTTTAATTCCGGGCTTTAATTCAACTACTTGGGGACTGCATAGCAGCCTCTTCGTCCCGCCAAGTTAAAGATCTTTCAAACTTTCTTCCTATGAATTACTTCTTCATCTCACTGAAACCAGCGAAGGCATTAAAAGGTTAAAAGTACAGATTGTAAACTTTGGATCCATACCACTTTTATGTCTGTAAGTATGAGAGAGGATACTTTATGATGATTTAAAGTTGATGATCAAATGCTGTATTATTCACACAGTCTTCTGACATACAACTAAGCTTTAAAAAAGGTTAGAAGAGCAGATCTGAACCTATTTTCAAAGAACGTGAATCAAATTTGACTCTGCAATTAATTATGAACTGTAATTACATCTCTGTGCAAAAGTCAGAGGCCATGGTTACTTTATTAATTAGTACTTTCCCATCATAACAGCCATTAACATTTATGGTATTTGGCAGACGCTCTTATCCAGAGCAACTTGATCATTTATGTAGGCAACGGTAGCATTAGGAGTCATGCCCAAGGACCATTATTGGTATAGTGTAGGGTGCTAGCCTCTGAGGTGGACGTGTTACCCACCGTGCTATACCAACCACTAAGTACACGTTATTCATTGTTTTCAGTAGATACTTCTAAGGAGACATGAATATAAGATAATCCACTTGCATGAGGAAGGAGAAAGTCAAACCAGACTAAAGTCAAAACCACATAATGGACTCCTAACAACCACCTGGAAGACCAGACTCGACCCCATTAGAAATAAACAGCACTCAAAGTTTTCATCTCTGAGAGAGAGGAGAACATCAAGCTCCACAGGTGCTTCTGAGATCATCCACAGGTGTCTCTGTCCGTTCTTCTTCCACTACGAGCAGACACCTCAACACTATGGAGGTCTGAAAGGAGGTGTAGCTGTTCAAGAAGCTCCTCACTGAGAAAAGGAGACGGACACGTCCAACCAAAGAAGCTGCTGGTGATCTTAGAACAATGGACTGACCACCCCAGGACCTCAACACCACTGAATGTGTTTGGGGTCACTTGTAAATGCTAAACCAACTTCTAAGACTGAACCTTGGAGGTATGTGAGTCACTGAAAGTGAGTCTCACTGAACACTCAACAGTGGACACACTGAACACTCAAACATATTAGCTGTTGAGGTCTTTTTAACAGCCTTCTATGGTTTACAGAATAGCTCTTGTCAGTATACATGAAACTAATGCACTTCCAACTGAACGTCTACACATCTCAGTGTTAACTCATCGTAATTCTCTCTCGCGCTGTGACACGCCGGCCTGACAGATGTTAAATTCACTCGAGGCCGCGGTACACAGAAGCGCCTTTCTTTTCCTTGCAGAAGTGCTTTTTTTTCCCCAGAGAAAATTACGAGAAATGTCAATCCAGATGTATTCTTCATGCACAAAGCCGAACGGAAGATCAAAACCAACGTGCATGAATAAGTGCTTGTCAAAGGGGGAAAATGAGACTGAGTGTGCTCTCCTGTCTATCAAACCCAGAGAGAGGGAGAGAAAAAAGCGCTTGGCGGGTCACGCAGAGTCAGATGTGGAGGAGTACTGGTTTAGCAAGTACAGCCTCACATGGACGTCATAGCCGTGAATAGCCAGAAAAGAGGTCTACCATCTGTCTCCTACTGTCAGTAACGACTCATAGACCTCCACGCGTTTCTCCTCAGCTCTGACGGACCAGAGGGGCGGAAAACAAATGTGTGGAGGTCCCCCACCTCCTCCGCTCACCCATCCAAATCATTGAA
>CM067481.1:33587438-33600067 GCA_034552555.1 Semaprochilodus insignis | reverse complement strand
CACACACACACACACACACACACACACACACACACATATATTTATACACACTAAATGCTATCAAAATACAACAGTAATATTTAGCAGATCACAATAACAGTTGGTGCTCACCCCTTTTTTGTTTATTTTACGTATATTATTATTGTTTGTTTGTTCAGTTGTTTGTTCTGTTCAGATGTTTTTGTCTAATACTTTCATGTTTGTATGCCTGTTTATGTTTATATATCTGTCACGTCCGGTCCTGTCTTGCCCGTTTGTCTCCGTTTTCTCTGGTTTTCTGTTTCTGTCTCTTTTTCTCTTATCACTTCCATGTGCCTTTTGTTTTCCTGTTCCATGTGCTTCTGTTTGTTTTGGTTATTGCTCCTCCTGTCTCCGCCCTCTTGTCAGGCCCTTCACCTGTCCTCTGCCCCTTCCCAGGTGTTCCTTGTTAGTCCTTGTTCATTTATACTCCCTGTTGTTCCCTTTGTTCTTGCTTGGTGTTTTGTCTCCATGTCAGTTGTTTTGTAGTTTACTACTTTCTTTGGTTTTCTTTTCATTTGAGTCCATTAAAGACTTGCATTTGCATCCTGCCTCCTCGTCTTGTCCCATGTGACAATATCCTCCTTCAGAATAATTAATTGTGAGTCTTAATAGTCCTCCAAAGAGAGGTGGGGGTGGTGGAGGGCCAAAAAAAACCCAACATTTTTTTTGGGTTCATTACAAAAAACCCATATAAAAATTAATTTTAATTCCGGGCTTTAATTCAACTACTTGGGGACTGCATAGCAGCCTCTTCGTCCCGCCAAGTTAAAGATCTTTCAAACTTTCTTCCTATGAATTACTTCTTCATCTCACTGAAACCAGCGAAGGCATTAAAAGGTTAAAAGTACAGATTGTAAACTTTTGATCCATACCACTTTTATGTCTGTAAGTATGAGAGAGGATACTTTATGATGATTTAAAGTTGATGATCAAATGCTGTATTATTCACACAGTCTTCTGACATACAACTAAGCTTTAAAAAAGGTTAGAAGAGCAGATCTGAACCTATTTTCAAAGAACGTGAATCAAATTTGACTCTGCAATTAATTATGAACTGTAATTACATCTCTGTGCAAAAGTCAGAGGCCATGGTTACTTTATTAATTAGTACTTTCCCATCATAACAGCCATTAACATTTATGGTATTTGGCAGACGCTCTTATCCAGAGCAACTTGATAATTTATGTAGGCAACGGTAGCATTAGGAGTCATGCCCAAGGACCATTATTGGTATAGTGTAGGGTGCTAGCCTCTGAGGTGGACGTGTTACCCACCGTGCTATACCAACCACTAAGTACACGTTATTCATTGTTTTCAGTAGATACTTCTAAGGAGACATGAATATAAGATAATCCACTTGCATGAGGAAGGAGAAAGTCAAACCAGACTAAAGTCAAAACCACATAATGGACTCCTAACAACCACCTGGAAGACCAGACTCGACCCCATTAGAAATAAACAGCACTCAAAGTTTTCATCTCTGAGAGAGAGGAGAACATCAAGCTCCACAGGTGCTTCTGAGATCATCCACAGGTGTCTCTGTCCGTTCTTCTTCCACTACGAGCAGACACCTCAACACTATGGAGGTCTGAAAGGAGGTGTAGCTGTTCAAGAAGCTCCTCACTGAGAAAAGGAGACGGACACGTCCAACCAAAGAAGCTGCTGGTGATCTTAGAACAATGGACTGACCACCCCAGGACCTCAACACCACTGAATGTGTTTGGGGTAACTTGTAAATGCTAAACCAACTTCTAAGACTGAACCTTGGAGGTATGTGAGTCACTGAAAGTGAGTCTCACTGAACACTCAACAGTGGACACACTGAACACTCAAACATATTAGCTGTTGAGGTCTTTTTAACAGCCTTCTATGGTTTACAGAATAGCTCTTGTCAGTATACATGAAACTAATGCACTTCCAACTGAACGTCTACACATCTCAGTGTTAACTCATCGTAATTCTCTCTCGCGCTGTGACACGCCGGCCTGACAGATGTTAAATTCACTCGAGGCCGCGGTACACAGAAGCGCCTTTCTTTTCCTTGCAGAAGTGCTTTTTTTTCCCCAGAGAAAATTACGAGAAATGTCAATCCAGATGTATTCTTCATGCACAAAGCCGAACGGAAGATCAAAACCAACGTGCATGAATAAGTGCTTGTCAAAGGGGGAAAATGAGACTGAGTGTGCTCTCCTGTCTATCAAACCCAGAGAGAGGGAGAGAAAAAAGCGCTTGGCGGGTCACGCAGAGTCAGATGTGGAGGAGTACTGGTTTAGCAAGTACAGCCTCACATGGACGTCATAGCCGTGAATAGCCAGAAAAGAGGTCTACCATCTGTCTCCTACTGTCAATAACGACTCATAGACCTCCACGCGTTTCTCCTCAGCTCTGACGGACCAGAGGGGCGGAAAACAAATGTGTGGAGGTCCCCCACCTCCTCCGCTCACCCATCCAAATCATTGAATTCAGGTGCTCCAATCACTCCCATGGCCACAGGTGTATAAAACCAAGCACCTAGTCATGCAGACTGCTCCTACAGACATAAGTGAGAGAATGGGTCGCTCTCAGGAGCTCAGTGAATTCCAGTGTGGTACCGTGCACCTGTGCAACAACCACCTGAAAATGGCGCTGTAGCAGACTGGTTCACCAGCAACTGTAACTGGAGACTGAAGAGAAGATGACGAGTCAATCAAGATCTCAGTCAATATGTGGAAGACCTACCAAACTAGAAAAGAGCTTTTCCAGAAGAACAACTCTTAAACGAAACAATTTGGTTGCTATTTGTTAGCAGCATCAGTGCGACTATGGTGATCAAGATAGCAGCCCCCCTGTTGGCTGGCTGCTTCAGGGGGTATTTAGTACACTGTCTGGGATACCATAGTAAAGACTCAGCAACAAGTTGGCAGCTATCTGGGACAATGTAGCAATGGCCTAGCTACAGTTTAGCAACCACCTGGGATAGCAGTGCCTTTGTCAAGCCAACTTAACGTTCACTCACCACTGTTCCTGTTTCTAGTCGGCTGCTGTCTTCTAAGCCTATAACCTGTCGACCTTCCTGCCTTTAGGTGAGGCCAATCGTTCTCCGAGGTGAGAGGTTTTGAGCCATTTTGTGCCATTGTTGTTTACACACAGAGGAATTTGTCTTTCGCATTTAACCCATCTGGGAAGTGAAACACCCACATACACACACTAGTGAACACAGTAGGGGGCAGTGAGCACACTTTCCTGGAGCGTTGGGCAGCCCTATCCATGGTGCCTGGGGAGCAGTTGGGGGTTAGGTGCCTTGCTCAAGGGCACTTCAGTCGTTACTGTCGGTTCAGGGAATCAATCCAGCGACCCTCCGGTCACAAGGCTGGTTCCCTAACCTCCAGCCCACGACTGGCCCTGCATTAATAAGCAGTGATGATTGAAGTGGACGAAGAGAGAGGCATGTTCATCTCCATGTGTGTTTTGGGGAAATTAAAGCCTGAGGAATCCTGATGGCCGACGGGTTGTCTATTCCCTCGTGTTCAAACAGATTTAATTAGCTTGATATATCACTGGCAATAACTTTGGACAGCTCAGCGTGGCTGGGGAGCCTTTTCGGAGGCTGAGAGGGGTTTCAATACTGCACATACGGCTAACCCCCAGCCCAGCGGGAGTAAAGACTCTTATCCTCCTCTCCGAGCCGTAAACTCCTGGGTAGAGCATTCTGGGAGGCGGCAGACAGCACGCAGACACTTTCATGCATCATCTGCTGACAATGCAGGCAACTAAAGCAGCACGCTACAGCAGGGAAGCAAGGGTGGAAGATACAGTGAGGAGTCTTACGGGTAACACTTTACTGTAGAGCAGTGTTCATAAGGCTACATAAAACCTACATAACCTTGGCATGACAACTGATGAGTATGGTATTATTGCTTAGTGACCTCCTCATTGAATGAAGAGACAAATGTTTGTATGCCCATCACTGTACACTGCAGCAATAATAATAACAATAAACATACAATAACAGCATTGTTTAATGCAAACACCTTTACTTTATAAGTACTGTATAAGTACCAAATTAAAGGTTTGAGCTTGAATTGTATTATTGTAGTGTTAGCCTGATAGCTGGTTAGTGTTCTGCTAAATGCTCAGCCAACTAGTGAGGTCCAAATCCAGTAAGATGTGTGAAACCAGTTAAAGAGGGTCTGTGAGGAAGAGCAAACAATGAGGCTCAACTGGCAGCATCACCTTTCTAGGTCACACTGTAGCCACCCCTTCTAGGTCACACTGTAACCCACCCTCCTAGGTCACACTGTAACCCTCATTCCTATGTCACACTGTAACCACTCCTTCAAGGTCACACTGTAATCCCCCCATCCTAGGTCACGCTGGACCCTGCCTCCTATGTCACACTAGAACCACTCCTTCTAGGTCACGCTGTAACCCACTTTCCTAGGTCACACTGTAACCAATCCCTCTTAAGTCAATCTAGACCCCCCCCTCTCCGAGGTCACACTGGACCCCGCCTCCGATGTCACAATATAACCCAACTCCTAGGTCACACTGTAGCCACCTCTTCAAGGTCACACTGTGACCCACCCTCCTAGGTCACACTGTAACCCACATTCCTAGGTTACACTGTAACCACACCTTATAGGTCACACTGTAATCTCCCCATCCTGGGTCACGCTGGACCCCGCCTCCTATGTCACACAGTAACCCACTTTCGTAGGTCACACTGTAACCTCCCCTTTTAGGTCACACTGGATCCCCCATGTAACATTTAACCCTCCTCCTAAGTCACTATATAGCTCCCCTGCACCCACCCTCCTGGGTCAGGTGGTTCTCCGCCAATCTACAGTTCTTCAGAGATCAGTTAGTAAACTTCATCTTGAGTTTCCCCAGGCTACAAGGGTAAAGGTGTAGATGGAGAGGGGGCATAACACCCTATAATCCTGTAACGTTTGAACTCAGTTACTCCTAGTAATGGTGCTCTAAATCGGTCTGACTCTCCAGACCTCAGCCACAGGCAAGTGTCTCAGCAAGGCCGCCTGGGGTGCACCTAAGCCATATCTCTGGCTCCTGAAGTCTAGCAATGCAATCGTTGGGAAGGAGATGCCAAGGTCTATCGACCTCTGGAGTTCGGCTTTGTCACGGATTTGTAAAGTCATCTGCTGTCCCAGTCATTACATAACTGTCAACGTACTGTTATCAGACGGGTATCTGTAAACATGAACAAAAGCATTCGCCATAGCTGAAAGCATTAGTAGCCAAAACCCACATAATCAAGTATATTAGAGATTACTGAAGAACTCCACACGGTCTGAGGCCAGAGAGTGATGATTCAGGCATGCAGTTAGCGCCATGCTAATAAGCGTCCATTACTTGTTAACTACATTGGCCTTGTAGCTCCAGTGCAGTGACACCAAGCACATCTTGGCTGAGTGACTACATTTGGAATTGGGAGGGGGGCTGTGTAAATGAGATTCTTCGCTCAGCTGTGACTCTGAATGATAGCACATACAGTCTAGCGCGGAAAGAGTTAATGGAAAGAGAGTGATAAGCAGAAGCTGAAAAATGAAGAAGACAAACACCTGGCAGAAGAGGAAAGGTATAACTGCGATAAACTCACTCTGTATTCACAGGACGCCGTTACAGACACGCCGAGATGGCAGCCCGGCTCCATCGCAGCAGATGCAAATAAATGCACAGAGTTCTTAACACGCACGAAATTCCGCCGTCAATCCGCACCCCAAACGTCTAAACCAAGGTGAAGGTAACGCAGGACACGGCACTTTCATCTCCGGAACCTTTGTAGGTTATATAAACACATTTTTTATAGGGCCGCATGAATCGGAAGTGTTGACAGAACGCATCGGTATCTCTGATTGACACGGGAACGGCTTTTTTTTCCTGCCTGCAGGCAACACCTGCGCGCTCCGATAATGGGCCAGAGACGACCCCAAAGGTTCAGCAGGGATTACGCACGACACCAGGCATGCTGGGTAAATGACAGATCAACTCCCACTGCAGCCTGGCCTCCATCATCACTGGGGTGGATCTTCTACTCTTTTGTTTACGCTCAAACCGACAAACGTGCTAAGAGTCTACAAGCCTGAATGCCAGGACACTCTGGATGTTTTCCACTCTGGATGTTGTCATTAGCATTCACGACACTCGCTCTTTAAGTAACCTTGCATGTTTAGGTGGTAGGAACTTCAGGCTCCTGTAGATGGCGCTGCACGAGGATGATGGGGCTGTAAATGCCTGCGGGGTGTGAGTGACGGGATCCATAGATTGGGAAGAGGTGCTACAGTGCAGGGAATGTCTCGTTCCATGTGTGGTAAATGGCTCCAAAGCAGATGTTAATGATTGGCTAAAAGGAGTGACTGCATTTGGGCGTCCAAAGACCATAGTGTGAAGGAAGTAGCTGAATCTGCAGGTGTATGGAAGCGTACGGTCATACATTCCAGCCAATCAGTCAATCAACAGCCCGTTATTGTGTTAGCATCTATAATCCAGCGGCCGTATAACAGAAACCCTTATCACCATTACTCCTTCAGTTAGGACTGAAATCAGGACACAAGCTATTGCAGAACAACAGTTCTTTTACCTTCATAATCTTAAATCAAATCAAATCACTTTTATTGTCACGTCACATTTTCACAGGTGTGAAGGTGAGTGAAAAACTTAGGTGCGTAGTCCCTTACAGTACTTAGATACAAAAAATATACAATAAATATATACAATACTAAGCACAAAATCTCTGTTATACTAATATACATTATAAATTATATATATTTATATAACAGTACTATAAAGTTATGAATAAAAACTGATATATCCAGATGTACACATTTCCATATATATACATACATACACTACAGATATACAATATGGGTGAAGATAACAGTATGTCAGTCTATATGTGCAAGTATAAATATGCTAAATGTAAAGTGCAGAGTGATGATTGTCCATGGAGATCATCGTTTAGATCATTTTGGTCAGATGTACTGAACCAGGTCCATTTACCGATGCATCTGCACTACTGGCTGTTCAGTAGCCTGATGACTCGGGGGAAGAAACTATCTCGGAGGCGGCTGGTTCTGGACTTTATGCTTCGGAACCTCCTCCCACTTGGCAGCTGTGAGAGCAGACGGTGGCTTGGGTGGGTGGAGTCCTTTAGAATCCTCCTGGTTCTCCTCAGGCAGCGGCTGGTGTATAAATCCAGGAGGTTTGGAAGCTGAACCCCGGTGATGTACTGAGCTGCCCGCACCACCCTCTGCAAAGCTTTCCGCTCGATAGCAGTGCAGTTCCCATACCAGGTGGTGATGGAGCCATTAACTCCAGACTACACTAGACTAGACTTAACACCCTAACTAGATTATACGTCCTAAATATGGCCCTAACTTTAGAACAACGTCCCTAAAGCGACTTCTAGGTTAACTGCCGGTTTCTATTGTTATTAGGCAGCTGTGACAGGCAGCATAGCATTATAACCAGGGTTGGGTAGTAACGGAGCGTTATGTAACCGGGATAAGGGAAAATAAGGGATCTATTCCGTTACAGGTACAGCAACAAAGACAGTAATCAGATTACAGGTACATCATATAATCCAAGCTGATCACTGGTAGGATTACATTAAAGCCACACCAAGTCTATAGCATACCACTTCCCTTATAAGGTCTTATGAATGGTTTAAAACGAATCTACTGATGGTTATTAATAAGGTCATAAACACATTAAAATCATTAATAAGCAGTTGTAACACATAAATAGAACGAGCAGCAATAACCTGCTGTGAAGCTGCATTCGTTCATGCTGTTCAAGCTCTCAGATAGCATTAAACCTGTCAGCGTAATCACATATACATATTCAGCAGATAGAACCGCTCACATTTTGCCCCTATATGTCATGTGTTATAACTGCTTATTAATATATACATAATAATAGTGTTTGTGATCTACCAAATAACCCCTAAAAAGTGGTGGTGAATAATGAGGAGACAAATATGAACGCGTGGTTGCCGAGCAGGAGGAATAACATTATTGAGGCTACAGCTTAAGATGCTGTGAGATTAGATATAACTGCTAAATCAAGATCAGATTTTTGGAATTTGTGGAAATTCCTATCTTAACCTCGTCAGATCTTAACTCAGGAGCACAGACAGGACGTTTCCGTAATACAGCCGCTGATACTCACGCACATCAAACGACCAGATGTAAACAGGCACTTGGAGATAACAGTTGTAGGCCAACGTTTGAGCATTCTGGGCCAAATTCCATGTTTTGTTGATTTTCCAAGAGCGGATAAGTTACTCATCCTCTACAGAGAGCTCCCCAGATAGCATGCAAATGTGGGCCACATCTGGCAAAGATATGGCACCGCTGGCCCACTGTCGACACTGGCAAACTACAGTGAGCCAAAGGTGGCCCAGATATTTACAACACACACTCGACCTACGTGTCCCAAAACAGACCCGGTCCACTTCTGGCTGAGACACAGCAGAGTTGCCTACTTTTGGGTGAAGCGTGGCCCTAATCCGGTGCATATGTGGCCCGTATCTTGCAACTAAGGACGGTCCGCCCAAGTGTCGTCAATCTGCACATATGCACCGGATTAGGGCCATGCTTCAGCCAAAAGTAGGCAACTCTGCTGTGTCTCAGCCAGAAGTGGACCAGGTCTGTTTTGGGACACGTAGGCCGAGTGTATGTTGTAAATATAAGTATGTTGTAAATATCTGGGCCAGCTGAAAACGGGGAATGTGGGCCAGATTTGGGCCAGAACACTTGCTATCTAGGTAGCATCTGCACATTTTAGTAGCCCATTCCTGGTTTCAGTCACAAAAGTCAGGCACTTAAACTTCTCAACCATGTGTGTAGAGGGACAACTAACAAAACCAAAAACCACTGCATGTGACTGTACTTCAAATCAAGTCAAGAGGCTTTTATTGTCATTGCATCCATGTACAAGTACACAGTGGAGTGAAATTAGGTTCCTCCAGGAACAAGGTCCGACATGGAACAAAAGAATACAAAGTGCAAACGTGCAGACGTACGTGTGTAAACAAAAATTAAAACTAGAAACAAAACAATAAATACGATAAATTAAACAGACATTTATCATATTTATTGTATTGTTTCTAGTTCAATTTTTGTTTTAATATTTGACAGTTTGACACCTTTTGAGTCACATGTGTGATAATTTCAAAATTGAAGACAAATTCACATTACGTCACAGCAGCAAGGAACTTACTTCCAGGTGGATAACGTAGGCAAACGTGTTCCCCCCCAAAATTCCTGCTTTTGGGAAAAAAAAAATTGGAATGTTTTTCAGAGTTTGACCTAATTTGAAAGTACCTGTTGCTCTTTACATTGTAATTAGATTTCATGATGCACAGACCAAAAGAAATAACCCGAAATGTCTGGTTATACTGAATTACATTTAAAGTTATCATTTTGGAGATACGAGGTTTTATTCTGATACCAACAATATATTTTATAATGTTATATACGATTTTAACATTAGTGCATTTTCCACCTGCTCAAGAGACAGAACCGTTATAATCACCACGGTTATTTTCTGATCATGTTATGGCACTGTAAAGCATCTAACTAGGCTAATCAGCTAGCTAGCTAACCTGCCGTTTAGCTAATTGGCTGCAAAGAACCAATATACTGCTCTACTCTACACACACACACGTCTACATATATACAGAACTGTGTGGAGAATCAAACAAAGCTATTATTTTTTCTCTGTCGAGTGTTAGTATGAGTAAAAACACTCGTTCTGTGGTCACTAGCATAAGCGCTAATAGCGTTAGCTTCTCCTAGCTGGTCTCCTGATGTAGTAAAGCTCTCTACAGAGTAATAACTCTAAACATATGGATCAGCACATCACCATACCGTCCTAGTTTACACTCTGGAGCTCTTATTGGAGTATCTAACTGGGTGCATGAATGAATGCATTGGTTCTGTACATGCAGTTAGCACCATGCCAATTTCTGGTTAGCCTTTAATTACATTAGCCTCGTAGCTACAGTGCAAAGCTAAGGACGCAAACTTCGGACACCAAACCTGTCTGATCTGCTGTGTTTGGAGTAAAAGAATGGGGAAACTCTACATTTGATTTTCAGCCAAACTATCTCTTTGGCTAATGATCTGTGAATTATAGCAGCGCTACCAAGCGTGCACTAATTAAGATCTTCCAAGTCAAGTGACAACAAGGGAACACTTCAGCTCAATCGCTCATGTTTAAAGTCCCCAAATTCATATAGCTGAAGCAAAAAAACTACCACTGGCACAGGCGGAGTCTTCACTGCAGCATAGCCGAACATTACAGGGATCTCATTAAAGCGGGAATTCTGCAGGTTTTCCAGTATTTGTGCAGAATTCAAACTGATGTCAACAGTCATTCCGAGTGGTCTGATGTGAAACGGTTCATTGTAGGGAAACTACAGTGGTGCGAGAATGAAGCAGGGGTCGGGATGTCTGCCTGGCCTGTGCAAAAGTTCTATACAAATATTTGTTGTTCCCTGAAATTCCTGCTTTCAGAATAAAAATGTTGAATGTTGTTCCGAGTTTTACCTAATTTGAAAGTACATGTCGCTCTTTACATTGTGTTTTAGATTTCATGATGCACGGACCAAAAGAAATAACTCAAAATAGCACAAAAAAAATGCCTGGTTACACTGATTTGCATTAAAAGTTGGTAAAGTTATCATTTGTAGATACGAGGTTTTGTTCTGATACCAACAATATATTGAACTCTGCAAATGAATAGAAATTGTGAACCAAAATCAGCAGAATCAACAAACTACCAACTTGTTAAGCTCAGTGGACTGTAACTGAAATATACCTAATACCCTGTAATACCTCCACAAGCACCAAAACCAGCTGTGATTGGATTTGGCAATGGCAATTTGGACACATCAATGTTCAGACACTTGTGCATCAAAGAATTGCACAGTTGGGCCAGATTTGGTGGATGCCTTCCCTGGCACAATTCCAAGAAGAATTTCCTGTAGACTGGGATTTAGCCACTGCTGGTAGACCCGTATGACCGTACACTTCCATACACCTGCAGATTCAGCTACTTCCTTCACACTATGGTCTTCACAGTATGGCGGAACTTTGAAGAGAGGCTGTGTGACCTAGTTCGGAATATTACACATGTATTTATTAGCCAGGGTACAGGAACAAACGGCTGCTACAGCACAGGTGGGTGGAGATCGGATAGGAATTGTTTTTGTTGGAAACTATTGACTCTAAACTGCCCTCTAGTGGACATACTGCTTAACAGACACATAGAAGTGTTCATTTCCATAATGTAAAGTGAGCATAAAGGAGCCTTAACTTTGTTCAATCGGTGTAGAAGGACCACAAAACATCTTACAAAGAAATGCCGGTGGTAATCTCCTATTTACTCCTAAGGGGGAATTTAGGAATCAGTAATCTTTCAAAATACGAAACTGAGGTCTGCTTTATTTTTCCTGAGGCAATCTTAGGAATGATATTATTTGGTGTGGGCTTACAAATGCAACAAAGCATAATTTTACCTGCAATGTTCAGACTTTCACATAGCAGTAACTGTATGTATACACTATATTGCCAAAAGTGTTCACTCACCCATCCAAATCATTGAATTCAGGTGTTCCAGTCACTTCCATGACCACAGGTGTATTAAACCAAGCACCCAGTCATGCAGACTGCTCCTACAGACATTAGTGAGAGAATGGGTCGCTCTCAGGAGCTCAGTGAATTCCAGTGTGGTACCGTGATGGGATGCCGCCTGTACAACAAGTCCAGCCGTGAAATTTCCTCCCTACTAAATATTCCACAGTCGACTGTCAGTGGGATTATAACAAAGTGGAAGGGATTGGGAACGACAGAAACTCAGCCATGAAGTGGTAGGACACGTACAATGACAGAGCGGGGTCAGCGGATGCTGAGGTCGCCAACTTTCTGCAGAGTCAATCACTACAGATCTCCAAACTTCATGTGACCTTCAGATCAGCTCAAGAACAGTGTGTAGAGAGCTTCATGGGATGGGTTTCCATAGCCGAGCAGCTGTATCCAAGCCTTACATCACCAAGCTCAACGCTGCCACTGGACTCTAGAGCAGTGGAGACGTGTTCTCTGGAGTGACCAATCACACTTCTCCGTCTGGCAGTCCGATGGATGAGTCTGGGTTTGGTGGTTGCCAGGAGAACAGTACTTATCTGACTGCACTGTGCCGAGTGTAAAGTTTGGTGGAGGGGGGATTATGGTGTGGGGTTATTGTTCGGGAGTTGGGCTCGGACCCTTAGTTCCAGTGAGAGGAACTCTTAATGCTTCAGTAGACCAAGAGACTCTGGACCATTCCATGCTCCCAACTTTGTGGGAACAGTATAGGCCCCCTCCTATTCCAACATGACTGCACACCAGTGCACAAAACAAGCTCCATAAAGACATGGATGAGCGAGTTTGGTGTGGGAGAACTTGACTGTCCTGACTGTCCTGAAGGTACAGAACACCTTTGGGATGAATTAGAGCGGAGACTGCGAGCCAGGCCTTCTCGTCCAACATCAGTGTCTCACCTCACAAATGTGCTTCTGGAAGAATGGTCAGAAATTCCCATAAACACATTCCTAAACCTTGTGGAAA
>CM067481.1:33573313-33584644 GCA_034552555.1 Semaprochilodus insignis | reverse complement strand
AGAAACGACTGTCTGGCTGATGGGATGAAACGATCCTGTAGCAGCTTCGGAAGGAAAGAGAACACCGGTGCTCCGACTTTCTGAAAAGCTACTACGCTGCTATCGCTCCCACTTCACACCTCTTATGTGGACAGATATGACAAAGATGGATCTGTATGGTCTAAATCAGAGACCTCAGGAACAAGAACCTCATGGCTTTGAAACATGGTGGTGGCAGTATCATGGTTTGAAGCAGTTTTGCTGCTTGCCATCATTTGATGAAGCTAACATCGGGACATCATGAGCTATGCACACGACTCCTGGAATTGACTAACTGAAACCCTCGACACGGGTTTTTGATGCTTCCCAGTGTAGTTATAGTAATCCTTTCCTCCCAATGAACTGCGCTGATGAAGCTTCACACTGCTCCCATGCTTTGATGTGAATAGATGGCCAACATGATGAATGCAGCTATGAATCTGGATAGTATCAAGACATTCTACAGGAGAACGTTGGGACATCCATTCATGAACTGAACCTTTCCAAAGGTGTGCCCTGCATAAAGACAGCAACCCTACAAAAAACAATTAATCTACAAGGAACGGTTAACGGGTGAAATGCCGCTTTTTGGAATGGCTTAGCTAATGTCCAGACCTTAAACCAGTAGAAATGTTGAGGCAGAACCAAAGGTGTGGCGTTTATGCAAGAAAGCCCACCAACATAGCAAAGTTAAAGCTCTTCTGTAATGTGTTGTAAACTTAAAGAAGAGATGCGATGCTGTGTAGGTGTTGAAGAGAATGACTTCCGCCAGACGCTGTCTTATTTAAATATAGAAAGATTTATTAAAAAAGATTGTTAATAAGCTCAGCATCTGTCCAGGCACCCTGGGATTGCCTGGGAGAATGGTCTCTTGGTTCCTTTCCCATTCTGACTTGCCGCTCGAAACTTCTGACTTATATAGCTGGGTTGTTTTGAACATATAGAGAACATCTGGAATTCATCTCAGCTGTTGGGGGTTCTTTAAGATAACAGAAAGAACAGAGGCCCCCAATCCCTATGCAATACACACACATTCCATACCATATATGTCTCCAGACACCACAAATGAGAAACGGGCCAAGATTCCTCCAGGTCAATGTGGTCAGGACTGATCAACGATCGTAGGAACCATTGGGCTTAAGTCATTGCTGCTCAAGGTAGCCACACCAGTTCCTGAATGCAAAGAAAACCCAGAATGAATCAACCGACAGGAGTGAAACTTGACGGGTGGGTTTGATGCTGTGAGACATGCAAATGATTCAAGTTTCACGCTCGGCTGCGCATGTGACTTAAGCAAGGATGGGCTTTATCGCTGTACCTGACTGACCCAACAGCCACGATTGCAGACATTCAGTGAGCAGTGATGAGTCATCCTGTTAGTGCAGCACCATTGGCAGACGGCTGCACCACGCAGGACCACATGCACACAGACCGTTACGACGACTGTCCTTAACACCACGTCACCGTCACCAAAGACTGCAATGGCATTGAGCCAGACTGTCATGGAGTGACTCAGAATGGCAGCGGGTCATCTTCAGTGACGAGTCCCGCTTTTGTCTTGGTGGAGACAACCAATGAATCCCTGTGTGTGGAGGCACCGTGGTTAACTCTGGTTTGTTGTCACATGTCAAACGTCCAGAAGGCCTGGTGTCCACCTCCACCCCTACTGCACCATCTGCAGGAACTGTGTGAGAATATTCAAGCTGTATGGGATGGATTATCACAGGACACCATTAGGAACCTCTACAACTCCATGCCGAGACGTCTGGCATGTTGGGTTAGCAAACACGGCAGCCCGATGCCATACTGAGAGACACCACTTCTGCATGTGTAGCTCAGTAAATATTGCCCAAATTAACCCAAGAGCATTGCGATCCTGCACTTGCTTCCGGGTGCAGCTATTCTTTAGACGATGTGTGTATATTAACTTGCATTTACAAGAAAATAATGGATTCTGTAAAGGGAAATATGGTTTATTACAAAAGGAAAATGGGAAAATGAATGTAATCAGTACATGATATAAGCAGTGTAGTACTTTTATGTGAGAAACTTTGGCAAAACTTCAGAGAGTTCAGTGAGTTATGCCCACCTGGAGCTGAAATATGCACTACTGTAGTCATTTTTTATAGAAACCCAGATAATCTGAATGCTGAATAAAGCGAAGCACTGAATAATAAGCCTCGGGATGTAAGAGGCTTTAATCTGGTCACTCCAATTACATTACATGGTGCATCGAATCACAGGGAGGTATGTAGGTACATGTAAATGATAGCGCCGGTGATATTTCAGGACCCTCGTTTTTAGCAGGCGAATCATTATGAAGTTGTGACATTAGTCACCACACAGTCTGAAGGGAGGGGTAGGTGGGGGGCCTCGGCATGTCAGAACAGGCACAGAGGTGCAGAAGCCACAGGCAGAGCTGCAAAATAAAAATGGCTGCCCACACATCATGAATTATGCACATGACTCCAGGAATTGACTAATTGAAACCATTAGAATCCTGACACGGGTTGTTAATGTATCCCAGTGTATTTATAGTAATCATTTCCCCCCGCTGCACCGCGCTGATGAAACATGGGGTGATTATAATGCTACAGCAGCGTGTTCGACAAGGCCCCCAACACACAATACGCAGGGAAAGCCACTTCTCACACACACATCAGACAGGCGTGCGGGCGGCAGAGCTGGATTAGCAGTCTTTTGTTAGAGTTATGAGGAACGTGACCTTTTAAAGGTGCAGCAAAAGGGACAGTAGAAGCCAAACAAGAGCGAGAGCGGACTTGACCTTTTCCTCCTGTAGTAGAGCTGAATGTAATATCATAATCAGCTCTGTCCTGGACGCAGGCCATATCATTTCCCGAGCAGTGAAAAGGACTCATCCACTCGGCAGCCATCTTTGCAACACTGCCGAGCCATAACACTATTCCTAGCCATAACAGACCAGACGGAATGGGGAGAGACCGAAACACACAAAACTGGAGGTCAAGCCACCGTTTCAAACCAATATATCTGAAATCACGGATTAAATAATCCTCCAAAAATCGTTGGCAGAGATTGGCTCAGTAATGCGTGAGTTTTCAGGTTGTTCTGGCTACTGAGATGGGGGTCAGTTCCCCGCTGACCCTTTAATGTCCTCACGTCCAGTTTGGGCCAATAATAATAAAGCACATAGTCAGTCCATCACACGGCAAACACACACTCACACCTAGGGGGTGCAATTTAGCATGTCCAGTTCACCTGACTGCATGTCTTCGGACTGTGGGAGGAAACCCACACAGACACGGGGAGAACATGCAGACTCCACACAGAGAGGCCCCCGGACCCGGAATTCGGACACAGGCCCTTCTTGCTGTGAGACGACGGCGCTACCCACTGCACCAGCGTGCCGCTGTATAATGAAACAGTAAGCTAAATCTAGTTGTACACATATGATCATACCCTCAAATTGGAAAGCATGCACAAACAAGCCAGTGGTAAGCTCGATTTCAATCAGAGATCTGCAAACTCGGTGAATGCAAACTACAATGTGCAAGGTAACTGTGTGATGGCAGTGTGTTCAAAAAGCTGTGTCAAGCAGCTGTTTGCTGCTTGACCTTGTTCTTATGAACCAGACGCTCACTGTATCTGCCAGTAAAGCTAGAACCGAACCTTCTGGTCCTCACTAAGAACCTGCTGTACATGTGGAGATGCTGATTTAAGAAGGAACTGGAGAGGTTTATTATTTATTTCCAGAGCTGTGTATATATATTATTATAGTATAGTTCAGTACTGAGTCACTTTGAAAGTATATAAAAATACACACATATCTATCTATCTTTTTTATTAAAAGTAGAGTAATAACCTGAGCCTCACCACAAGCATTTCAATGCATGACCTGTCCTGACATGTTGTGAAAATGACAAATAAACTTGAAATTTTAAACTACTGTAATATTCCTAACACTTCAGTGGCTTTTACTAATACCACCAATATGTTTTAACTAGGGATGTCCCAGTCCAATCCCAAAGATAAGTATCGGGGCAGATCAAGCCATGTTTTACTGTTCGGGATCGACTATACTGAGCATGACTCTCAGCCAGATCCTTCGATTTTTACGTTAGAGGTCACATGGGTGTCATAACAGAGAGGACAGTTTGTGGCAGGACGTGGCTAAAATGTCTGCAGTGTGGAACAACTGGAGAACAAAACCAGTCCAACAGCCGCATGTAACGTCTCAGTGCTATCACTTCTCAAGGCGTAGTAACGGAGCTCTGAGTTCAGTACTACCGCTCTGATAAGGCACCTGAAACATGAACACACACATAAGCAGAATACTAACTCAGGCACTGAAGCAGCACCTGCTAGAGGACACTTCTAAAACCAGGGAACTGTTCTTGAGACACCAGAGCCAACATGATTGCAGACATGGTCACTGAATTCATCGCCTTGGATGACCAGCCTACTGCTGTGGTAGAAGGTACAGGGTTTTGCTGTCTTCTGGAGCATTTGGAGCCACGGTACATCCTACTCTCTCAACACTACATCTCAGATACAACTCTCTGTGTGCACTCTGCAACAGTGTTCCCCAGGAAATCACAAGCATACCTATATTAAATGACTCGGAACATCGGAATCAGGGGCAAAAAGTGAATGGGAATGGTGTTCCGAATGTCAGCGCATCAGTGCATCCAACAACAAAGGCAGGATGGAGCTCCTTCTGTACGGTGATATGAAAGACTGTAGCTCACAGAGCTCTCCAATTCAATCCAATGCTGATCCATTCTCCTGACCAAGAGGGACATACACACTCAGCAGCTACTCTGGGGACAGATTTCAATCAAGTTCAAGGGGACAAACGGGAATGGATCACAGGTGACACGTTATGGGTTCACTCAACAGCACAAACCTGCAAATGGACTACGAGAGGGCCCACCATTATCCCTTAAATGCATTCCAGGCTGATAACAACCCATGATCCCACCCACACCACCTCATCACCCTCACAACTTCATCCCCCCACTTTTTACACGAACAGAAAATTACTCCGGGCTTCACACAAGCAAGGTGATAAGTGTCTACGTGGAATAGAAGCTCTGTGATTCAGCGGAGACAGCCAGTGCTTGGAGGGTGTGAAACAAGGACAGAAATATCAAGGTGGGTTAAATATATCAGGGGATTCTTCTGTTCAGGGGTCCGGGAGTCTAGCACAGTAGAGTGAAGCTCCTGCTGAAACGCACTTGGAGAAATTCTCTACCTTGGCAAACCAGCCATGATAGTTTTAAATACATGCACAGTGCCAGTCAAAAGTTTGGAGACACCCATCTAAATGGAGGTTGTTGGTGATCTTAGACTCTACAGTCTTACACTTAACAGCTCCAACTGATGAGAGTCTGAAACAGTACATATCCTGATATACCACATATACTCTTGACGATGTACCACAGTATGATATTTCTCCATCTCCACCTCTAATATACACTATATTGCTAAAAGTATTCGCTCGTCTGCCTTCACACACATACGAACTTGAGTGACATCCCATTCTTAATCCACAGGGTCTAATATGATGTTCCACCCTTTACAGCTATAACAGCTTCAACTCTTCTGGGAAGGCTTTCCACAAGGTTTAGGAATGTATTCATGGGAATTTCTGACCATTCCTCCAGAAGCACATTTGTGAGGTCAGACACTGATGTTGGACGAGAAGGCCTGGCTCGCAGTCTCCGCTCTAATTCATCCCAAAGGAGTTCTATCAGGTTGAGGTCAGGACTCTGTGCAGGCCAGTCAAGTTCTTCCACACCAAACTCGCTCATCCATGTCTTTATGGAGCTTGCTTTGTGCACTGGTGTGCAGTCATGTTGGAACAGGAAGGGGCCGTCCCCAAACTGTCCCCACAAAGTTGGGAGCATGAAATGGTCCAGAGTCTCTTGGTCTGTTAAGCATTAAGAGTTCCTCTCACTGGAACTAAGGGTCCGAGCCCAACTCCTGAACAACACCCCCACACCATAATCCCCCCTCTACCAAACTTTACATTCGGCACAATGCAGTCAGACAAGTATACACTTGTGGCCATGGAAGTGACTGGAACATCTGAATTTGGATGGGTGAGTGAAAACTTTTGGCAATATAGTGTTTAGTGAATTCAGTTTAGTGAATATTCATGAGGGACAGACCAATAGAATTGCTCCAAACCTGCTTAGAAATAAACCTTGTTCTATCAGCCTCCACTGCAGGTTAAGAAAGCTCATTCATCCTCCTGTAGTACCATTCTGGAGGTTTATAAGGTGCACAGTCTTGCTAATGCTGATCCAACAAGTAGAGCACATATTGGTCTCCTGGCTTGATGAGGTTGGCACCCTCGCTCCAGCAAGACTAAAAACATTGCCTAGTTATAGTTAATAAATGCTATAGCTAGCATGTATTGCTAATGTTAATGCACCCATTGCAGATAGCTGCACCCAGAAGGAATCAACCGACAGGAATGAAACTTGGTGGGGAGGTTTGACATCGTGAGACATTCTAATGACTCAAGTTTAATGCTCAGCTGTGCATGTGACGTAGGCAAGGACAGGCCTTATCTCTGTACCTGACTGGCCCAACAGCCACGACTGCAGACATTCAGCGAGCAGTGATGTCCTCCATGAGTCATCCTGTGAGTGCCAGCACCATTGGCAGGCGGCTGCACCACGCAGGACTACATGCACACAGACCGTTACGATGACTGTCCTTAACACCATGTCACCGTCACCAAAGACTGTAATGGTGTCGTGCCAGACTGTCATGGAGTGACTCAGAACGGCAGCGGGTCATCTTCAGTGACGAGTCCCGCTTTCGTCTTGGTGGAGACGATCAACGAACCCGTGTGTGGAGGCACCGTGGTCAGCACCAAGATGAACGGTTTGTTGTCACGCGTCACACGGCCAGAAGGCCTGGTGTCACTCCACCTCCACCCCTACCGCACCATCTGCAGGAACTGTGTGAGGATAGTCAAGCTGCATGGGATGGATTATCACAGGACTCTATTAGGAACCTCTACAACTCCATGCTGAGACGTCTGGCATGTTGGGTTAGCAAACATGGTGGCCCGACGCCATACTGAGAGACAGACTTCTGTATGTGTAGCTCAATAAATATTGATCATATCAGTCTAAATTCATCATCATTTATTGATCCTGGTAACCTGGTAACCTTTATCCCCCCACCTCCTTCTGGGTGCAGATATTTGTCTCTTCAGCGGTTCAGCTACAGCTAAACACAAAAAGTCATCTTTTTTCATTGTCCACCAAAGACCAACTTGCGAGCACATGCCATAAAAAAATAGCAGCTGTCCGAACTGAATCATCTATCCCAACTTCATGCACCAAGCTCTGAACCCCCAACCCCACCACACCAGCTTTGCCCTTCCTCTCCCACCCAGAACCACATGGCTGTGGGTCTAAGCATGCAGAAGACTGAGGTGAAACATTTGCAGGCTTGGAGGTGATGTTCCCCTAGCATCAGTGTTTAGTATCTCATCACAACAACACACCACACGACGCATCGCTCGTGGCTCTAAATGAGAACCGAAGTGGCGGTCTGCGGACAGGTTCAGCAGGCGAAACTTCCCTTTCAGGTGCCCTGAGCCCAGCTGTGAAGATGTGTTTGACAAGCGTGTCCGGTTGCAGCATCAAACGGCACAGCAGGAACGCTGATGCGATATGGCCATCTGTTAAGCTGTCAGTGTTTCTGCCTGCAGCTGCTTGGGAACCGGGCTCGCACCAGCTGTCTATCTGGCGCCGGAGAGACAAGAGACAAAGTGTCAAGCCAAAGCCTATCGACTGTTTAACAGACAGCGCATGTGGAGGGGAGATCTGCCTGCTTGCGGTGGGAACGAGATAAATGTTTTGCTAACAGGACAGGTGCTGCGAAAAACACATATGCATTGCCCCGGGATGTTGCACCAAGACCCCGCCTTCACGCTAGGGGAGATAACCACCACCAGTACCAGCGCTGGAGACGATATGCATCGTATGAGCAACAGTGTCCAGGCTCATGCAATGTTCTTCCAACGTTCCTGCCAAAACCAAGGATACTAATAGGCAGCTGGGCCTCCCCTTAATTATGATAACAGCCTCTTGTCATGTGGGATGGCTTTCCGCTGGATGTTGGAATGCTGGTGCTGGGATTTAATTCCATTCAGCCACAAGAGCATTAGTTAGACACTAGATGCTGGCTGATTAAACCCTTACAAATAATGGCTCCTAAATGGTTCTTGGCTTGGCCATTCTTGGACAAGTACTTTCAGCTACAAAAAGGTTCTAGCACTCTCAATTACTGAGTTTGCGGCAAATGATTCTTTAGGGAACCAAAAGAGGCCCTTCTCTTCTGTTTTAAGGGGTAGGTCTGGATCAGGGTCAATTTAAGGCACAGGCTTACCTGGGCCAAAGCCATTCAGAGCCTCGGATTGGCTGTTTTTTTTATTAGATTATTATTGGATGATTATTAGATTGGATATTGAATATCAGCGCAATTGGCATTGTGTGCAAATTGACGAATGGGCCAAAAAATTGCTCCAAAATTGGTGGGGGAGGTCTGATTCCAGTCAAATCAAAAGTATGTGCTTTCTTCCTCCTGGTTTTGCAGCCACATGTAGTGCCCAAAATCATTGGTCAATAGTTTTATGTGAAGTCGGTATTTAGAAATGCACCAAGCAGCTTACATTACATCAGCAGCTACATTAAAGGTAGCACTTGAACGGACCCCCAACAGTCTTCATGCCTGCTGTGGCAGCATGTTTTGCTTTGATGATTTGATGATCTGCCTGTTTGAACTTAGCTGTGTCGTTTGGGCAGATGTGTTTGTTGGGAGTGGACGCATGCTCTATGGTGAAGGGTGCTGCAGTGGTGGTTCTCTTGGGGTGGCCGTTCAGGGGAAGCTCCATCCCAGCTATGATGCAGCCTGGGCTGGCTGCTTGAGCGACAGTGTATCACAGCTATGAGACTGCCTGGACCAGATGCCTGTTTGACATTACGTTGCAGCGGCATGGCTGCTGGGTTCAGCTGCATGGGTGTTAGGTCCAGCTGTATGGCTGTTGGGTCCAGCTACATGGCTATCGGGTCCAGCTGCATTGCTGCTGGGTCCAGCTGCATGGATGTCGGGTCCAGCTGCACGGATGTCGGGTCCAGCTGAACGGCTGCTGGGTCCAACTGTATGGCACAGCTGCCAGATACAGCTACACATGAGCAGTGCTACACCGGGGCACCAAGTCCTATTGGGCCAGCTGTGTAAGCTCCACTACATTGCAGCCACCTGGCTACCTCAATCACTACCCCTTCATGGCTAAGGACATTTTTGGCCAGCCACCCGTGTGATGCACCATAGTCATGGAGTGAATAAATGGTGCAGCAGTTAAATGGGGCTGTAGTTGCCAGAATGCAACTACAGGCCCATTTAAGGTGGATCCGAAAATTCGAAAGACGACCTGCCAAAGCAAACTGCAGTGCATATTCCCAGCCATGGCCGACAATGGCTTTTAATGGTTTGGGTCTTCGTTTAGGTTCATGCACAGACTCACTGACTGGCAGTGGCGTCTTGTGTGACTAAAACCATAGGGCTCAGGACCACCTGGAGCCCCACGATCAGGTCACAGCACCCCTGGTAGTCATCCCTAAAGATGTTCACTGGAACCTTTAGTGGATAGTGGAACCAAAAGTGTTTCATCTTTGGCATTGTACAAAAAGGTGCTGTTTGGAAACACACAGCGCTCCTGTTAAACTTCATGTAAAGACAGACCAAAAGCTCTACCCATGTACCAAGTTTGAGAGCTGCGTTGAGTAAAAGCCTGTTTTCCTGTGCACTTGGTGCACAAACACTTCCCGGGAAAGGCACAAAGCTCTTCGCTTCACTGGCCAGGAAAATAAACCCTCAAAAAGTTCATATTACGGAAAACCGCGCGTGCAGGCCTGAGCCTTCAGCGCCATGAAGAGCGTGACTTCTCTCTGCTCTGAAGCACTCAGTTGAGCTCGTGAGGGACTTGATTGTGAGCTGATTAGCATGGAAGCTAAACCGTGAAGAGCACTGGGGCTCTGGATTTCTGTCGGCAAACACAAAACTTAACCTAGCTACATCCATTTGGAGCTGTCTGCCTGATGAACAAGTGGTGCTGTACTTCGGTGCCATTGTGGTTGTTGTTACTGTTGTTGGATCTATAAACGGTCACCCACCCAGACCTAATACTAGCTCTGATGTATCAGCCAGAGAATAACATGTATCTCCAAAATGGCTACTTTACAGGAGAGAGCAAAAACCTGATTCAATTCTAATGCAAGTCAATGGAACCAGAGTTATTTCCATGCCGTTTTGGCCCATTTCTGTTGAGCCGTTCATCATGAATCTTTCACACAGTGTAAACAGCAGCTGCTGTGTTCAAATGATGCATAAAAGTGAAAATCAACAAAAATTAATATTCATGTGTTGAAACAAATGCAGGAATCAGGCCCGAGTGGTGAGCTGAGGAAGCTTCTCTTTTGATTTGATGACCAGGTAGCGATTAGGTCGGATGGGCATTTATTACCCGGTAAGAGTCATTAGGCCGGTTTCTCAGACTTGAAATGAAACCTTGTCCTGAACTAACCTGCAGTAGCAGTAATGAACCACCACTTGTTTGCTTTGGTGCATTGAATTGAATTGCTCAAAATGACTCATCCATACTCCACATCGTCTAGTTACTTGTGTGCATCATAAAAGCCATTTCTCATTCATTATGGACAAACAGCAGATTCTTTGGCTCAATCATGCAGATGATTACTCGTACAGATGTCTGCTGTCTCCTGCTTTATCAGGTACCTTTATCATGCTGAACTAAATGTATGAGACTTGTTCTCTGTTGAACAGTTCACCCCCCTAAAACATCCAGGCATTAGTTCATTACACAAGGCATTACCCTCAATACTGCCGAGCCAGTTGTCATCAGCTGTGAAGCTTATCATATACATTCCTGTTACACGTATTGGGTAAACGTCTGCTGAACTGATGATTAGCTAAGAAATTAGGGCCACAACTGTGTTGTGTGTAAATTGATAAATGGACCTCAAAATGGGGCCAAAATGTAAAAGTCTGGTGAATTGATTTCGTTCAAAAGGAAAGTATGTTGGTAACACTTTACATGAAGTGTTGGGTAATTAACATGAAGTAATGCATTAACAATGGTGAACTAATGTTAAGTAAACATGTTAATGCATTACTCCACGTTCACTAACACAGCACTGCATGTTCACTAACACATTACTCCATGTTAACTAACACAGTACTCCATGTTAACTAACACAGTACTCCATGTTAACTAATGCATTACAT
>CM067481.1:33556392-33568397 GCA_034552555.1 Semaprochilodus insignis | reverse complement strand
CCATACGGGTCTACCAGCAGTGTGGTAAAAATCACAGTCTACAGGGAATTCTCCTCGGAATTGTGCCAGGGAAGGCATCCACACAATCTGGCCCAACTGAGAGGCTGAACGTTGATCTGGCCTACATCCAGAAACTTGTCCAGTATATGCCAAACCCAATCCCAGCTGTTATTGGTGCTGGTGGAGGTGTTACACACTGTTAGGTACGTTTCAGTCACGGGGGGCTTGTTTTTTGTCCGGTGAGCTTATGGCATTGGTGTGAAGTGCTTGCTTGAGCTGAAGGCGTGGCACATGTGCGAGTGTGGATGGTGGATGGTTGATGCTCTCTATAGTGGTAAAATGTATTAGGCACATTTTTACACCGGCTGGCTGCTTCAAGCTCTCCGCCTGCCTGGGAAGTGGAAGTGTGTTGACTGACGATTGGATGGCGGCAAGGACTGTTCCACTGACTGCACAATACCCAGAAACAAACCGGCCCATAGTGCACTGCTGCTGGCCTAATGCACAACCTGACATAAGCACTTTTGGAACTCAATTAGTTTTTCCAGGGGAGGCTGCCCAAAGCAATTTGCCAAGATTTGATTGGACGGTTGTTAAAGTATCATTGTAATTCCCCCCACAGATAACCCTGACCTAAAGCCATAGTCCAGATATTCAGGTAAGAGTTATGGTATACTACAGGACACTCTTAATAACAGTAACGACACTCTTTATGGCAGGAATCAAATCACCGGACAGACACACTACGCACGTTGCAGATTCATACTGGATTAAAATCACTCCACAGTTATTACCGTCGGACTGTAAACACTACGCACGCTGCAGATTCATACCGGATTACAATCACTCCACAGTTATTACTGTCGGACTGTAAACACTACACACGCTGCAGATTCATACCGGATTACAATCACTCCACAGTTATTACCGTCCGACTGTAAACACTACACACGCTGCAGATTCATACCGGATTATAATCACTCCACAGTTATTACCGTCCGACTGCAAACACTACACACGCTGCAGATTCATACCGGATTACAATCACACCACAGTTATTACCGTCCGACTGCAAACACTACACACGCTGCAGATTCATACCGGATTATAATCACTCCACAGTTATTACCGTCCGACTGCAAACACTACACACGCTGCAGATTCATACCGGATTATAATCACTCCACAGTTATTACCGTCAGACCGTAAACACTACACACGCTGCAGATTCATACCGGATTACAATCACTCCACAGTTATTACCGTCAGACTGGAAATTACATATCAGTTATTGCGGAACTATGTAATTAAATATGCAAGTACATATCAATAAATATGTCACGTAAACTGAACGTACTGAATCACGACAATAACACCTGTAGATTCCTGCGAGTTAAATATTCTTATCATCTCAGCCGAAAGTAATCCGACTCCAAAAGGGCTTTACACCAAACACCAGCGATCATGGCGGCGTCAGGAGGAGAATGAAAAACAGTGGCGGTCTTAATAGGGTCCTATTATTCATGCACTACATATCTCTCACAGCCTGCCCCAAAAAACCCTCTGCATGGCCGCACGCTATGAGTATTCATCAGACAGAGTAAGATTTTGCCCAAGGTCTTCATTCTGTTCAGCTTCTGCGTATGAAAAAAAGCCTGTCAGAATATAATAGTGCGTATGTGAGTAGCGCCTCAGGGCCGGTTGAGACAGAGACCAACAGGCTAGCTGGAGAGTTCATTAGTGTAGTTCTAAGTCTACTATAAAGAAAGCACACCAAAGCACTTAAAGGCTGCTAGAATATATATATATACATATGACTATTGTGGCAGGGGTGAGGTGGAGTCACCGCCATTCCCACCGGAAGTGGGCAAGTGCTCCCCATAGTGCTTTACACCACTGCATTCCACGCTCTGCATCGCCCTTGGTGATGTAAGGCTTGGATGCAGCTGCTCGGCCATGGAAACCCATTCCATGAAGCTCTCTACACACTGTTCTTGAGCTGATCTGAAGGCCACATGAAGTTTAGAGGTCTGCAGTGATTGACTCTGCAGAAGGTTGGTGACCTCTGCGCACTACATATGTAGTATCTGTATATATATATATAGCATTTACATGGTGGTCCTGTGGGGGTCCTGACCATTGAAGAACAGGGTAATACAGTATACAGAGAAACAGATGGACTACAGTCTGGAACTGTACAACTACAGAGAGCTCCTATATGGTCAGTGGAGCTGATAGAGTGGACAGTGAGTGCAGATACACGGAAGTGGACCTAATGAAGTGACCAGTGAGTGTAAATGAGATGTACTGTATGTACTGTGGTTGTAGTGTTTACCTGCTAATGTATAGTGAACAAGCTTACACACACACACACACACACACACACACACACACACACACAAACAGGTCTATGAGGGCTGCACAGTAAGACACCTCCTCATTAGGTAACCTGTGTGTGTTGTACGTGTGTGTGAGTAGTGTGTGAGAGGAGAACGCTCCATGTGCACGCAGCGCGCTCCGCCCCCGTCCTCACAGAGCCGCTCTGATTTAACATGAGCACAGTGAAGGTCAGAGAGGAAAGTTCTAATGCTGCAGGAATGCCAACATTATTCCCGTCTGTAGAGGCGTCTGGAACGCCCTCTCACCGGAGATTCCAGCTCACAGACACTAAAGCACTCACGCTTATGAGTGATTAATGAGCTGGAATAGCTGATAGTTTTCCTGATTGATTTTCACAGCTGAAAATAGGCGAATATTCCCTGAGCGATTATAGAAGCGCAGCTCGTACAGGAGAGTGTGGTGTGATTGTTATTGTTGTTGATGTTGTTGTACTGGTATTTTTTGTTGTTGATTTTGCTGGTGAATTTATTTCTGCCAGACAGGACATGATTATCATTTTTATTTTGATAAGTCTGTTGTTGATTTTGTTGTTGTTGATTTTGTTGTTGTTGATTTTGTTGTGGTTTTGTGAGTGGTGTTGTTCTTGTTTAGGATTTTATGGTTATTGGTGATTTTGTTGTTGTTGTTGTTATTATTATTATTATTATTATTGTTCGTGATTTTGTAATTGTTGACATAATTTTGTGGTTGTTTTGTTGTTGTTATTGTTTTTTTATTTTGTAGTTGTTTTATTGATATTTTTACTGTTATTGTTGGTGACTTTGTAGTTGTTTGTTGTTATTGATATTACTGTTGATTGTATTGTTTAGTTGTTATCACTATTGTTGTTGATTTTGTAGTTGTTGATATTATTTTTGTTGTTGTTTTGTTGTTATTGTTGTTGCTGTTATCGTTATTGATGGTGATTTTGTAGTTGTTATTTTTGTTATTGTTATTATTGTTGTTGATTACGTTGTTGTCTAGTTGTTGCGATTACTGTTATTATTGGTGATTTTGTAGTTGTTTTCTTGTTGTTGATATCATTATTGTTATTATATTTGATTGTGTTCTTTAGGTATATTGTTATCGTTATTGTTGTTGCGTTTGTTGTTGTTATTGTAGTTGTTGTGTTTGTTGTTATCGTTATTGTTGTTGTGTTTGTTGTTGTTATCGTAGTTGTTGTTGTGTTTGTTGTTACCGTTATTGTTGTTGCGTTTGTCATTGTTATTATCATTGTTGCTGTTGTTATCGTTATTGTTGTTGTGCTTGTTGTTATCGTAGTTGTTGTTGTGTTTGTTGTTACCGCTATTGTTGTTGCGTTTGTCGTTGTTATTATTATTGTTATTGTTGCTGTTGTTATGGTTATTGTTGTTGTGTTTGTTGTTGTTATCGTAGTTGTTGTTGTGTTTGTTGTTACCGTTATTGTTGTTGCGTTTGTCGTTGTTATTATTATTGTTATTATTGCTGCTGTTATCGTTATTGTTGTTGTGTTTGTTGTTGTTATCGTAGTTGTTGTTGTGTTTGTTGTTACCGTTATTGTTGTTGCGTTTGTCATTGTTATTATCATTGTTGCTGTTGTTATCGTTATTGTTGTTGTGCTTGTTGTTATCGTAGTTGTTGTTGTGTTTGTTGTTACCGCTATTGTTGTTGCGTTTGTCGTTGTTATTATTATTGTTATTGTTGCTGTTGTTATGGTTATTGTTGTTGTGTTTGTTGTTGTTATCGTAGTTGTTGTTGTGTTTGTTGTTATCATTACTGTTGTTGTGATTGTTGTTGTTATTATTATTGTTATTGTTGCTGTTGTTATGGTTATTGTTGTTGTGTTTGTTGTTATCGTAGTTGTTGTTGTGTTTGTTGTGATCGTTATTGTTGTTGTGATTGTTGTTGTTATTATTATTGTTATTGTTGCTGCTGTTATCGTTATTGTTGTTGTGTTTGTTGTTGTTATCATAGTTGTTGTTGTGTTTGTTGTTATCATTATTGTTGTTGCGTTTGTCATTATTATTATTATTGTTATTGTTGCTGTTGTTATGGTTATTGTTGTTGTGTTTGTTGTTATCGTAGTTGTTGTTGTGTTTGTTGTTATGGTTATTGTTGTTGTGTTTGTTGTTATCATAGTTGTTGTTGTGTTTGTTGTCATCGTTATTGTTGTTGCGTTTGTCATTATTATTATTATTGTTATTGTTGCTGTTGTTATGGTTATTGTTGTAGTAGCAGTGAGACGCAGTGCTCTGCTCTGTGAGTGGAGCCTGTTTATTACAGATCTCTCTGTTTGTGTTCTGTAACATTATTACAGCTCGTACGTCTGAATGGAAACACTGAACTCTCGCTTCGCCCTCAGAGCAGCGTGCGCACGCACACACACCAGACACACACATGCACCCACTCACACACACACACACACACACGTGCGCGCACACACACAACACACAGCGAGGTGTGTGCGGCCTCAGAGGAGATGTTGTCGGACGGCAGTGATGCAGAGCCAGCAGGGTTAGTGCCGTGTCGGCCCCGTTTCCACGGAAACAAATGGTTGCTTAGGTTGACAGAATTGGCAGATGACAAAAGAAACCATGAGTTTCAGAGTGTGTGTGTGTGTGTGTGTGTGTTTGTGTTTGTGTTTATCAGGTTTATACCACATTGTGGGCACCAAAATCTAGTCTTACACTTAAGCCGGTCCCCACAATGCAAATCAATAAATATTAAGATCAGAGTAGAATTAAAGGTTGAGAGAGTAAATTTAGGTTTAAGATTATAGTTAAGGTTAGAGTTAGAGTTAAGGTTAAGTTTAGAACTAAGGTTAGAGCTAATGTTAGGTTTAGGGTTAAGGTTAAGCGTATAGTTAAGGCTAGAGTTAAGGTTAAGGTTAGGGCTACATTTGGGGTTAAGGTTAAGGGGAAGGTTAGGGCTAAGTTTAGCGTTAAGGTTATGGTTAAGTTTAAGGTTAAGCTTAGGGTTAAGGTCAAGGTTAGGGTTAAGGTCAGAGTTAAGGTTAGGTTTAGGGTTAAGGTTAAGGTTAGGCTAGTAGTAATTTTGGTTAAGGGTAAGGTAAAGGTTTAGGGTAGTGGAAGTACGTAAGTAGGTGTTTCTAATAAAGTGGCCAGTGAGTCAAATTACAAGGTGTTTCCAGTAAAGTGACCTGTGAGTGATAGTACAAGGTAGGTGTTTCTAATAAAGTGGCCAGTTAGTGGAAGTACAAGGTCGGTGTTTCTAATAAAGTGGCCAGTTCGTGGAAGTACAAGGTAGGTGTTTCCAACAATCTCTTATTCATTGTCACGGTTTGGTTAAAAACAAAAGGGATACGTTCTAGAAACGGGAAATTATCCGATCAGGATTTTCTTCCTCTGTGGTATGTAGGTAGATACAGTCAAGCAAGCTTTCCCACTGGTTAGGACTTCAGGAGCTGAACTGAAGGCCTTAGATGTTGGATAAGCTTTCAACATCGTTAGAAAATAACAATAATCAGTCAATTATGTTTTGAATTAAGATGGGTGGAACCAATCAATTTCCAGTGAAAGAAGGTCACTCTAGTCTGTCAGGAGGTTCTAGATACCTCACTGTCTGAATATGAGCTGTAGACTAATGAGGTTTCAGTCGGTTGTTAGGAACGGAATACAGCGGTGGAAGCTAAATACCAGTGCTCTTTACTGAAAGAGTAGAACTGACACATTCAGTATAAAACATATGTTTATATATCTAAATATCTGTCATAAGCTTCAAATGTCTATGTTTAATTTAGGAAAGCTGTTCATATGAATTGTTGATAGCTTCACGCTAACCTGCTGCCCGGATCCCATGTGGGCACCAGCAGAAACGAGCATGTTTGTACTCCTGAACTGGAGGCCTAGCACTAATAATGGCGGTTCCCAAGTGTACGGAACCCTTTTTGCTAGGAGTGCATGTCTGTGTATGTTGGAGCACAGCAGCATTTGCTAACACTACATAAGGACACACACACACACACACACACACACCAGTACGCACTAGTAAGAGTGTTTGTGGAGATTACTGTCATTTATCGGGTGTATTAGAGGGTCTGGAGAGGCTAGCAGACGCTCTAGCCTCTGTGTAACCCCGAGACTTATCCACTACAGACACGCTCTAGCTCTGCTTACATTAACCAACATTAGCCTAGAAAAATATTCTGTCTGCGCCTCCAACCCATCCTCCAACCCACCACTCCAACCCACCACTCCAAACCACCCTCCAACCCCTACACAGCCGCTTATTCTCGTTATTCCTGTCAGGATGTGGGGTCATACTTAAGTCTTATACGCATTACAAACATACATGTGAGTGGATCAGACACAGCAGTGCTGCTGGAGTGTTTGAACACTGTGTCCACTCACTGTCCACTCTATTAGACACTCCTACCTTGCTGGTCCACCTTGCCGATGGACAGTCAGAGACGATAGCTCATCTGCTGCTGCACAGTGCAGTGTTGGTCATCCTCTAGTCCTTCATCAGTGGTCACAGGACGCTGCCCACATGAGGCTGCCTAAAGGACGCTGTTGGCTGGATAGGTTTGGTTGGTGGACGATTCTCAGTCCAGCAGTGACACTGAGGTGTCCAGCAGCACTGCTGTGTCTGATCCACTCACACCAGCACAACACACATTAACACACCACCCCCACCACGTCAGTGTCACTGCAGTGCTGAGAATGAACCACCACCCACATAATACCTGCTCTGTGGTGGTCCTGTGGGGGTCCTGACCATTGAAGAACAGGGTAATACAGTATACAGAGAAACAGATGGACTACAGTCTGTACTTGTAGAACTACAGGGTGTCCTATACGATTAGTGGAGCCGATAAGCTGGACAGTGAATGTAGATACAAGGAGGTGGACCTAACGAAGTGCTCAGCGCGTGTGTGTTAGTATTGACTTGATTGGTTCGGTGGGTTTTCTTTGGTGCGGCGAGGTTCCAAAATATATGAAATGCCAAAATGTCAAATAACATGCAGTTTTACATCCAGCACAGTGACAAACTGAGATCGCACAGACTTGAATGCGCTTGATTCAGATCAGTCAATTGCTTATTGATAAAATATGATATCAACACTATTACCATCTTTTAGATGATGATGATGTATCGTTTATTCATGCAGATCTGATGTGTATATATTTGAATCAAGTACGTTGAATCAAGCTCTAATGTTCAGTGCCGTCAAAGTGAGTGCACGGCTGTCAGTGTGTACTACTGCAGAGACAATGCACAGAAATTGCAGCTTCATTCTGAATTATTTATTAATATTTACAAGAGGAAAAACATTTTGCACTCATAAACTTTTGCGAAAGTCATGCTGCCTGAGATTACACTCACCATTCCTCCCGAATAGCCTGAAGGAGGAAGGCTGGCGGTCAGAGATTTTCCAACAGCGAGAGGAAAAACAATCCACAGTGGGTTTAAAGAGTGCTGAATAAGGTGAAGGTGTGAGCCCAACCACAGTTCTCCCACGCAGTTCAGGGCTGGCCAACTTAAATTCTGCCTCATCCACAAAAACAGACGTACTTTTGCCTCCAGCGCACGTGTGTCCGGTCTGCAAATGAATGCAGCACTCTGTTCACTGTCAACAACAAAAGTGCCAAAGTATGAAGCTCGTAGCGAGCACACGTTAATACATGCTGCCAGTATATGTGGAGAAACTGTATGACCTGAATATTCACTCATCGTCAACAAAGGCCCAATCCCATTTCCTGTTTTTAGCCCTACCCCTTGTTTTCGAGTGTAACCCTCCCTCTTTGAAACTGAGAAACTGGGGTAGTGGTTGAAATCTCCCCCCTATGAAATGGGACGACCCTTCAAGAACCGGATACATCATCAGGCATTATTTATTATCGCCACCAAGAATTCTTCGGTGATATGAAGCTGAACTGAGCTTTTTAATCACCAGCTTCATGATCGAACTTCCACGTACCACCTTAAATGGTGCAGCAACCTCAGGTCCCAGAACGTAACTGCTGCATCATTTAAGGTGGAACGGGAAATTCCGCTTGGTAGCGCCGAGACATCAGCGTATTACTATCGATTTTTATGCGTGTTATGAAGAAAATGACCAGAAAACGCTTTTACAGTGGTTATCTTACAGTACAGCGGCTTTTAACAGAGAACATACTCATATTTATGTGTCTGATTGGTCGCTTGTGCAGCCGTCTTGCCGATGATTCGCTGGGCATTCTGGGAATGTTTGGAGTGTGCCTCTGAAAAATCTCCGTTCACCCTACGCCCTAGCCCTCCATCTCAACAACAATCAGGACCACCCTACCCCTAGACGTAAACCTGCCAAATGGAGGGGTAGGGCTAAGTGTTAGGGTCAAGGGGTGAAATGGGATTGGGCCAAAGTAGTTGCACTGTTGAAGGAATCAACCGACAGGAATGAAACTTGGTGGGTAGGTTTGACATCGTAAGACATGCCAGTGATTCTAGTTTCACGCTCGGCTGTGCATGTGACGTAAGCAAGGACGGGCCTTATCTCCGTACCTGACTGACCCAACAGCCACGATTGCAGACATTCAGCAAGCAGTGATGCCCTCCATGAGTCATCCTGTGAGTGCCAGCTCCATTGGCAGACGGCTGCACAACACAGTGATCTACATGCATGCAGATCACTGGTCATGGGCTGGAGGTTAGGGAACCAGCCTTGTGATCGTAGGGTGGCTGAATTGATCCCCTGAACCAACAGGGCACGACTGAAGTCCCATTGAGCAAAGCACCTACCCCTCCAGGATAGAGCTGCCCACCGCTCCGGGCAAGTGTGCTCACTGCCCCCTAGCGTGTGTGTATGTATGTGTATCACTACACAGATTCGTGCAAGCACAAATGGCAAATGGTTCTACGTTCTGATGTGTTCTGATATGTAGTGTCATGTGATCATGACACTAACAACATGGACTCCTCAGAGAAGACAACAGATGAGGAGCCTGGCGATTGCAGGGTCCGGATCTCTGTTTTCCTCAAAGCTAGCAATGCGATCCAGGGCTTATTGGGAAAGGCACTATACGCTACTGACCTGTGACACTGTTCTAACATCTCAAAGATCAGATATTTGATGTCATTATCTCCAGTTTTACTGAAGACTGCAGGAGAAAGTCATGACTGGTTGGAGAGGGAGTATACCATGCTACTGACCCGTTCTCCTGTAAAGTTTGAAGTCAGTTGTTGAAGTCGAAGTCAGACTCTTAGTTTCAGGGGTCAAAATTTCTGTGGCTCTCAAGACCTCTATGGGTAAGCATCTTGGCAAGACTGAAAGTCAGGGATAAGTTTGGAATCTCCAGCTCCCGGAACTCTGGCAATGCAATCCAGGACTTATTGGGACGGGGGGTGTCGCTCTACGGACCTGTTCTAATATTTCTCCATTGATCTACAGAGCTTCAAATGTAAGTTATTGAACATCATTATCGTTGGTTTACTGAAGACTACAATACAAAGTCATGTGTGGTTGAAGAGGAAGCATAACGCCCTATAACCCTATAAAGTTTAAAGTTGGTTGCCCTTATTTTCACAGAGTTCCAAATGTCTAAATTTCAGTGGCTCTCAAGAGACTCTGCCTTGGCAAGACTAAATGTCGGGTACAAATTTCAGAGATTCTGGTCCATATCTCCAGCTCCCTGAAGTCTAGCAAAGTGATGCAGGGCTCATTGGAAAGGGCACGTCACAGAGTGAGGAGAAATTCTTCACAACAGTGGTCTTCCACAAAGTCTGAGCAGAGTCCCTGGGGTATATACGCAACCCCATCTTGCAACCTCCTCCCCAGTGCACAGCAGAACTCCCTGCAGCTTGTGGTATGGTATCAACTCATACACCACTTGGCTACTTTCCACTTCCTCCACCACCCAGCGCACTGTAGATGCCAGTGAGGCTGTTGCATACATACACTGAAGCCTCGTTTCTTGGCCTCAGCCTGCACAGCTCCTTACCGGCCGTCTCTTTTACCGTCGTCCAATTGAGCCTCGTCACACTGCCTCTTCATTCACAGTCCTTGCCACTTGTCTTCGCCGCTCGGCTGCTTCCGTGCAGTCCTTGGCCAAGCTCAGTCCTCTCCACCATGTCACCTTCGAGTTCACGGTTGCGCCATTGTTTTCCAGACCACTGGAGGGGGCTGTCCCACACAGGCACCAGTGTACCATTGACATAGAAGAAGAAACATAGCGCCTTAAGCGCATCCACAGCAGCTGGAGAGGCCGAGATAACAGATCACTCCTAACCATAAAGTTCCCCTTGATGGTAGGCACTAACCCTGCACTGCTATACCCAAAGCCCAGCACAGAATAGCACAGGTAACACCTGTACACACATTGCAGACTAACAACATCAATTTCTTTACATCACAGCACCGAAACTAGAATAATGGTCCAAATGCCCCCTTATGTAGAAGTATCTCCCCATAAGAGCCCAGAATCATTGCCCCTTACAGGACAATGAGGGATCAGTTCTAAGACTATGAAAGATCAGTCATATTGTGACAAAGAGGTCACATGGCATCTTCTGTAACGATTTTAAGGTCAAAATACTGCTAATACATGTCTCGGCAGCCACTTCATAACTTGTATTTCATCGTTGTGTTCTAGATATGGGGTCAGAATGGGTTCTATGCAATATAGAACCTGTTATCAAAGCACTAGAATAGTTCAGTGGGTTTGTAACAGACCTTACAGATACAAAACACAAGCTTTCCAAATGAGCTGAGTTGGTCCCCAAGCCCATCGCCATCCTGTGAATGAGGTCACATGTTCACAAATACACAAACTGTCATGTGACTGCTTCCAGGATGTTCAGGATGAGGGACTCTATGAGTTTAAGCAAAGGATAAAGCTGTATAAGGAGCCTTATTCCCCACTTATAAGGGCCTGGGACACGTACGCCACTGGGGGCTCTTATGGGTTTGAAACCATGTACCAGCTCATACTGTGAAATGAGCACTGCGACTGAGTTGTGATTCTCAGTTTATGTCATGTGACATCACTTGATGCACATCTAAGATAACCGTCAGCTTGTGAGAGTATAACATGTCCACACACAATCCGATGTCAAGATGGCCACTGATCTCACATTCATACGGTGGCCGAGAAGTGCAGATAAAAAAAATTAACATTTCAGAAAACAAAATTACAAAAATGAAAACAAATTTACAAACGAAAAAAAAATTACAATCAAGAAAACAAGATTACAAAAGCAAAAACACTTTTAAAAGACGTGAAACACTTACAAACTGTGAATTCTGAGGGAAAGGGCGGGCCTAACACACAGGAAGTGCTTGTTGTGGACCCTTGTCAATCAAACTGTTCGCGGTGGTTGAGTGGGTGGAGTTTGGGATGGTGACGAGGTTAAAGCATGGTTTGTCCATTTTGTGGCGCGTGTTTTGTCCAGCTGGCTTCTGTTTTTCCTGTGGAAGGTGTTTAGAGTGTTTAAAGAGCAGACGGGAGAAAGAGACGAACAGGCGACTCTAAACCATGTGGGCTGTAAAAGCTCTCAGCCATTTTAAGCTAGCTTGCTGGTTCTCCACTACAGCTAGCGCTACAGCCCACTTACCTTCCTTAACATTTCCAGCTCTAAGTGGTTTAGACGCCCTTTCCCTCAGAATTCACAGTGTGTAAAAGTGTTTCGGTACTGGTAAAAGTGTTTCA
>CM067481.1:33526381-33542287 GCA_034552555.1 Semaprochilodus insignis | reverse complement strand
GGTCCTGTGGGGGTCCTGACCATTGAAGAACAGGGTAATACAGTATACAGAGAAACAGATGGACTACAGTCTGGAACTGTAGAACTACAGAGTGTTCTATATAGTCAGTGGAGCTGATAAGATGGGCAGTGAGTGTAGATACAAGGAGGTTATTTTAATGTCATGGCTGGTCGGTGTTTGTTTATATATAGAAGCAACAGAAATCATTAATAATGTCCATATGGGACCAATGGTCTTATACTTCTTATAGCAAGTCTGTACTGTATCCTAAACTGCATCTACACCACTGCACCACCTCACTGAGGACCTGGATGTGATTTGAGTAGGCTGAGCAACGATCTGGGGATGTATTTACGTAAAAAGGATTTGGGTGACTATTGGCTTCTAGTGTTCGTTAGCGAGGTTTTGCTTGTAGCTCCAGTGAGAAAGTAAAGAAGCAAAGTTTGTACACCAAAACATGTCTTGGATGATGGACAAAATTGGGGAGAATAGTGTCAATTTGTTTTTTGGCTACACCATTCCTGTAGAGAATCTACACATAATTGGCTCTACACCAGCGGGTTTCCCTGGAACAGTGGTTCCCAACCCTGCTCCCGGAGGACTCCGCAGCCTAGCACGTTTTTATTGTTTGCCCTGCTCCCAACACACTCGGTCTGTGTTCCAAATGCACACCTAATACAAACACTAACTAGTTTTTAAGTATGTTGTATATACACTTATCATCGAAAGAACAGTTCCGCAAATAAGGAAGAAGGAATCAACCGACAGGAATGAAACTTGGTGGGTAGGTTTGACATGATGAGACATGCAGCTGCAAATGTGTCACTGTACCTGACTGACCCAACAGCCAGACATTCAGTGAGCAGTGGTGCCCTCCATGAGTCATCCTGTTAGTGCCAGCAACATTGGCAGACGGCTACACCACGCAGGACTACATGCACTTAACACCACATCAACGTCACCAAAGACTGCAATGGTGTCGTGCCAGACTGTTATGGAGTGACTCAGAACGGCAGCGGGTCATCTTCAGTGACGAGTCCTGCTTTAGTCTTGGTGGAGGCGACCAACGAATCCGTGTGTGGGCACCGTGGTCAGCACCAAGATGAACGGTTTGTGGTCATGTGTCACACGTCCCAAAGGCCTGATGTCACTCCACCTCCACCCCTACCGCACCATCTGAACTCATACTATTAAGATTAATACAGAGTACATACTGTGTAGTATTAGTGTGTAGTACACAGCCTTTCAGGAAGGACTTGTTCATTAGTGGATTAGTTGGATCAGATGTGTTGGGAGCAGGGCAAACACTAAAATGTGCAGGGCTGGGGGGCTTCGAGGATCAAGATGTGCAACCGCTGCCCTAGAACCATGTGTCCAGTCCAAGAACCATTTAGGAACCTTGGAGTCTTTTGATGCATCGCCATTCAGCTTTTGACCCGGTAGTCATAGAATACACTCTACTTAAACGAACCACTCACACCACTGTCTTTCAGTTACTCAAAGACCAGCTGTCAGTCAATTCTAGACAACATGTCAATAACGTGTCTTGTTTGTGAATATGACCTTTGACCCATGATCAACACTTGCACCTCACAGTCTCAGCAATACTGTATGTGCAACTATTCATGACCTGGTGTGTAGTGTTGAAGCAGGGCCAGTAGATGGCAGCACATCAATATCAACTGCTACATCCCCAAAGCCGCTCTTCTTTCCCTTTCCCCTGTTTCTTTAATCCCCCCCACAGTAACTGTGGGACACTTCAGGGCTGAAATCAAAAGACCAGTCTTGGCAAAACAGCAGTCTTCTTATGTAAAAGGCCCTTTCCAACAGATGGTTTGGCCTCTTTGGTGTCACAGTGTTCAAAGGCCTACAGTTTAACATTCGGGTGACGCTACCATGAGGGTCTTTTGTTGCTCAAGGGTCTTTGTACCTAATCCCAGTCCCAGGGACCGCCTGCACTGCATTTTTAGTGCTCCCCTGATCTAACACCGCAGATCTAGCTCAGGAGATCATTAGCTGAGTCAGGTGTGTTACTGATGCTGTTCCAGACTCTGTGTCTGACAGATGTAGAATTAGAGCTTTAAGACCCGAGGGGAGCTGGATTTTGGGCAGGAGGAAGGAGGAATCTGTCAACTCCCATTGCCAAGGCTTTCCCACCTGAGGTCCAGACTCCAGCCCAGGGGCTGTTCAAACACACCTGATTCCACTCATTACCAGGTCCAGTAGGTGCGTCAGAAGAGCTGTGCTAGACTCAAACCCTCCGGGCCTCCGCAGCTGAGGCCACCTGCCACCGGCCCTCCTATTAGCCAGTCTGCAGTACCTCAGCTCCACGCATGCGCAGAGCAGCGTCGCGTCAAGCGTTGTTGTTGTTGTTTTGTTTCCCACCCGTTTTCCGGCAGGCCCCGCGCCAGGATTGGCTGGTCGTCCATCATCACAGACAGGTGGCCAATCCTAGCGCAAGAGGCGGGACAGCATGAGCCAATCGCAAGGCAGGAGGCGGAACTGGGAATACTGACCAAGCACACCCGAGAGCGCCGATTCCAGCGTTTACCCAATCAAAGCCTACCTCTCAGAGTGATGCCCAAACACAGCAGCCAACTGCAGCCCGGGACGGCAGGTCTTCAATCCAGTCCCAGCGCAGTAGGCGCGGTTTGCCCGAAAACGGGTGGGAAAAGAAGCAAGGCTCCAAGTCCACCGCTTCTCGGATCTCCAGGCGAGGAGCAGGCAGCAGCAGCAGGAGCAGGATCGCGCGCTCACAGGCACACAGCACGTTGGATACATGGTACCAGGGGCTCGTGCCTGTCATACCAGAGGCGAACCAGCTCGAGACGTGTTTACACATCTGCACGCGCTCTGCGCACGAGGTACGTGCGTTGTTTTTGGGGGGGTCTACTGAGCACAATAAGGCCACTGGAAACATTACCATTGCCCTGCCTACCAGCTTATGCATGATGCACACGCTGTCATATCACACACGCACACACACACATACACACACCATGTTTACGCAGCGGCGTGGTTCTCCAGGGTCTCACACTGACTGACTTCACTCTCTCTCTCTCTCTCTCTCTCTCTCTCTCTCTCACACACACACACACACTGTCTGAATACATGCCAGACTCACAGACACGCCAGACTGACTACATGCATGCATGACTCTGATGCTGATCAGCTCTGGGCTTTTGTTTACCTCTTATTAGCCATCCAGGTGAGTCCCATTCACGTTGACTTCCATTCACTGTAAGCTCTTTTCCAAGGGAGCATTAGACAACATGAAGATGGATTGTTTTGTATTGGGTGCTGTGTAATGTGTGTGTGCTGTTGCCAGTAGTGTAAGCTTGTGGTCAATAGGTGAGGGTCACTCCTGGACAGCCAGGAATCAGTCCATCTATGCAGGAGAGTTGGTGAGAGTCATTGCAAGTGCACACTGAAAGAACTTCCATAGACTGTTACTGGAGATGTCTATAGACAATGGCAGTAGTTCACTTTGGGACACTATAAGACTGTGGTACAGGGATACAGTGTAGAGGTGAAAAATGTGTGTGTGTGTGTGTGTGTGTGTGTGTGTGGCTAAGTCTCTTTGACTCTGAAACTAGGGATATATAGCTAGGGATCCATGTGTACTGGACTTGTTCTGTCCTTAAAGACCCGGGGAACCTGTTCTAATGAGGTGAATCTTGTTCTTGCTGGTGAACAGTAAACATTAAGCCCCATGAATAATGTTCTGACCAGTAACTGACCGATATATTCACCATGTTTCTCTCCTCTGCATGTGAACTGAGCAGTTGTAATCTTGGGTAACGCTTCTGTAAGATTCCCCTGACCAATCACGAGGCTGACGTATCCGAGCCCCACCCACACAGAACAGTTTCAGAGTCAGAGAAACTTAGCGAGCTAAAGCTAACCAGCATCACCAACAGCTAGCAAGCTGGACCTCCTGTCTGTAGCTGTCCATCAGCCCTTCATTCCTTTATCCATCACCAACACTGTTCCTTCATCCCTTCATTCCTTTATCCATCACCAACATTGTTCCTTCATCCCTTCATTCCTTTATCCATCACCAACATTGTTCCTTCATCCCTTCATTCCTTTATCCATCACCAACATTGTTCCTTCATCCCTTCATTCCTTTATCCATCGCCAACATTGTTCCTTCATCCCTTCATTCCTTAAACCATCACCAACATTGTTCCTTCATCTGTTAAATCCTTTATCCGTATGCCAGTTTAAAAGCTGGACAATGATGTTAGGTCTGTATGAGGGGGCGGAGCAGGCTACAAGTGTTGGACAGAGAGCTGTCAATCAAGCTGCTCATTAGCCACGCCCACACAGTTCTCAGATAGGTCTGACCAGCAGTTTATAAGCTGTAATTTAACATATTTATATCTCATATTTTTTATTTAAGCTTTGCTGGATATTTAATGTAACACAAATATTTTAATATTTTATTTGGTTTTGTAGTTACTGGGGTTTGAAATGTTAAGTGACTTAAATGGCTAATATGGCTAACGGTGAACGACAGTGAGTAGCCACTAGGTGGCTGCAATGAGCCGGGCTAATTTCTGGCTTAAGGTGTCCAGTTGCCTTTAAACATATTCATTCACCAAGACACATAACGTGGGCTAAAAGAACCTTGTCTTTTGAAAAGTGAGCTGGATTAAACCATGGTCTGGAATCTGGGTCTGAACCATGTTCTGGACTGTGTGAGGTTTGTTTCCACACGTGAAGGTGCTTTTTAGTGATTGCACAATGCGCAACACTATTGTTATCTGATGGTACACTACTCTTCCTCTTCTCCTTCTTCTCCTTCTGGCTACATATTTGTGTAGTCCCACAGCTTTTGAGATATTAACACCATTTCAACTCCAGAATGTTCGGCCTGACTGGGAATGCTGTGCTTGTATGCAGCGTTTTGATCCGACTTTCGGAAAACCTTAATTAAATTCAGATTTGAATGAATGGTGTGGAAAAGTACATGCCCATCTACTGTACTTCTGTTCGATTGGCAGACAGCATTTCATATATATCTTAGGGCAGAGCCCCGAGCATGAATTCAATGTTGATCCGACCCGCACTCGTCTGTTTGTCTTTTTTCCCCCCATCCCTTGTTTCTCCCATAGAGTCCTATTCATTTTCAGCCCCATTCAAACCCTATTGTTTCCTTTAACCTACAGACACCAAACTGCACGTACCCAATCAGGACAGATGCCTGCACTCCAATCCACAGCTGTACTGACCTGCACTCCTCTATGTGTCATTTGTTCATCCCTCGTTCCTCCCCTAGACTCCCATTTATTGTTTAACAAGACCTTATCAACCGGCCACTAACATGCATCAGCTGCAAAGGAAAATACACTGTACTCGTTTTTCTTGTTCTTCTCAAAGTGTCTTTGTACTTAGTGATGTGATGTGGATGAAATATGGACATAACTATCCAGTTAAGCAGAGACAAACAGTAGGCTAACTGCTTGTAACATCTTAGTTTGGAATAATAAGTGTGTAAATATGCAGAAATGTAAATGATCTTGTTGGATCAAAAGCTCGTTGAGATAATCAGAGGATTCTGTGTTATTGAAAACGGGAGCAATCTCCAACCTCATGGAACCCTTTGTGCAGGTCAGCGAGTTTGGCCAGATTTCCTTGTTGGAAACAAACGGCCACCATGATTCTGGTCATTTATTCCGTTTTAAGCACATTTTTGCTGGTCAACCAGCACAAACCAGCATGGGCCGGCATTAGGGTGGCCACTTTCCTACCCCCAAAAGGAGGACATCATAAAGGGGGGGGGTTGGGTCGGGCACGATACTAGAACAGAATCAAAATCATAATCTAATCCATATAACACATGAATGATGCTGTACTCACCTAACTAGGGGAAATGGATGACATTCGTGAGTCAGACGGGAGCTTACTAATTGACTAGCATTTGGAGGGCTGACCTGCCGTTAGCTGGTACGCGAGTCACAATGTCACATAACCTTGGTAAACCAAAGAAATGCAAGGTATGGGCGTGAACCAATGGCACACATAATATTGTTCGCTAATGAACATTTTAAGTACTTCATTCCGGAAAAGAGGACTAATAGGCGTCCATCTAGGTATTGTACTGGACGGCAGACCGGGAGTTGATAAAATGGACTGTCCGACCTGCAACCGGGCGTGTGGCCACCCTAGCCAGCATGAACTCCATGCTGGTCTAAGCTAATTTTTTTTTAAGCAGGGTCGATGGGTTACCATCCTGCGTTCTGAAGCACTGCTTGCATGCTGGCTTGCTCATGTCCTTCACCTCTCCGTCCTTCTATTTCCTTCAAAGCCAGAGTGTGTCTACACACAGCACTCCTGCTGCTCCCTTTGTTGACTAAAGGCCACCGCACATGGGACGGGTCCCGCAGTGGCACGTAGCGTCATGTAGCAGAGCAGGACGGCAGGGAGAGCTGATAAACGTCAAGTTTGGGTCCATTTTTACACTCTGCTCATATAAACTTTCATTCTGATGAACACACCCCACTACAATCACTACACCCACATTTATACTCGGAGTGGGCTGCGTTTNCATTGTTCTGCCAGGAGATAAAGCAGGGGTTACCAGGAGTATGAATTTAATAATCTGCCATTATTCAGTGTCTCGCAAACTTTTTGGGCTCCATCATATGGACAAAGATTACACTTCACCTCTCGTGGAAGTTCCAGGAGTCTCCCGCATTTTAAGAGGGGCTTTGTGGTGCCTGCAAAGTATAGACAGTCTCCCAGAAATCCATGTTTTGAGTGAATGAGAGACAGAAAGAGCACGAGCGAGAGACTGCGAGAGAGAAAGACACACACACACACACACACACACACTTCAGAGAGTGAGAGAGTGGCAAAGAGAGCATCTTGATTGGTCTCTCTTTGTGCTTAGTAGACCTAAGATCACTTAATCACTTGACTGACCAGAGTATCAGGTGCTGTTTCGGCACCGCTGGTCACAGCAAATGGCCCACTCTTTCCTTGATCTTGCCAGTCTTCTCCATGCTGGTCCCATATTCTTGCATATCTCATCTTCCCATCTCCATGGAGGCCTTCCGAGTGGTGTTTGACAACTGTGCAGGTCCACCTGTCATCGGTGAACCGTGCAACGTGTCCTGCCCACCTGAGCTTGCTCTTTCGATACTCTGCGACGTGAAGGACTCTGATGTCCTTCACTCCACTTCTCCTTATGATCTCCTTGTTTCGAATCTATGGGGGGATGTCGTGGGCTGGAGGTTAGGGAACCAGCCTTGTGACGGGAGGGTTCCTTGAACCGACAGTAACGACTGAGGTGCCCTTGAGCAAGGCACGTAACCCCCAACTGCCCATGGATAGAGCTGCCCACCGCTCCGGGCAAGTGTGCTCACGGCCCCCTAGTGTGTGTATTCACTAGTGTGTGTGTGTATGTGGGTGTTTCACTTCACGGATGGGTTAAATGCGGAATACAAATTCCTCTGTGTGAAAATCACAAATGGCACAAATGATTGGCCTCACCGATTTGATTTGATTTGAATCGGCACTCTCACAACGACACTCCCAGCATACATCTCTCCATGGCCCACTGTGCCGTTATGAGTCACTGCTCCTCCCTCTTCCTTGTTGCCCAGGTGTTGCTAGCATGTAGCATCGCAGGCAAGACTGTGCCGTTGAAGAGGGCAGCACAGATGGCCACGTCCAGCTTTCCCTTCAGTACATCCTTGATCGAGACAATCGCCTTCCGTCCTTCTCTTATTCTGTCTTTCTGTCTTTCTCCATCTCAAGCCCCATGTTTACCTCTTGGCCCAGGTAGACGTACTCCTTCACCTCCTCTATTTCATCACCTCCAACCATGATTCAACTCGGCGCTACGCTGCTGGACTGCATGAACTTTTTTTTCCATGTGGTTGATCCTCAAGCCGGCCTCTGAGCTTCTGGTGTTCAGTTCGCTCAGCATGGTCTGTAGCCTATGTAGTCCTAGGTTTCTCTAGGGGCAGAGCTTCACAGTCTACCTCTCCTCTCTTTCACTGTCCGTAGGCTTTGTTTAGTGTCATGCAGCGCTCCTTACGCAGAAAAAGATATGAAGATATAAAACACATGTAACCCCAAACTACACTGAAGCAGTCCCTGCTGGATATGGGTAATAATGGAGACCGTGTTGTTCACTGCACCAGTGACCTCTCTATTGCTTGTGGTGAGTTAAATGACTGTAAAATTTAGACTTTAGAACCATTTGCCATTTGCGCTGCATACAGAGGAATTTGTCTACCACATTTAACCCATCCGTGCAGTGAAACACCTCCACACACACACCAGTGAACACCCCTATCCGTGGTGCCCAGGAAGCAGTTGGGGCTGAGGGGCCTTTAGTTATGTTCTTTTGGTTCAGGGAATCAAACTGACAACCTTCCGATCACAAGTTTGGTTCCTTAACCACCAGCCCACGACTGCCAGAGTAGAATTGAGATGCAGGGGATTGAACCACTGAGCTACACCCACATACACTAGTGAACCCACACACTAGGGGGCAGTAAGCACACTTGCCCGGAGCGGTGGGCAACCCTATCCACGGTACCCGGGGAGCAGTTAAGGGTGAGGTGCCTTCAGTCATGTTCTTTTGGTTCAGGGGAAACGAACTGGCAACCTTCTGATCACAAGTCTGGTTCCTAAACCTCCAGCCCACGACTGCACCAGTAGAATGGAGATGCAGGGCATTGAACCCTGGACCTCATACGTGCACAGTGCGTGCTCTACCACTGAGCTACACTCACATGCACACGCACACGCACACACACACACACACACACACACACACACACACAAAAAAAAACAAACAAACACAGACACACACACGCATGCACACACACGTACGCACACACACTAGTGAACACACACACACACACACACACTAGGGGGCAGCCCTATCCAAAGTGTCTGGATAGCAGATGAGGGTTAGGTGCCTTGCTCAAGGGCACTTCAGTTGTGGCCTGTCGGTTCAGGGAATCGAACCCGCAACCCTCCGGTCACAAGGCTGGATCACAAGCGCTGGAGGTTAGGGAACCATCTGAGGTGCGTTTAACAGGGTTCACTCGTTCAGTAACACTAGTAACATTAGTCACTGTCAGTAAAACGTGTTGAAGTACATGGAGAGGTTGGGACAGGTGGGTAGGGGCGTGTGCCTGGGTTGGTCCACCAAGATGGTAAAGCAAGGTGTAAGCAAGGTGGAACTATGTCATGCAAACCTTCGCTATGGGTGGGAGATGGTGGTCTATGGTGTTTTAAAGGTAGTTGCAGCCTCATTACTATATTGACAAACCCCTGCTACTATAACACACCCGGACCAAACTAATTCTCAGCACCGTTTTGCACAGAACTGCTAAATTTTGCAGCACTGGAGCTGAAGCTGTGCAGAAATGGAGCGGAACATGTCAGAGTGGTTTGCTGTTTATGCTTGGGTATGATTTTCACAGGGCTGCAGAAATGGCAATAAATATAACATTTTCAGCACAGATGTCACACGCAGAAGACACTTTCACGAAACTTGTACACAGATATATGCAAAACGTGTGACTTGCCCAAACTTCTGCTTTGCATACGTCTGTATGTGTCACTGAGTTCAGTCAGGATGTGTGAAGGCAGTCAGCCGTGACCTGAACTGGCAGCAAACATGTGATTGAAGTCTTCTAATTCATTATGTATTTTCATTTCTGTGTTCATTGCATTCGAATCAGTTAAACAAGGTGAGGTGGTTAAGTGCTGCTTCCGCACCTGTGAACCAGAATGTCATAGCATAATCATAGCCAACTCATTTTGCACCTCTTATTCACCACATGGCCAAAAGTTTGTGGACACCCCTCCTAACCAGCGAACCAGAATGTTATAGCATAATCATAGCCAACCTATTGTACACATTGAATGGCCAAAAGTTAGTGGACACCCCTCCTGACCTGTGAACCAGATTGTCATGGCACAATCATAGCCAACTCATTGAGCACATCTAATGGGCAAAAATTTGTGGACACCCCTCCTGACCTGTGAACCAGATTGTCAGTATAATCGTAGCTGCCTTATTTTGCGCCTCTAATACACTATGTGGCCAAAAGTTTGTGGACACTCCTCCTAACCTGTGAGTGTTGCAGCATAATCATAACTGACTCATGGTGCACCTCTAATACACTATGTGGCCAAAAGTTTGTGGACAACCCTCCTAACCTGTAAACCAAAATGTCGTAGCATAATCATAGCTGACTCATTGTGCACCTCTAACGGCCAAAAGTTTGTGGACACCTCGCCTAACCTGTGAACCAGAATGTCATAGCATATTCATAGCTGACTCACTGTGTACTTCTAATACGCCACATGGCCAATAGTTTGTGGACACCTGTCCTAACCTGTGATCCAGAATGGTGTAGCTTAATGATGAGGACCATATAAAATACAGTATCTTAACAACGACCAAGAGGACGCTTGTACAGTCTGAGAGTGAAAGACCATATTCACTTGAACAGGTAGCTCACCTGGACAGATCTACCACAGATGTTTCGCCCCAATTAGTTGCTTTCCTAACTGAACGATGGTTTTTCATCTTGATATTGTTTATTGTTTATCCATTAAATTTTAATGGTAAGAATTAAGCCAAAAAGATCAAATAAAGATAAAAATGAACTTAAATTAAAATGATAAATTACTGTTATAATAGTATTCGTTACGCTCCTGATATACTGGCCCAGTACCGGTCTGTAGCCTGGTGAGCAGGAACCTCAGGTCTAGAAAAACAGGTCTAAATAGAGTTAGCCGTCACCACAACAAATGAGTGTTTACTCGCTCATTCACGGACGCGGGACAATTAATAGACTCTCCTCCGACTGAGAGGCGTCGCTTTATTAGATAACGTTAATGATTCATTAACTGTCTGGAGGTTTCTTGCTGTTCCAGCTGGAGAACTTCAGTTGTTCTGCAAGCCTCAGCTGACCGCTAAGTATCTGTCTATCCATTTACTGAGACCTCGATATAAAACCGCTTCTCTTAGCAGGGCGGTGTGAGATTCTGTCAAATCTGTCAAAGTGTCTGAGCTTCCAGTAGCTTCATTAGCCTCGTAGCTCCTTTGCTACAACTGAGGAAGATGACAAACATGTCTTAGTTGTCTACTACCATCACTGTCCAAAGTAAAACAAGTATCTCCGAAATGGCAGCTTTACAGGAGAGGTCAAAAACCGGATTCAGTTTTAATGTAAGACTTTTTCCCAAGCAATTTTGGGCCTTTTCTGTTGGTCTGTTCTTCATGGAATTTTCACAGAGTGTGAACCGCAGCTGCTGTGTTCAAATGATGCATAAAAGTAAAAATCGATAAAAATTAACGATACATGAGTTTTATTTGGACAGCGGTGATATATTTTGCACGAAAAGGGGAAACTGTGAAAATCATCGATCTACCACTTTATACATTCATTCGTTCAAATTCTAAGCCACCTATCCTTGCTGGCGCCTATCCCAACATTCACTAGGCGGAAGGGCAGCCTAATGCACTGCCGATCGTGAAACTTGAAGCATTAGCATGTCTCATGATGTCAAACCTACCCACCNCTTTTATTGTCATTCCATCCATGTGCAAGTACACAGTGGAGTGAAATGACGTTCCTCCGGGAACAAGGTGCAACATGGAACAACAGAGTACAAAGTGCAAACGTGCAGACATACGTGTGTGTAAACAAAAATGAAAACTACAAACAGTACAATAAATATGATAAATTAAACAGACATTAGACACGGTGAGCAGACAGGGCAGTGCAGCACCCACACAGCACTCATTTACGGACATGAGGTAGCAGAATAAGGTGCAGAGAGGTTTAACATGCTGTGATCTGGGAGTGATAACACACATACACACAGCAGTTACTGAGGTAGAGTAAACAGTGTAAACACAGTGTTAGCAGCAATGTTCCAGGTGCAAGTAGAGCATCAAAGAGGTGACCTCAGCTATCGGCTTTTACACCCTCAGACGTCCGCAGAACATACACAGTCCATGTCTTCCAAATCTAGTCAAGTAAGTTTGTTGTTAGCAAATCAAAACTTAGAATTAGTCTTCCACGCAGTCATTTTAATTTTAACATATCGTCCACGCTAAAACTAATTTTTATATTTTTCCAGTCTAAAACTAGAGTTGCATCTGTTGTCATCATGTTATGCAGTGTTCTGAAGCGTAGCATTTTATCCCTAGGACTTACGGGTTTTACAGAATTCACAACTTCTCTCTGTTTTTGTTAATTAGTGTTCTCTGACTACAATACCCAGCATGCACTGTGCAAATACATCATAGCCTTAACTGCCTCTACATCCAGACTGCTGCACTCAGCACTGTAATATACATATACAACTCCACACAATGTAAGGTTTACAAGTATGTGTGTGTGTGTGTGTGTGTGTGTGGAGAGTGTGAGTGTGGGTTTCAGTCCTCAGATCAGTCCTTGTGAGTTTAAAAACCTGATCGCTTGAGGAACAAAGCTGTTGCAGAGTTTGGCAGTGATGGCACGGATGCTCCGGTACCTTCTGCCAGGCGGCAGTCCGTGTGAGGGAAGGGTGGGGTCGTCCACAGTGCTGGTGGCTTTGCGGACGCGGCGTGTGGTGTATTCTGCAAAGTTATGAAGCCCAAAGTACACGCCAGAGGAAGAAACGTTTTCCCAGCTGCCTGAAACGCCTTGTTGGAATTCCAGCCCTTGTAACTGTCACAAGGTGATGTCATCTCGTGACACTGTCCTTATTGCCCGCCTACCGGCAAACTTGTCAGGCCCTCAGACAACACACAGAGAGCCAAACCAGTACAAACTGAGCACTCTGAAACAGGTCGGCTCCAGTCTAGCTTGTGAAGGTGGATTTACCAGCTTGTTCTACCGGACTTTCAGGATCGGACTCTGGATCAAACTGATACAGCAGAACCAACGCCATTGTAAGAGTAGCCACAGTAGCCAGTGTTGGGAGGGTGGGACTTGTAGTAAGATGCTGGCTGACCAGTCAGAGCACACTGGGCTCATCAGGAGGCGGGGCTGCAAGGCACAGGAGCTCTAACACTTTACTTGAACTCTGCTACGTAACCGTCACATATCCATGCTGTGAACATATCGTAGCAGATGCCATGTGTTATGAGGAGAGTATGTGTGGGGTCAGCGCCAAGATGAACGGTTTGTTGTCACGCGTCCAGAAGGCCTGGTGTCACTCCACCTCCACCCCTACCGCACCATCTGCAGGAACTGTGTGAGGATATTCAAGCTGCATGGGATGGATTATCACAGGACACCATTAGGAACCTCTACAGCTCCATGCCGAGACGTTTGGCGTGTTGGGTTAGCAAACATGGAGACCCAACACCATACTGAGAGACAGACTTCTGTATGTGTAGCTCCCACACCTCCTTCTGGGTGCAGCTGTTCTTTTGATGATGAGCGTATACGGTGTTTAAATATCATTTTCTCAGTTGCCTGAAACGTTTGCACAGCACTGAGGTGATGCTAAGTGATGCTGTCGCTGGGATGTGTCCTCTTTTTTTTATGCTGTTTTTCCGACTGTATAAAAGTCCACGTTGCGTCCGTCCTTCTGATAACCGATCGGTTTGTCATGCTTAAGGTCAGTCCCGGCTGCTGCAAGACCTTGCCGCATTTTCCGCTCTGCACTGCCTTCATTACTGCGAGGGGCTTTGGGGAGCCTGCTTTGTTGTTTCTTGTCTTTTGTGTGTGCGTGTTGTTCCAGCGACTGCTCTAATGCACTTGTCCGTCTTCATTTGGGCCCTAATGACTCCATTACGCATTACAGTAATGCTGATGAAGTGCAGGTGGACGCTGTGATGGAGCGGTTTAAACGAGTGCCGGCTTGGTCATTCGGCCACTTTTGTTTATTTTATTCACTTATTTATTTTTTTGTGATGCATTTTAACCCTGTTTTACCCAACGTGCCATCAGTGAGTCAATCAGAGTGTTCGTTTGCTTTAACTGATTCAAATTGATGAAAATCCAGAGTGATATCAGAATCATGTCTTGATCAGCTGGGCCTGTTATTCAGGTGACCCCGTGAAAGGTAACCGGTTTGGTCGTGGTGGTGGTGGGGGGCTTCAGTGATAGATTGTTAGATAAGGGCTGGGTGATATAGCAATGTACACTACCAATCAAAAGTTTAGACACACCAAACTCAATGTTGTTGGTGATCTTAAAGACTCTACAGTCTTACACTTAACAGCTCCAACTGATGAGAGTCTGAACCAGTACATATCCTGATGTACCACAGTATTATATTGGTGCCATATCGCCACCTCTGCTACACACATCAAGAACAGCTGCACCCAGAAGGAGGTGTGGGATTGCAGTGCTGTTGGGAAGGAAGATAAAGGTTACCAGGATCAATAAATGATGATAAATTTAGACTGATATGATCAATATTTATTGAGCTACACATACAGAAGTCTGTCTCTCAGTATGGCGTTGGGCCGCCGTGTTTGCTAACCCAACACGCCAGACGTCTCGGCATGGAGTTGTAGAGGTTCCTAATGGTGTCCTGTGATAATGCATCCCATGCAGCTTGAATATCCTCACACAGTTCCTGCAGATGGTGCAGTAGGGGTGGAGGTGGAGTGACACCAGGCCTTCTGGACGTGTGTGATGCGTGACAACAAACCGTTCATCTTGGCTCTGAACACGGTGCCTCCACACACGGATTCGTTGGTCGTCTCCACCAAGACAAAAGCGGGACTGAAGATGACCTGCTGCCATTCTGAGTCACTCCATTGAATGTCTGCAGTTGTGGCTGTTTGGTCGGTCAAGTACAGCGATAAGGTCCATCCTTGCTTGTGTCACGTATGCGGCTGAGCCTGAAACTAGAGTCATTTGCACGTCCCCTGATGTCAAAGCTACCCACCAAGTTTCATTCCTGTCGGTTGATCAGCATTGATCTAATAACTTCCATGTTTAATGATCACCCACGTTCAGACGATCGAGTTAGGTGCAGTGCTTCAATTAGAAACAGCCTGTTTTAAATCTTTGTAGTCACCACAGCAAAATGAATATCGGATTGCATGAGCCCACACTGAAGAGATTGATAGAAAAGAACGACAGAAGCTGAAGCCGTGTCTGCCTTCCAGTTTAGCGGTCCCGCAGTTCCATCAGACGCTCAGATACTTTCTCAAAGCTAAAATATCCCAATCTGTCCTCCCTTCAAACAGCCCGCTGGCTGCCTCCACAGGCTGCACCGCAAAGCTCCGCTAAGCGCCGTAGAGTGATTAAGAGGACCAGCAGACATGAAGCAGGCTGCCAGCGCAGCGGCTGAAGGAACAGACGCAGCTTTCTTGGTTCTTTTCTCCAAACTTTCAGAGGCTGAGCCACTGCCGGAGCGACCCCGCGCAGGACTGGCTGCCTGCTTTGTTTATTTGTTTGCGTTTTTTTTCCAGCCTCTCTCCTAACTAATCCCCCGGGGACGTCTCGGGAGACAAAGATATGCGCTATCTGGGCCAGAACGTGCCACCAAAAAAAGTGCTCCAGCGCTCAAAAACCAGTCGGAATTAAATAATATGATGTGGAGGGACAGCAGAGCCGCTTCGAATTACCGAAGCCTTTTTCATGTGAGGAACAAAGAAAAGGCGGGAGATAAGCGGTGAGGGCAGCCGCAAAGTTTCACCAACTATCATGAGTTTCTTAGCTGTAGGAAAGTTCCGAAGGGGACTGAAATGCCAGCATCCTTAACTCTTCCAAGCTCAGGCAAATACACTCATCACCAAAAGAATAGCTGAGCAAATAGCTGCACCCAGAAGGAGTCAACCGACAGGAATGAAACTTGGTGGGTAGGTTTCAAATCATGAGACATGCAAATGACTCAAGTTTCAGGCTTAGCCGCACATGTGACGTAAGCAAGGACGGGCCTTATCTCTGTACCTGACTGACCCAAACA
>CM067481.1:33504703-33525881 GCA_034552555.1 Semaprochilodus insignis | reverse complement strand
GTATAGTACAGTATGCTGTAGACTGTAAAGGCAGACAGTAGCAGTAGCAGTCAATATAGTACAGTATGCAGAAAGCTGCAGAGCATAATGGCAGACAGTAGTAGATGAGTGAGTATAGTACAGTATGCTGCACAGAGTAAAGGCAGACAGTACCAGTAGATCTATGAGGTATAGTACAGTACCCAGTAAAGTAGAAAGACAGACAGTAGCAGTAGATCAGTGAATATAGTACACTATGCAGTACACTGTAGAGTGTATCAGCAGACAGTACCAGTAGATCAGTGAGTACAGTTCATAACGCAGTAGAGTATATAGACAGACGGTAGCAGTAGATCAGTGAGTATAGTACAGTATGCAGTACACTGTAGAGTGTAAAGGCAGACAGTACCAGTAGATCAGTGAGTTTAGTACAGTATGCAGTACACCGTAGAGTGCAAAGGCAGACAGTAGCAGTAGATCAGTGAGTATAGTACAGTATGCAGTACACTGTAGAGTGTAAAGACAGACAGTAGCAGTAGATCAGTGAGTTTAGTACAGTATGGAGTACACTGTAGAGTGTAAAGACAGACAGTAGCAGTAGATCGGTGAGTTTAGTACCGTATGCAGTACACCGTAGAGTGTAAAGGCAGACAGTACCAGTAGATCGGTGAGTTTAGTACTGTATGCAGTACACTGTAGAGTATAAAGGCAGACAGTACCAGTAGATCGGTGAGTTTAGTACAGTATGCAGTACACTGTAGAGTATAAAGACAGACAGTAGCAGTAGATCAGTGAGTTTAGTACAGTATGGAGTACACTGTAGAGTGTAAAGACAGACAGTAGCAGTAGATCAGTGAGTTTAGTACCGTATGCAGAACACTGTAGAGCATAAAAGTGGCCAATAGAAGCACAAGAGCTGCCACTTGAAGTTAAAACCACATTATGAGTGGAGCCATCAGTTACATAACAGAACAAGCTCTCAACACTGAATTCAATTAGCATACAGAGAGAGATAGAAGGGGAAGAGGGAGAGAGAGAGGGAGAAAGAGAAAGAGGGTACTAATAAATAAAGTTTGAAGGGAGCCAAAGAGAGAGGAGAGAGACATAAGGAGGGAGAAGACAAGGGAAAGAAAAAAGGGGGAAGATGGAAGGAGTGAGAGAAAAGGGAGAGAGAGAGTAAAAAGGAAATAAAAAAGAGATACCATGAGACAGAAGGTGAGAAGAGAGACAGAGAAAGGTGGACACTACAAACGAATAAAGGTGGACTCTACAGTGAAATTGAGCTGGACTCTACAACACGGAAGTAAACTCTACAACCAAACAGAAGTAGACTCTACAACCTAACAGAAGTACACTCTACAACCTAACAGAAGTACACTCTACAACCTAACAGAAGTAGACTCTACAACCACACAGAAGTACACTCTACAACGAAACAGAAGTAGACTCTATAACCAAACAGAAGCAGACTCTACAATGACACAGGGGTAGACTCTACAACTGAACAGAAGTAGACTCTACAACAACACAGGGGTAGACTCTACAACGACACAGGGGTAGACTCTACAACGACACAGGGGTAGACTCTACAACTGAACAGAAGTAGACTCTACAACCAAACAGAACTAGACTCTACAACTGAACAGAGGTAGACTCTACAATCACACAGAAGTACACTCTACAACGACACAGGGGTAGACTCTACAACTGAACAGAAGTACACTCTACAACCAAACAGAAGTAGACTCTACAACTGAACAGAAGTACACTCTACAACCAAACAGAAGTAGACTCTACAACCACACAGAAGTAGACACTACAACCAAACAGAAGTAGACTCTACAACCAAACAGAAGCAGACTCTACAACCAATCAGAACTAGATTCTACAACTGAACAGAGGTAGACTCTACAATCACACAGAAGTACACTCTACAACGACACAGGGGTAGACTCTACAATTGAACAGAAGTAGACTCTACAACCACACAGGGGTAGACTCCACAACCAAACAGAAGTAGACTCTACAACCAGAGAGTCTCCTCTACAGTCAGAGGTGACTAATTGTGTCTAACTGACCTTTCAATCATACAAACAAATTTGACTCCTGAATATCAAAGAGACAAACAATTATGGATATTTTGGAGAACACAAGGACATGGGAAATACCCTGAATTATGAAAATTATGATTTTGTGTGATTTTGTGGCATTTCAAACACAATTCCTTTGGCTTCCTAACAACCCTAAAGAGGCTCAGAGTCAACAGTTTTATTCAATTAATTTTAACCAATGGAATTTTGCTAGCAACAATTCAAACATTAAACACCCACTGGTACTGAGAACCTGAGGGCAAAAATATATACGATTAAAATATAGCCTAGGCCTCAATCTGAACCAAATCAAATCACATAAAAATGCAACGGCTCCCCAAGAGGTTTCATTATCCCAACAGTTTTAATTAATATCAGTAGGGCTCCCAATCCAGAGACAGAGAGTCAAATGATCCTCGATTCCAGTAATGGATTCTGAATAAAGAGAGCTTAAGGAATACCATCCAGGGAGATTACAGTGCCAAGATACATCTGCTTTCACCTTTAAGATATAAATTCCCTGTAGTTCAGACGTTCTCATTCGTTTCCCACAAATGCTTATCCACAGTGACTCACAGCTAATCAGCACAGTGATAAAAAGGTACAGGCATAAAAGTATATGCAGATCCTAAAACGAGCCTTGATATAAAGCTTAGGGAGCTGTTCCCTACTCAGTGTAGCTGTAACCAACCCAATCAGTGCATAGATCACCAAACCAATCTGTGCATACACAACCACCTAAATCAGTGCATACATAACCACCCAGATCAGTGCATACATAACCATCCAGATCAGTGCATACATAACCATCCAGATCAGTGCATACATAACTGCCCCAATCAGTGCATACATAACCGCCCCAATCAGTGCATATATAACCGCCCCAATCAGTGCATATATAACCACCCAAATCAGTGCATATATAACCACCCAGATCAGTGTATAACTGGAGCCATGTTTGGCCCAAACTTTACTGCACACAGTGCTTCCTACCATCATCACAGAGTACTTCTGAGTCAGAACTGGACCAAGTGACTCAGCAGTGTAGGGGCTTTTAACTGCTGAAGTTTTAACATGTTGAATTACAGCATTTCTCAGAAAACGTAGGGAAAGTGCAGATTGTAAATATGCAGTTTTGTTTTTGCATTTTATAATAGGTTTAGTTTTTGCTGACATTTCTATCTATCTATCTATCTATCTATCTATCTATCTAGCTATCTATCTATCTATCTATCATTGGTGTGGCACATGGATAACACCACTACCTGCCAGTGAACTCTCACCCAATGTGGAAGACTGGGGTTCACCTATGCTGTGCTACACCAATAGGAGTCCCTGGGGACCTGTAATACAGTTAACCTTGTAACTCGCTCTGGATAATATGTATATATATGTTTTTGTCCTTTGTTGACATCACAGCAAATGGGAAAAATGTCAGGCATTCAGACACAAACATGTCTAAACATGATGTAATCAAATATAAAAATTTTATTTTGTAACTAACATGTAATAATTATGTAATTACATTGTATTAATAGAATTATATTTAAAGGTTATTTGTCAACTCTAAATACAATTCATTATCCAACTTAATAAATAATAATATCATTTTAATGCAAATACATGCAATTCATTTTCTCTGTACAGAATTATTTGATTATGTAACTTTAGACAGTATAGATGATAACAGGTGTGTCACTTAGTGGGCTGTTAAAGTTACAGAGAAAGGTGTTTTGCTCCTTCTCCTCACTTTCACTGCTCCCTAAAGAGTAAGTGGAGAGGTTTTAGAGTGGCCAGAGTGTGTGTGTGTGTGTGTGTTGGCAGAAAGCACACTCCGCTTGCCTTCAGCTTTCAGCACGTCCCACTGATCAGCCCGAACACAGCAGTGCACTGGTCTGAAGGGCTTGAGGGAAATCTAAAGGAAACACAAACTTCTCCAGGAACGTTCCTCGTGTTGGCTTACAGCACACCCTGACACGTCACATATGGACTATATGGCCAAGAGTATGTGGACACCAGACCATCAATATCGCATAAGCTTGCTGGACATCCCAAAACCATAAGCACTGACATGAACTTGCCACCTCCCCACCACCAAACACACTGTGTATATACATATACATATAAAGCTGGAGGCGGACATATACACACATATATACACTTATCAACACAAAAACTGTTGCACAAATAGCTGGATCCAGAAAGAGTCAACCGGCAATTCCGACTCGGAATGAAACTTGGTGAGTAGGTTTGACATCATGAGACATGCAAGTTTCACGCTCAGCTGCGCATGTGATGTAAGCAAGGGCGGTCCTTATCGTTGTACCTGACTGACCCAACAGCCACGATTGCAGACATTCAGCGAGCAGTGGTGTCCTCCATGAGTCATCCTGTTAGTGCAGCACCATTGGCAGACGGCTGCACCACGCAGGACTACATGCACACAAACCGTTACGACGACTGTCCTTAACACCACGTCACCGTCACCAAAGACTGCAATGATGTCGTGCCAGACTGTCATGGAGTGACTCAGAACGGCAGCGGGTCATCTTCAGTGACGAGTCCTGCTTTTGTCTTGGTGGAGACGACCAACGAATCCGTGTGTGGAGGCACCGTGGTCAGCACCAAGATGAACGGTTTGTGTGAGGATATTCAAGCTGCATGGGATAGATTATCACAGGACACCATTAGGAACCTCTACAGCTCCATGCCGAGACGTCTGGCATGTTGGGTTAGCAAACATGGTGGCCCGACACCACACTGAGAGACAGACTTCTGTATGTGTAGCTCAATAAATATTGATCATATCAGTCTAAATGTATCATCATTTATTGATCCTGGTGACCTTTATCTTCCTTCCCAACAGACCTGCAACCCCACACCTCCTTCTGGGTGCAGCTGTTCTATTTTCAAGCTTCTGTTTGTGTTGTTGCTGTTTTATGGGTGATAATGCCGATGCCGCCTGACCTCACGCCTGACCAAACACATGCACTTGTAATGACTTCTAAAACCGGCTCCATTGTCTGATGGTAATGGTTCATGGACAAGCGTGGCCGTTGTTTTGGACACAATTCTGTGCTGGGGGGTGGGGGGATTTGGGTCATGTTGGCTGAACACAGACTGGCGGAGAACAAAGAGACGATAAATAGAGCTTGAGAAATAAGAGAGAGAGAGAGGGAGAGAGAGAGGGAAAGAGAGGAGAAAGAGATAGCTAGCAATTGACCAAAGCAGTTGCCATTACACTGACCCTTATGAAAGGCCAAAGGACTCACAAACCCCACTACACTGCCATGTTTATTATATGAATCGTTTAATGCTCATGCTCTTTACGCTGTGGGATTGGGACCAACAGAAACGGCCCAACATGAACTTGAGGATGAAGTTCCTTCTCCTGTAAAATTCCTATTTAAAATCCAAATACAAAGACGTGTGTTTTTATAGACAATACAGCGACAACCAGGGTTATTATCGCTAAAGAAAACGAACGAAATAACAAAAACTGAAATTGAAAATTGAATTTTCATTAACTGAAATAAATTAAAACGGTAATTAAAAGAAAAAACGATAACTAACTGGAACTGTAATATGTGTTTACAAAACTAACTAAAACGTACTGAAATTATAGATAGAATAGTCTTCATTTTCGTGTTTGTCAATGTATTTATAAGCCTTGTGGACTGATATGAAATCAATTTTTTTTCGCTCGAGTAGTTTTACGTTGCTGCCGGCACCGTACGCACCTCATGGTCCGTGACGCCACTTCTTGTTTACAGTCTGCTTCTGCTCACCTCGCTAGCCTGCACAATGATGATGGCAAAAGTTGGGTCCTATATGGGATTTCTTTAAATATGACTCGCACAAGAGGGCTAATTCCGAGTATCTTGACAAGCTCTCTGAGTAGCTCCCCTGAAAGAGAAGCCACATCCCATAATGGACTGCTTTTACCGGTGACCAAATAGCTGCTGGTCATTTAATACGCAGGAACACCACAAGCAGGAGGATGCGTTGGTAAATATGTTTATTGAGACTGAGATATCCACACAACTATGTGATTCGATTGTCTTCAAAAAGTTTAGCTTTTCACTCGAACCAAAATTCAACTCACCCAGTGCTGCGGGAGTGAATAACCTTATTGGAGCGAAGATGGAAAAGGCAAAGCACAAACTGAAGGAGATCGTAAAGGACGCGAGGCAGCCGACCCTCTGTGTAGATGAAACTAAAAATAAAAACTAATAAAAACTAGCAAACCCTCTCCAAAAAACGAATTAAAACTAACTGAATTGGAGGGGAAAAAGTCACAACAAAATAAAACTAAACTATAATGAAAAATCCAAAACTATTATAACCTTGGCGACAACTAAGGTGAATGGTAGCAACTCCAGGCTCCTGCAGATGGCGATGCATGAGGATGATGGGGCTATAAATACCTGCGGGTGTGAGTGACGGGATCCATAGATTGGGAAGAGGTGCTACAGTGCAGTGAATGTCTCGTTCCATGTGTGGAAAATGGCTCCAAAGCAGATCTTAATGATTGGCTAAAAGGAGTGACTGCATTTGGGCGTGCCAAAGACCATAGTGTGAAGGACGCAGCTGAATCTGCAGGTGTATGGAAGCGTATGGTCATGCGGGTCTACTAGCACAGTCTACAGGGAATTCTCCTTGGAATTGTGCCAGGGAAGGCATCCACCAAATCCTCCAATAACTGCTCAATTGTTTGATGTAAGAGTGTCTGAACATTGATGTGGCCTACATCCAGAAACTCGTCCAGTACATGCCAAACCCAACTGAATCCAAGTTGTTATTGGTGCAGGCTATTAGGTACGTCTGGTGAACTTATTCATCTGCTGACGAGTAATACAGTAAAAGCCCATTCTGTTTTAGCTATGTGAATGACTGTACATAGGACGGCATCTGAGACAAGAAGCGACAGAAATAACCAAAGCAGAGAAGGTGAGACGAGCGAAGGAATATCAGAGAAGAGCAACTTCCCACAGCAGTGAAGAACTGACCCCTTCCACCCTCTAAAATGAAACGGAACGCGGCTCTGCTTATCGCTCCCTCTTTCATTTAGCTCTTATTGACCCAGCGTGCTAAAAAGCCAGGGAAAGAGTGCAGGACTACAGACTCAGAGGAATAATGAAAGGAGGAGGAAGTTGGTGTGCTGGGGGTGTGGTGGGGGTTGGGTGGGTCCTCACTGCATTTAAAGCAATAGCTTGGCCTGAAATCAAATTTACACTACTTCTCTTAATGCAGTTAATCCAGCACACTAGACAGCGTTCAGTACGACCGCTCTGCTGCTACTGTTCATCTGTGGGAGGTACTTTGGTCCAGGTTTACAGATTACAAGTACATGGGCATGATGATTAAGGCATGTGGTTAGAATGATGCTAATTGGTGGGGTATAAGCTTCTATTACTGGTTAGCTACATTAGCTCTGTTTCTTCACTGCAAAACTACAGAAGCATATTCAGACACCAAGCATGACCATGACCAAACATGGCTAATCAAGTACATTTGAGTGGGAATGGTGGAAATCTGATTTGGTCAATTCATCACATTTATCAATTCAGTATGTCTTATTTTACGAAAGTGCCAAAAAAAAAAAATGTCAACAAATGCAAACACATGCCATGTATTGGGAACTATAAGCCATTATCTACCAAAGACCTACCAGTAAGAATATAAAATCACCAGACAAAAAAATGAGTCACATTGTATGTTTAAGGTGGTAGTAACTTCAGGCTAAGGATGATGGGGCTATAAGGCCTTTTTGAGGATCTAGAGACTTTGGAACTACAGCCACCCAAACTATAAAGTTTTGAGGAACTAAAGAGCTTTGAAACTATAGGGGCCTTTCCAGAACTTTTTGAGGAACTAAAGAATTCCTAAAAGTTCTGGGACAACAGGTGCTCTTCCTCAAACATATCGGAAACTATAAGAACTTTAACACCAAGGTTCCAAAACCATCTTGAGGATCTAGAGACTTTGGAACTACAGGCACTTTGCCACCCAAACTATAACCTTTTGAGGAACTAAAGGGCTTTGAAACTCTAGGAGCCTTTCCAGAACTTTTTGAGGAACTAAAGAATTCCTAAAATTGTCTGCAGTGGTTCTGGAACTGTCTGCAAGGGTTCCTGAAAAGAGTGCAGTAAAACGTCCCAGAGCAATAGTTATTTTTCCACCGAAGTTGCAGAACCTTTTGAGAATCCACAGTGTTCTCAAACCCCAACAAGGTATCAGAATCCTTTGGGTAACTAAGAGTTCTGTGACAACAGGTGCTCTTCCTCCAACATGTCGGAAACTATAAGAACCTTTCCAAAACAGGTTCCAAAACTGTTTTGAGGAACTAAAGAGCTCTAAAACAATAGGAGCCTTTCCAGAAACTTTTGAGCAACTAAGAGATCTGGGACAACAGGTGCTCTTCCTCCAAAATATCGGAAACTATTGGGAAGCTTTTTTGGAATTATAGATTTTCGGAACTATAGATGGTTTTCCAAATGAATCATAACCTTTGGAGGAACTAAATGGTTTTGGAACTATAAGAACTTTCTGCCTTTTGGCCAAGGTTCCAAAACCTTTTTGAGGAACTAAAGATGTCGGAACTACAGGCATTTTGTTCACCAAAATGAATTATTCATAATCTTTTGAAGAAATAAAGGGATCTGAAACTACAGGAGCCTTTCCAGAACCTTTTCAGTACGTAAAGCATTCACAAAACTGCCTACATTGATTCTGGAACTGTCTGTAAGGGTTGCTGAAAAAAAAGGTTCATTAAAACGTTCCAGTGCAACTGTTATTTTGCCACCAAAGTTTTTGAACCTTCTGACGAACAAAAAAGTTCTTGAGCCCTGCCTTCCATTAAGCTTCCTGAACCTTCTGAAGGAATAAAGGGCTTCAGAACTTTAGACACTTTTCTGCCAAGGCTGCAGAACCATTTGGGGAATTACATAGTTGCAAGACTTTATGTGCTTTTCCACTGAAGTTGCAGAACCTTTGAGCAACCAAAGTGGTCTCAAACTACAGGTGATTTTCCACCCCACCAAGGTATCAGAACCTTTTAAAGAACTAATAGTTCTGGGTCAACGGGACTCCAACATATCTAAGTTATATCTAATCATAACTTTTGGGGTACCTAAATATTTTTGGAACTATAAGCCCTTTTTTACCAAGACCCCATAACCTTTTTGAGGAACTAAAGATTTTGGAAGTACAGGCACTTTTCCACCAACACTACAACCTTTAGAGGAAGCAAAGAGCTCTTAAACTACAGGAGCCTTTCCAGAACCTTTTGAGGAACTAAGAGTTCTGGGACAACAGGTGCTCTTCCTCCAACATAAGTTATTGGGAAGCTTAAGACTTTTGGCACTATAGATGCTTCTCCTCCAAAGCATCATAACCTTTGGGGTACCTAAATAGTTTTGGAACAGAACTTTGGAACTATAGCAACTAAAGACCTTTGAAACTATGGGAGCTTTTCCAGAACCTTTTGAGAAACTAAGACATTCCAAAAATTTTCTACATCGGTTCTGGAACTGTCTGCAAGGCCTCCTGAAAAAGTTCACTAAAACGTTCCAGAGCAATAGTTAGCTAAAAAGCCTCCTGAACCTTCTGAAGGAATAAAGGGATCCAGAACTTTAGACACTTTCCCGCCAAGGCTGCAGAACCATTTGGGGAATTAAATAGTTTCAAGGTTTGTGTGCTTTTCCATCGAGCTTGCTGAACTTTTCGAGCAACTAAAGACTTCTGGAACTACATGCACTTTGCCTCCAGTCTTCAATACCTCCAAGGTTATGGACCCTTCTGAGAAAATGAAACATAGTGAACAATAAAAACAAACACCTGTGGCCTTGTTCGCATGCAAGAACTTGTAAGCGTAGCTTTTTTAAAGTCAAGTTTCATATCAATAGAGCGAGCCCTGTGCCAACAGTTCCTGGTCCACGGCAGAGACGTACCTACTCTGGAGCAGGAACTGAGAATGTTCCCAGAGCTATGGCCAAGTACATCAACCTAAATCAAGCCAGGTTTCTCCAGTGGAAACATGCCTAAAAGTTGATTCCTGAAAAGGTTCTTGCAGTGGAAGCATGACTAGAGAGGACATGCCCTTGTTACAGCATAGTCTCTGTGGGGATCATCATCCAAATGAGAAAGAGAGAATAGGAAATGCTCCAACACAAACACCAATGTTCCAAGTTTAGTGGAATAATTAGGCAGGGTGGAAATAGATATGGGTCACTCTCAGGAACAGTATTAGTCAGAGCTCCCGCTCTCTCTGTCTCTCTTTCTCTTTCTCTCTTCTGCTCAATTTAGAATTAACTGACATGACTGCTTTTCAACACCATCTCCAAAGTTACTGAATTCATATTACTAATATTACTATGTCTACATCAACCAGCAGGCGAATAGAACAGTAGTACAACTCATGATTCTAATAGTCCTAGTTCTAATAGTAGAAGTACCACCGTTATTACTGATATTACTACTACTACCATCACTACCACTACTAATATCACTACTACTACTACTATCACTACCACTACTACTATCACTACTACTACTACTATCACTACCACTACTACTATCACCACTACTACTATCACTACCACTACTACTATCACTACTACTACTACTATCACTACCACTACTACTATCACTACTACTACTATCACTACCACTACTACTATCACTACTACTACTATCACTACCACTACTAATATCACTACTACTACTACTATCACCACCACTACTACTATCACTACTACTACTACTATCACTACCACTACTACTATCACTACCACTACTACTACTACTACTACTACTACTACTACTACTACTATCACTACTACTACTACTACTACTATCACTACCACTACTATCACTACTACTACTACTACTACTATCACTACTTCTACTACTGTTACTATCACTACTGCTACTACTACTATCACTACCACTACTATCACTACTACTACTACTACTACTATCACTACTTCTACTACTGTTACTATCACTACTATCACTACTACTACTACTACTATCACTACTACTACTACTATCACTATCACTACTATCACTACTACTACTACTACTATCACTACTTCTACTACTGTTACTATCACTACCACTACTACTATCACTATTACTACTACTACTATCACTACTTCTACTACTGTTACTATCACTACCACTACTACTATCACTACTACTACTACTATCACTACCACTACTACTATCACTACTACTACTACTACTGTTACTATCACTACCACTACTACTACTACTACTATCACTACTACTACTACTGTCACTACTACTACTACTATCACTACCACTACTACTACTACTGTTACTATCACTACTACTACTATCACTGCTACTACTACTGTTACTATCACTACTACTACTACTACTATCACTACCACTACTACTATCACTACTACTACTACTATCACTACTACTATCACTACTTCTACTACTGTTACTATCACTACTACTACTACTACTACTGTTACTATCACTACTACTACTACTATCACTACTACTATCACTATTTCTACTACTGTTACTATCACTACTACTACTACTGTTACTATCACTACTACTACTACTATCACTACCACTATTACTATCACTTCTACTACTACTATCACTACTGCTATCACTTTTAATACTATTGCTGTTACTTTCACTACGACTACTACTAGTATCACTACTACTATCACTATCACTACTACCACTGTTACTATCACTACTACTATCACTTCTAATACTATTGCTGTTACTATCACTACGACTACTACTATCACTACTACTACTATCACTTTATTAATACTACTGCTACTATCACTACTACTACTACTACTACACTACTACTACTACTACTATCACTACTACTATTACTATTAATACTACTGCTACTATCACTACTACTACTACTACTACTACTACTACTATCACTATCACTACTACTATCACTATTACTACTACTACTATCACTAGTGATACTGCTACTCTCAGGGATACCTCTGAACAACTTTACAGTATCCTGTAACATATTTGTGAACCTGAAAACTTGGTCAATTTTCCCAACAGACCAGTGGAAAAAGTGAATTATTACTCAAACTGAAGACGGCAGAGGAGAGGATGGAAGATCTCAGTTAATGTGTAAGACCTACCAAACTAGAGAAAGACCACTTCCAGAAGGAGAAGTGTTAAAAGAACACTTAGTTGATAGTGCAGCATCAGAAAGTGTTTGACGTGCCCCAAATACCAGAAAGTATTTCGCAGACTACTACTATTACTGATATTAATACTATTACCAATACTACTACTACTTCCATTACTGATGCTATTAGTACTAACAATATTACTACTACTTCTATTATTGATACTAACAATATTAACACTATTACTACTACTACTACTGATACTATTAGTACTACTACCAAAACTACTACTGCTATTACTGATGCTATTCCTACTACAAATATTACTACTATATTTATTATTGATACTAATACTCCTACCATTATAAACAATATTATTGCTGATATTAATACTACTACCAATATCCACAGCCATATTGACCCGCAATGCTCTGTCTGTTGTTTATTTATCGCTCATTCCTCCCATTCATTTTTAGCGACACTTTAGCAACCAGCTAGGAACAACCTTAAACTACATAATCACTCTGCATTTTCGACCCAAGAATGGGTTTGCCTTTAGAGGCTTGGTTTCTCCTGAGATTTCTCCCTCTTGCTCTGAGGGAGCTTTTCCCAGGCTTGTTCATTGGTGGGCTCGGACTTTGTGACAATGTCTGTTGTAAAAGGTGGTATATAAATAAACCTTGACTCGACATACAGACTATCTGTTTCCTACAGGGTGCTATTGAACAGTAACAGTGGTCGAGGGCATCAGTAAGAGGTGGACTGCAGGGTTCGGCCTAGAGTACACTGTGGTTAATGAAGGCTGAAGCTCATGGGAAAAGCTACTCATGTGCCTGGACGGTCTGCCTTTGACGGCCTTGAATCTTCTTTCATCCAGATGAATAATGATAACAATAATAATGATTATAATAGCTGAAATTGTTGGATGGCAGCGATTTTCCTTTTTCCTCAGTGGGCGTGGACATTCTCCTGAGCTAAACCACTGTATTTTTACAGCTGCACGGAACAGCTGTTAATGGATTACAATAAATCAATGGAAACAAAGGAAGTCGAGAAACTTTTGGCAGTACTGAAAAAGAGCGAGAGAGAGAGAGAGAGAGAGAGGGAGGGAGAGGGAGCGCTATGAGTCATTTTCAGTCTCACATCATGGCCTAAAATAAAAATAAACTCTGATGTGTATAATAAAGTCGTTCTGTGCAGAGTCAAATAACTTTAAAGCACGTACATCAAAATCCACTGACATTCACAAGCGTGCCGACATCAGCATCCGCAGAGCCCTGAAACAGTTCTATATAAAGCATAACACCCCATGATCTAGCATAAAAACTGACCTCCAATGCTCCCTCCTCTTTTTTGGCTCTCCAGCGCTGCTGACTGTGTTGACTCCGAGACGTCTCTGTGATTTACAGTCTCTCTGAATGGAGCTCTGTAATGTTTGCTGGAAACAGTGTTTGAGTTCTTGAGTAAAAGCAGGAATAACTGGAAGTTATCAGCCCTGTTATCAGCAGGAGCATCCAGAACTCCAATAAGGAGAAAGCTAAGGGTAGCAAAAGGCCAAAGACTGAATGAATAAGCCACAATATAACATGTTCAGTGGAAGAACATGGAAGATCAGACCCTGTAGACCCCTAACCAACACTGTCCCCATCAGATAAACAGCACTTTCATCTCTGAGAGAGAGGAGAACATCAAACTCCACTCCTGCTTCAGATCTGAGAACATCCACAGGTGTTTCTGTCCATCCTTCTTCCACTGTGAGAGACACCTCCACACTATGGAGGTCTGAAAGGAGGTGTAGCTGTTCAAGAAGCTCCTCACTGAGAAAAGGAGAGTCCAGACACATCCAACAAAGAAGCTGCTGCTGGTGTTCTCAGGACAATGGACTGACCACCCCAGAGTCCAGAACCTCAACACCACTGAATGTGTTTGGGATCTGGATGGTGAGAAGAAGTAGAAGGTGCTAAACCAGCTTCTAAGACTGAACTATGGAGGTGTGTCTCTTTTGGCACTTTTCCACCAATGTGTTCTGGTTCATGCACCTAATCTTGGATCATTCGGTACATTTCCACCAAAACTAAATAAGTCTAGAACCCGAAAAGTTAATTCCGGGCTGGAACGAAAGAATAGTAGGTTCTTCAGCATGAACCATGACAACATCTGTGGCTGTGTCAGGAAGGAACGCTGTGCAGCGCCCTCTGTTGATGCTAATGTCATATCCTTTGACATTCCTTGGTTCCAATAAAGACTGGTGCCAACGCAGACTGGTTCCCTGGATAGCACCAAGGTATTTAGAAGCCTGAATGGAACCAGTTTAAGAACTAGGGCTCTTTTGGTCTGAAAGGACTATTTGAGGAACTGAAAGTGAGTCTCCTGAGAAGAATGGAAACTGTAATGAAGAGTGGGCACACTGAACACTCAAGCACCTGATATTATATTGAGTTGTTGAAGCCGAACGTGTTTTCTGTATTTTTCCCTGAGGCTGAAAAAATGAATGACTTGTCCCTAATGGCTGTTTTGACTGGAAGCTAAATCAATGAAAGGGTGGTCTCCGACTTACACAGGGTCATCAAAAATAGGAAACAACAGACGAAATGACTCTAATTATGAAAATTGTCGCATTCTGCCAAAATAGACCCATTCAACCATCAATTGGCTAAAACACCTTAATGCGGACAGACACTAATTAACCACTAATTAACTTTTAACGAGGCACACACAGCAATTAGGGTGATATAATGACTGCAGTTCAACTTAAAAATGTAAACTACATATTGGACATATTGTTATAACAACAGTTTGTATTTGGCTGTCCAGTAATGAGCCATTTCTTGAAAAAATAGTTTGGCAACACTTCCTATCAATCCTGCATTCATAATGCTATCTAAATGCATTCATAAGGTGCTATATGACATACATAATACCTTATAATACCAGGCATAATCATCATTTATTTAAACTATGCCTGGCATAAAACTCTATAAAGTGTGGCATTACACGGTGAATTACTGCATTAGTGTCTACAGAGTTCTAAAGGGCACATGTTATAAGGTGTTATAAAACCTGACATTATAAATACTAACATGGCATACTCTTGCAATGTGTAACACTCGAGGGACCAACCAGACGCATGCAGAGAATAAAGTAAAACCAGTTTTATTGACAGGGCTGTAGCACATGGCAGTACAGGTAGGCAGCAGACTAGCAAAGAGAATCAGAATCAGAATCAGAATTGCCTTTATTGTCACACGGTTACAAGTACCGGCAAAATTTGCCATCAACCCATCCAAACACACAATAACATACAAGGAGGGAAACAAGACAGGACAGGAAGACAGGAAGCCGCTGCGTGGAACACGCGCCGCCATCATTTCTCCAATAAGAAAGGATACAAGGGGGAAGAAGAGGGGGAAAAAAGCATACCCCCAGACTGTGCCCTAGAAGAGCACAGTGTAGGAACATCAAAAAAACCTCAGCACATAGGCACATACAATACAAATACAATACAAAAAACCAAGCAATGAAGGCGTGGGAAAGGGTACGGGAGGCTGGGAAAGGGTACGGGAGGCTGGGAAAGGGTACGGGAGGCTGGGAAAGGGTACGGGAGGGTGGGGGGGCCGAAAGTCTCACTGCCTGGCAACAATCAGTTTGCCATGGAGACACCCTAAACACCCTAACCGAGCAAACATACCAAAAGGGCGAGACAGGTAGGTAACAGGATCAGTCCAAACAGAGCAAACTAACCCAAAGGAAAAGACAAGAGAGCAAAACCGGAAAAACGAAGCAAAGTCAAACACAACACGCGGAATACAGGCAGATAGGAAACGCTCAGTCCTCAACAGAGGTGGCAAAACCTCGCGAAGAGGCAACGGAAGAGAGCGAGTATATATACAAATAGAACTAATGAATTACAGGTGTGTGATTAGTACTCTGGAGACGCTGAGCGTGAAGGTGGCGTGTGATTGGCCGGTGGAGGGCATGTGGCTGTGACGTCACCAAGCGGTGCACTCTGGGGATAGAAGTCCAGGGGAGTGTTAGAGACCGGGGGAAGAACCCGTAAGCGTGACAATGTTAATGTCATGCATGTCATTATAACTACTTATGAGACATTAAACTATTATAAGGTGTCTAGTACGCTATATAATACCTTAGAAATACAGTGGCAGGCATAAGCTTTAAGATTTCTTACAACTAGTTATACTTTATTAAACAAGTGTATTCCACTTTATAATGTCAGGTATCATAACGCATAATCATATCTGTTCATAAGGACATTATAAGCATGAATGTTCTATTTAAGCCTTAAAAAACTAAAGCAAGATATTCGCAGTGTATGTCCCGTGCTACCAGTTAGACAATTTTACTGCACTTAGTGCCTATAAAGACCACTTATAATGCTCTATGAGCCATAATGTACTGAAATTAAATTTATTAAACATTTAAATTACGTGAATAAGCCTGTAATGGCCTGTCATAAAACTCTATGAAGTGTTGCATTACATGGCGCATTAGTTAATGCATTAGTGTCTACAGTGTTCTTATTATAGATGTTATAAGGTGTTATGAAGCCTGGCATTATACAGTTTCATACTCTTGCATTATTAAGTATTATCAATGTCGTTAGAACTACTTCAGAGACATGAAACAAGCTCATGCGAAGTACTATAAATTGCTATGTATGCTATACAACGCCTCATGAATGCATTTATATTGCATTATGAATGCAGGATTCGGTAACACTAAGATCTAAATGCATTTATAAGGTGTTATATAGCATAAATAACGCCCTATAATACCAGGCATAAGCTTGTATAGTTACTTACTACTAGTCATAATCATAAGCATAAGACTTTATAAAAATAAGAATATTAACCTTTATAATGTCGGGTTTCATAATGCACTATAATATCTGCTCACAAGAGCATTATAAGCATGAATATTGCACTAAGTCAGCTATGGCTTTAAACAAGCTCTGTTTATTCAGGTCTTTTTCAGCAGAGCAACATATTCACCCTGTATGTCCTTTACTACCAGTTAGACAATCTTACAGCCTGTAAAGACCACTTATAATGCTCTTATAATGCTCTATAAGCTGTAATGTACTGATATGAAATTGATTAATAAGGTAAAAATGTGTTGCATTACATGGTGCATTACAGCTTTCGTGTCTACAGTGTTTTATGGGCAGGTGTTATGACACCTGACATTACAAAGTTGTACACTCTTGCACTATTACGTTTGTCAATATAACAACTTTGAAGACATTAAACAAGCTTATGCCAAGTATTAAGATGTTATGTATGCTATATAATGCCTCAAAAATGCATTTCTATCGCATTATGAATACAAGCTTCAGTACCAATTTCTATAAATCCTGTATTCATAATGCTATCTAAAGGCATTCATAAGGTGTCATATGGCATACATAGTACCTTATGATACTAGACATAAGCTTGTATAATTATTTACAACTAGTTACAACTAGTTATGACCCTTCAAGTGGTAGTGTTATTTACTGAACTCTCTATTATGTCAATATAACTACTTAAGAGACATTAGTCAAGTTTATGCCAAGTATTATAAGGTGTCATTTATGCTATACAATGCCTCATAAATGCATTTATATTGCATTATGAATACAGGATTCATAGGAAGTTACTTACCTAGTCAGTAAAATGACACAGTAGTCCATATTAATACCGTGCAACACATGAATGCTGTATGAATGTTGACCTAAACCTTCATGAACATGATATGAAGTGTGTGAGTAAGCTGTTATGAATCTGTTATGTAGACATCCATCAAGTGAAGTATGAACTTTCATAACTCAGCTATGACAATGTAAGTACACTTTTACTGTCTATAGTACCTTTAAATAAAACAACTCATTTACATATGTCCACCTATGTGACTTACAGCAGTTTAGCTCCACCCACTCACCCCAGAGCTATAAGGAATATTTCAGCCTGGGTTTCTTTTTCGAATGGAAAATGGTCAGAGAAAACTGAATTATGAGCATTGTCAGTATGTTAAACCACACAAAGACAGCAGGCCTGAAGGCACGCAATTCAACTGCATGTAGGATATGTAGGATATACATACACAGAATCCAGTCCGCCCACATTTCTGACTGCTAAGGTATGTAATATGTACGTAATGTTTCTTTCCTGGTTCAAAGCTGGATTTCCATGCCACAGACATTTGAGTCGGTGTGCTTTATTTCCAGCTCCAGAACATTTTCCCCACCGGCATCAGAAGCAGGGCAGGCGTTTGATGGATGGATGAAAGGAGGGAGAGTGGCAGTCTGGTGGGAGGGAGGATGGAAAAGGTCTGCTGTAGCTTGTCATAGGAATTGATTGGAGATTACTGGGCAGGGTAAAACATAGAGTGAGAGAGTGCGTGGGATTTTGAGTGCCATTTGGCACTGCAGTTCCCAAAGTGCTAATTGGTGGAGTGTATGCTTCCATTGCTTGTTAGTGACTTTAGCCTCATAGTTTCAGTGGAAAAGTTTTTTTTTTTTTTGCAGAACTATTAATTTAACATATAATATAAACTCACCAGACACTAACAATGAGTCCCATGTGACTGAAACATACATAACAGCCTGTAATCCCTCTACGAGCAACAATAACAGCTGTGATTGAATTTGGCATGGACTGGACAAGGTTCTCGATGTAGGCCACATCAATGTTCAGACACTGTTACATCAAAGAATTGTGCAGTTGGTCCAGATTTGGTGGAGACCCGTATGACCGTATGTTTCCATACACCTGCAGATTCAGCCACTTCCTTCACACTATGGTCTTTGGCACGCCCAAATGCAGACACTCCTTTTAGCCATTCATTAACATCTGCTTTGGAGCCATTTTCCATTACTGAATAATTCATAGTAGTTACTGAATAATTCATAGTAGCTGCTGAATAATTCATAGTAGATGCTGAATAATTCATAGTAGATAATGAATAATTCATAGTAGCTGATGAATAATTCATAGTAGATGCTGAATAATTCATAGTAGATGCTGAATAATTCATAGTAGATGCTGAATAATTCATAGTAGATGCTGAATAATTCATAGTAGATGCTGAATAATTCATAGTAGATACTGAATAATTCATAGTAGATGCTGAATAATACCAAGTAGACCTGGACTACGAAGCTTTAGATGAATGACTAATTAATGTCATGAATAATAACTTTCAGAAACAGTACAGAAATGAGCGCTTCACGTACACGTGTGCACATGTGACAGAACCCAACAGTTCTCTGGGTTATGCCCGCAGGCCAATATCCAGACATACGCGGAGAACTTGGGAGAACAGATGAGCTCCATTTGCTTAATAACTGCAATGCACTTTGTTTCTGGTCCTGTTATAAGCCTGCAATAAATCCACACTACTTCAGCACACATGAGTCTTCCCCCCCGCCATAAAGCACGCTGGCGTTGAGCTATCACAGGCGGTTAATGAAAGCAGCGCGGGCTGCATGTCACTGCGCTAATTCATACTGGATTCATTTCGTTGATGGCTGGAGCCGCCGGGTGCCGGAAGGCAGAGGGCTGTTAGAGAAACTGACAGGAAAGCGTTTAATAAAAGTGGATGAAACACTTGCTCGTTATTAGATACGCGCTGGAAGGCTAATGCTAATGCTCTCGCGTGCTCAGTTTACACACACACACACACAGACACTCACAGCCTCGCAAACAAACCAAATGTAAACAGACGACAACAAAGCTGCTTTGTGTCATCTGCTCTAAAGGCTTTGATGAACATCTTTTTCTTCTCCCTCTCTCGTTCGCTCTCTCTCTCTCCTAGACACACACATACACATATTTGCACAAGCCATTTCTATATTTTCATCTTCCAACCTTCCGTCTTTCAGTCTCTCCATTCCTCCCTTCTTTCCTCAGTCACAATGGCCAAACTTCTCCTCCGTTGCAGGCTGTGTTTATGGTGAAACTCTACACACAGGACCACTGGACCTCCGACACACTGTAATTTAAAACACATCAGCCAGCTACAAGCATCTGAATCAAACTGCCTGCCCGTCCTCTGCAGAGGTCTGAGTCTGCAGGAATGTCTGAGAGCACAAAGAAGATTTTAGGCAGTATTTACTGATGACCAAGTGAGGAAATATGCAGAGGTTCTAGTGCAGCTGTCGGATGGCACTGAATGTAGCTGAATGGTACTGTTTACTGGGTTAATCTAGCTGTACAAAGGCCTTAAAGCTAGCTCTATACTCAGCTGTCTCACAGCAGTGAATGACATGGTGCCCAGGTACACTATGACAGTAGCTGGTGCTGTAGTATGTACTATGGTGCTAAATCCAGCTGTACTCTGAGAACTAACTCACTATGACTCACTATGGCAATAAACCAAACAGCAAAGCAGCTGTACTATAAACGAAGCAGCTGTACTATGGCACCAACACATCTGCACTGGTGCTAAATCCAGGTGTACTATGTCAATGAACTCAGCTGTACTATGGCAATAGTACACAGCAGCACTATAGTTCCAAACTCAGCTGTACTATGGCACAAAATGCAGCTGTATTATAGTACTAAACACACATCTGTACTATGGTGCTAAATCCAGCTGTACTATTACAGCAACACATCGGTACTATAACACTAAACCCAGCTGTACTATAGGACTAAACCCAGTTGTACAATAGGACTAAACACAGCTGTACTATAGGACTAAACACAGCTGTACTATAGCACTAAACCCAGCTGTACTACAGCACTAAACCCAGCTGTACTACAGCACTAAACCCAGCTGTACTATAGCACTAAACCCAGTGGTATTATAGCACTAAACCCATCTGTACTATAGCACTAAACCCAGCTGTACTACAGCACTAAACCCAGCGGTACTACAGCACTAAACCCAGCGGTACTACAGCACTAAACCCAGCTGTACTATAGCAGTAAACACAGCTGTACTATA
>CM067481.1:33487005-33504203 GCA_034552555.1 Semaprochilodus insignis | reverse complement strand
CAAACACCACCATTCTCTCTCAAACACCATCAGTCACCATCAAACACTCCCATTATCTTCTAAACACCATCAGTCACCATCAAACACCACCATTCTCTCCCAAACACCATCAGTCACCATCAAACACCACCATTCGTTCTCAAACACCATCAGTCACCATCAAACACCACCATTCGTTCTCAGACACCATCAGTCACCATCAAACACCACCATTCTCTCCCAAACACCATCAGTCACCATCAAACACTGCCATTATCTTCTAAACACCATCAGTCACCATCAAACACCACCATTCTCTCTCAAACACCATCAGTCACAACCAAACACTGCCATTATCTTCTAAACACCATCAGTCACCAGCAAACACCACCATTCTCTCTCAAACACCATCAGTCACAACCAAACGCCACCATTCTCTCTCAAACACCATCAGTCACAACCAAACGCCACCATTCTCTCTCAAACACTATCAGTCACCATCAAACACCACCATTCTCTCTCAAACACCATCAGTCACCATCAAACACCGCCATTCTCTCTCAAACACCATCAGTCACCATCAAACACCACCATTCTCTCTCAAACACCATCAGTCACCATCAAACACCACCATTCTCTCTCAAACACTATCAGTCACCATCAAACACCACCATTCACTCCCAAACACCATCAGTCACCACGAAACACCACCATTGTCTTTCAAATGCCATCGTTCCCCAACAAACACCACCATTCTCTCCCAAACACCATCAGTCACAACCAAACACCACCATTCTCTCCCAAACACCATCAGTCACCACAAAACACCACCATTGTCTTCCAAACACCATCAGTCACCACTAAAAACCACAAGTCTTGTCAAAATGCCATCATTTCTCCACAAACACCAGGCCCAGGGGCTCTCTGGGTTGGTTCTGCCAAGGTCCTTTATAAAGGAAGTGGGGCAGTTCATTTCAATGTAATTCAGTTCAAGGTGCTTCACCAACATGGAAAACAATGCAAATGTGCATTACCACAGCATGTTTAAAATCCACAGTTAGAAAACACACTCAAGTCAAATCTTCAGGAAGTAATTAAAAACGATCTGAAGAGTGAACGAGACTGCCCGTAATGCTTGTTTGCAGGAAAGGTCTCTGAAAGGCCTCTAAAAAGACTTGACTTGTTGGTAAAGTCCAGTGGTTCTGGTGACCATGAATGAGATATTGAGCATATGGTAGATTAGTTTGGTGATGTACCTGCTCAAACACACCTGATTACACTCAAATGTTAATTGCCAGGTTTAGTGAGGGTGTTCGAGTAGGGAAACCTCCAAGCTGTGCTGGACCCCAGCCCTCCAGGACCGCACCCCTGGTCTATATACTGTGTAGTGGAGTCAGCGAATCAGCAGGTTGTAGTTGTAGAAGTATTAGGTGGTTACAGTATATGTACACCCTGATTGGTGGAGATGCTCACAGTTCATAGCCAAACACTTTCTGATGGTTCGGGCTCATTTGCACGTAGCAGCCTTCTTCGATAGCCATGGGTAACATCACAACAAGCTCATACGGCAGTGTGGATTGTGAGCCAGGTTACATCATGTCGTTCCTGAGTTCCTCTGCTGTTCTGTACAGCAGGCTGTGTTTTGAAAGTAAACATGACCTGCCACGAGGGTGCCAGACTTTTGCTTCAGCAGCCCCGGCCTGTCACCTGCAATTACAGCCGCGCCCTTACCTGTTTAACTTGGCCTGCCGTGGAGGAAAAACATCCAAGAACCACCATCAGTCTCTGGCTAGTTTTATCTAGCCCGAGCTGCCAGTCTCCAACTCGAGTGGGTCTGCCACGATTAGATCTGACTGTCGTTTAGAGGAGAAAACGGCTAGCGTTTACTGCCACCTGCCAAAGAGGCCATACTGATCTGCTCGGAAAGGCTTTCCCACCTCGGCTCCAGATCCCGGTGGCTTTGGCTGAATTTCAGGCCTTTAATTCATCATCCTAATGGGTATATCCAGTGTGTGTATGTGTGTGCTGGTGAATCCTAACAACCCAGACATGAAAACCTTAAACAAGCAACGTACACCGGTGATTTTGCAGGTTTGGTTTTATGTGGAGAAAATTGCTGTGGAGGAATTCGCTTTAGAACCAAAAAAACAAAACAAGAAACAAAAAAAGCGCAGCTCTAAAAAACGACAGGTGGTGGATGAAATACATCGGCGCTTTGAAAACCATTTCACAGTAATATGTAATGAGAGAAAATCGTCTGTGGGCAGAATGATCGGCTGAGTCATTCCTCTGTTGTTGCTTATTTCGATAATTATGTATTTAACATAATTGAAGGCCGAGGATATGATTCAGTGTGATCTCGCGGCTACGCTGCACTTGTAAATGTGGTTATTTGCTCTAACTCTCTTCCTCCCTCTCTCTCTTTCTCTTTCTCTGCCCATACAGGTCCAGTGATTATGGCACCACCTATACCAAGTTGAACCTGATGCCCGGAACGACCATCATAGTCACGAATTTCTACATCTGTCCAAGTAATAAGAAAAAGGTAGGAATCCTGTGGAACATTCCTGGGTTTTGGTTTTTCTGTCTGATCAGTGGAGGAAAGGCCAGCACACATGTAATCAGCCAAACCCCAAATACCAAATACCATCGTTCTCTAACAAACACCGTAAATCTTTATCCAAACACTTTGGAATAAACACAATCGTTCACCGCCAAAGACCGCCATTCCCTTCCAACGCCTTAATTCTGCAACATACACCATCATTCCCCACCAAACACCGCAATTCCTTATCCAACCAGTCTGGAGTACATGTAGTTACTCAACACCAAACATCATTCACCAACAAACACCATCAGTCACCAACAAACACCATCTTTCTCAAAAAACACTGTTATTCTGCAACAGACTACATTATGCTCCACCAAACACCATCAGTCACCAACAAACACCATCTGTCTCAAAAATACACCATCATTCTGCAACAGACTACATTATCCTCCATCAAACACCATCAGTCACCAACAAACACCATCTTTCTCAAACAAACTACATTAACCTCAACCAGACACCATCTTTCTCTAACACCATCACAACAAATACCATCAGACTCCAACAAACTACATTATCCTCCTCCACCAAACACCATCCATCACCAACAAACACCATCATTCTAAAACACCATCATTCTGCAACAAACTACATTATCCTCCAACAAACGTCTTTCTTCAAACACCATCAGTCACCAACAAACACCATCAGTCACCAACAAACACCATCAGTCACCAACAAATACCATCAGTCACCAACAAACTATATGTTATCCTCTACCAAACACCATCTTTCTCCAAAAAACACCCGCAAACACCTACAAACACACCTTCGTTCTCCACTAAAAACCATCCTTCATTTTTAACTGACGGTCGCCAGCATTCTGCACCACACATCATCATTCCCTATCACCGTCACACATATTTTCCAACAAACATTGTGATTCCCCAAAACCCACTGCTATTTTCCGACATCATTCCCAAACAAACAAAAACAGTTGTCACACACCATATGTTGGTTTGTCAGTGTTTGTTTGAGAAAGCTGAGTCATTTGTTCTGGGCTGTGCTTGCTGCTCCTCTCGTCTGATCCCCGGGGTCTGTGACATAGCCAGAAGTGTTATTGCTGGTGTTAATGAGGAAATGTCCTAAGAGGTAGAAAACGCCTGTTGATGTACGGGTGGCGGTGCTTATGAGATGCTAACCAGAGGCTAAGAGAACAGGACAATGGAGCTGGTGGTCAGGCACACGGGTTACAGTGATGAGTTACTATGATAATGATGGATTTTGTTGGAAAATGATGATTTTTTTTGGAGTATGATGGTGTTTGGGGGGAGTATGATGGATTTTGTTGGAGAATGATGGTTTTTGGGGAGTATGATGGATTTTGTTGGAGGATGATGGTTTTTGGGGAGTATGATGGTTTTGTTGGAGAATGATGATGTTTTTGGGGAGTATGATGGTTTTTGTTGGAGAATGATGTTTTTGGGGAGTATGATGGATTCTGTTGTAGAATGATGATGTTTTTGGGGAGTATGGTGGATTTTGTTGGAGAATGATGGATTTTGTTGGAGAATGATGGTTTTTGGGGAGTATAATGTTTTTTGTTGGAGAATGATGGTTTTTGGGGAGTATGATGGATTTTGTTGGAGAATGATGGTTTTTGGGGAGTATAATGTTTTTTGTTGGAGAATGATAGTTTTTGGGGAGTATGATGGATTTTGTTGGAGAATGATGTTTTTGGGGAGTATAATGTTTTTTGTTGGAGAATGATGGTTTTTGGGGAGTATGATGGATTTTGTTGGAGAATGATGTTTTTGGGGAGTATGATGGATTTTGTTGGAGAATGATGATGTTTTTGGGGAGTATAATGTTTTTTGTTGGAGAATGATGTTTTTGGGTTTTGTTTAGATCACACACAAACACAAATGCAGTCCTTCTCTGCTGTGGTCATGTAGATGCTGTGGTAAGAATGAATCACTCGGTTAGTTCACCAGCAACTCTGGCTTGTGTGTGCGAGAGAGAGAATGCCTGGATTCTTAGGACTGTAACATGTACTACCTTCAAGGTGCAGGCTGAACAAAATGCATTGAATTCAATGTTGCATCTCTTACATCCACAAGAGGGCGCTCAGCTTGAATATGAAGTGTTGGTAAAATATGGATGTAACAAGATTCTGTGCTAATGGTATCCCCCTATGCCCAGACTGGAAAGCAGATCAAGCTGCATTAAAATGAAGTCTTAAAGTTGCAGCAGTGTGGTTAGCCAAGCAGCTAACATCATTAACTCACCTTAATTTCCCAAAGATTTGCATGTTTGCACCTCCAAGTTTGGAGGTCATGGAAGTTGTGGTCAGGTATTTGCAGACTATTCTATGGAAGACCGTTTACGTCTTCCATAACTTTCTCATAATTATGACTTACTATCTCATTATTATGACTTAGCATCTAATAATTATGACTTATTATCTCATAATTATGACTTACTATATCATAATTATGATTTTTTGCATTTGTCACTTTACTATGCTAGCTGGCCATTTGTACATCAGACTCACTAACATTAGCATTGTGCTTTGTTGTTGGGAAGGCTGCATTACTTTAAGCCCAACATTTCATTAGTTTAATTTATTTACAAGTACGTCATCTTACAGATTGCTTATCTCCACAATTAGTGATCAATGTTAGCTGGCTACAAGGTTAGGTGCCTTGCTCAAGAGCACTTCAGTCGTGTCCTGCCAGTTCCGGTCACAAGGTTGGTTCCCTATCCTCCAGCCCACAACTGCCCCGCAAAAAACACTTCAAATAGCTTAATTTGCCGGCCAGCACAGTGCCAAGTTGGTCATGCAGAGGCTGCCGAGTATATCCGCTGAGGAGGAGGAGGTCTGGTTGCTGTGAGACTATTTCCCCACATGCCAAGTCAGGTATAGCACGGGTTCTGTAGTAGTCCATCAGTTGTGGTCAGAACAGTACAGCACAGTAGTCAGCAGTTGTGCTTCCACCAGCTTCACTCAGCAGCACAGTACGTCACACCTCCCTCTGGTTCTCTGGTTCCTGACACCCAACACACTGATCCTTCAACAAACTCCAATTCCCAGAATTCCCCAGGGTGCCATGTGATACTTACCTCATCTGCAGCATTCAATCACAAACCGCAAGCCACGATTGTCATCACCAATGTCACTTCTGGACAGTTGTGAGCTTGAGGTTAGGGAACCAGCCTTGTGGCCGGAAGGTCACCAAATTGATTCCCTGAACCGATAGGGCACAACTGCAGAGCCCTAACAAGACACCTAATTCCCAACTGGTAGGGCTGCCCACTGCCCTGGACAAAAGTGCACTTGGGTTGTTGTCACTTTTGGACAGTTGTGGAGTTCTGGAGGTTAGGGAACCAGCCTTGTGACCGGAAGGTTGCTGGTTTGATTCACTGAACTAACAGAACACAACTAAAGTGATATTGAGCAAGGCACTTAACTCCCTAAATACTAGGGCTGCCCACCACCCTGGACAAGGGCATTTTTAGGGAACCAGCCTTGTGACTGGAAGGTTGCTGGTTCAATCCCCTGAACTGACAGCACGCTACTCAAGATGGGATGCAACTTGTCCAGAATGGTAGGCAGCCCTACCAGTTGGGGGTTAGGTGTCTCGTTTGAGGTTCTGTCAGTTTAGGAGATCGAACCTACAACACTCTGGTCACAAGGCTGGTGCTCGTCGCCCCCTAGTGTGTGTATTTGGGTGTTGAACTGCACAGACAGGTTCAATGCCTAAGTCTAATTCTTCTGTGTGCAAGGCTAAATGGTTAATGGTTCTAAGTTGTGTTAATGGTGCCGATTTCTGGTTTGAAACATAGCAGCAATAACAGCAGTTGCATATAAGTAGTGGGATGGGCGTTTTTTCTACATTTGAACACGCTTTATTCAGATATACAGAGCTCACTGTGACAGCCGCCCTGGCGAGGGTGAGTAATTGAATTATGCTGGCTGAGGGCCGTTTTTAAAGTCACTCTTTGTGATGGAAATCACGGATTGACGGACGTGGTTATCAGACACATCTGCTTTAGACAGGGTTACTGAGGGCCCTTGCCATCAATACACGCGCACACACAAACCCAGATCATTACCCACGTACACACACCAAGATGCTGTCAGCCCATCTCTGTCTGACATCTCTTCTAAAGGTCAATGGACACAAATCAATAACTTGCAGTGGTTAGAGGTGATACAAACACACCGGAGCGTCTCATCCATTCAAGCAACTTGGGCAGCGCTTTATAAAAAAAAAGGAAATGATGGAAAAAAAAACAGTTTATTTTTGAATTGAAGCTTTTAATGAGCCTAAATAATACAGTTGTCTCTAAAGATCACCCCCTACTGTTTACAGCTATGCTGTGCAGGATTTGAGGATTTGGAGACCTCTCTGGTGAAAACATGTAACTGCATGCAACGTGTGGAAGAAGAATGTGTAGCACGGGTTGTTCTTCAGACCCCTTCCCCGAGCGGGGGATGATTGGTAGAGATTTCAAAGAGAACTCAGTCAAAATTTGGTGAAGGATGGTTATCTGAGGATGGGAGTGAATTATTTATAGTTGTCATCAGATTGAATCAGTGTTATGTTGTTTTTGCTTGGGATGATATCCCCCTCTTTTGAAAATCTAGATGTCTATATACATGACAATTGGGGGAACTGGTCATGCAGGTGCAACAACAGAAACCCATTGAATGAAAACTATTAACGTCCTCCAGCCAGTCCAGTATCTGTAACAGGTCTGTGGAGATGTTGCCGTTGTAGCTAAGCTTGGTAGTCCTCCTCGAACTAGGGTGCCTGGCTGTATCTTCTGTAAATTCATGTGGGGATTTCTAACAAACACTGTATAATGTAAAGACATTACCGTTAGCCACATACGCCCATGACTGTTGTTGGTCAGTGCGTGAATGGGTCACTAATTAGCTTTCCTAACCTAGCTAACATTAATATTAGCTTTGCTAACTAATGTTAGCAATGCCTGACTGATTAACTCGCAAATAGGCCACTTTTCAGCAATCCACTTTCACTTCATGCAATTACTGACGTTCATTCATTCATTCATCTTCTAAACCACTTGTCCTCCTGGATCGTGGGGGTTGCTGGAACCTGATCCAGTTCTCTTTGGGCGGTAAGCAGGAAACACCCTGAACAGGTTGCCAGTCTGTACAATTACTGACACATTTAGCCAAATATTATTTGTTTGCACAATTACAGTTCCTATACAAATGATGGTGAAGTCCAGTGCTAGTTTGGTGGTGTTACGCTTAGTGTCCCATCAACAACTGATTGGAACACTGGTGGATCCTAATATTACACAAAGCTATATATTTATATCAGTACACTTGGGGTTGGGACAGTATGTGGGACAGCCTATATGAATATTTAGACAGGATGTGTCCACTCAATATATATGTATTTGTGATTACTGCCAACTATGAACACCCAAAGAAGCTGTTGCATGCTCAAATGGTTCTGTAACTTGTTCTGTAACTGGACTCAACAACTTCCCCCTTAGGGACACAACAACTTCCCCCTTACCCCCCTGCACACATGCAACAGCATCCGGGCCCAGGGCTATACACACTGCAAAATGTCTAATGCAAAACCAATGAGTCGTGGGCTGGAGGTTAGGGAACCAGCCTTGTGACCGGATTGTCACCCGTTCGAGTCCCTGAACCGACAGTAACGACTGAGGTGCCCTTGAGCAAGGCACCTAACCCCCAACTGCTCCCTGGGCACCGTGGATAGGGCTGCCCACCACTCCGGGCAAGTGTGCTCACTGCCCCCTAGTTCACTAGTGTGTGTGGGTGTTTCACTTCACGGATAGGTTAAATGCGGAAGACAAATTCCTCTGTGTGTAAATCACAAATGACACAAAATGGCTCAAAAACGCTCTACTCGGAGAATGATTGGCCACACCGAAGAATAGTGAGAGTGAGGAATAATAAGGATGCATTAATGAATAAGATGCGCATCACAAGTCAAAATGACATCGATCTCAAAATGAACTCCAAAGACTTTTCACTCATTCATCTTCTCTTACAGCAATGTGCACACTAGGGTCGTGGTTGCAGTAGGGAAAGCAGAGAAGCCCAGACAGCCCTGTGCCCCGAAATTTCCCCCAGCTCATTCTGGGCAATCCCAGGTCATTCCCAGGCCAGTTTGGAGATGAAGTCCCTCCAGCAGGTTCTGGGATGACCTCTGGGTCTCATCCCAGTTGGGTGTGCCTGGTAAACCTTCAACTGGAGGCGGCCAGATTAGCATCCGAATCAGATGCCTGATCCAACTCAGACTCCTTCCAAAGATAATACAATTATGACATTTCCGTGACAATACGACAATTCCGTCCTTCCAAAATATTGGGAAGGACATGCCTCTGCTGTCCATATGGTAGCTGTCCAATGAAAAGCCATTATCTCCATTTTTTTGTTGATTTTTACTTTTATGCATCGTTTGATCACATGAGCTGCTGTTTACATTGTGCACAAATCTCATGATGAATGGACCAACAGAAATGGCCCAGAACTGCTTAGAAAAACATCTGGTTCCATTGACTTACATTGGAATTAAATAAGGTTTTTGGCTTCTCCTGTAAAGTTGCCATTTTGGAGATCTTGTTTTTCTTTGGGTAGTGATGATATGCAAACCTATACCCATGCCTGTACAGCCCAGCACTCTAAAGGTATTCTGCTCCACTGAAAGGAAGCTGTAGTTCAGGATTAAGCTTTATCCTCGTCCAAGAAACCGAGCTTAAATGCAGCAATTTGTTAAATCAATGAATTTAAAGTAGCACATTATCAGTGCAGAGTCGAACAGTTTTAAGAACTTTCTGTTCTGGTTTTTTCCTCTCTTCCCGTCTCATTCACATTCTGAAGGTCATTTAACATTAATGAACATCGCCGCTATCTCTCCGTCCCAACACATTACTTCCCACATAATTGCTTACACCCAGCGCCCAGGGCCAGATAACAGCAGACAAAAGGAGGAGAATCTCCGTCATTTGAAATTAAACTGTTTCCTAAAGCTCCCTCGCAGTGTTGCTCACGGTCTTATCACGGGCTGAGCTTCTTCTACCTGGCTGGAGTTCAGGTTAACCCAAATAATAATCATCATAAAATGAACAATGAAAAAGAGGGAAAACCAGGAAATTAGCCTTCACTGTTTGTTTTAGGAATAAAAGAAGCTGAAACGGAGCGTGCTCGGATATGACGATCTGTTAATGGAGGTCAGGAACAAAAAGGAAAGAGTGTTGATGTAATCTCATCCTCTTGCTCTTTCTCTCTCCCATTGTACCTACCCTCATTCTTTCTGTTCCCGGCATCTCAATCATTCTGCTCTGCCGCTCGCATTCAAGCGGGGCTCTGTACAGCAGTGTTACACATCAGTCACCCCCAGCTTCCTCCCATGTAGGAATGCACGGATACCAATGTGTCCCCTTCTGAGACTGATGCATGATCCTTCAGTATTGGCCAACCCGGAGTACCCATAGTAACTCTAAGGAGTTACTCTAAGGACTGAAGAGTCCAGTCTGAAGCCACTAAAAAGTGGCCAACTTACAAGTTCTGATATTTATGCAGTTTTACATTTTAAATACACTCATCATCAAAAGAAGAGCTGCACCCAGAAGGAGGTGTGGGGTTGCAGTGGTGTTGGGAAGGAAGATAAAGGTTACCAGGATCAATAACTGATGATAAATTTAGACTGATATGATCAATATTTATTGAGCTACACATACAGAAGTCTGTCTCTCAGTATGGCGTCGGACCGCCGTGTTTGCTAACCCAACATGCCAGACGTCTCGGCATGGAGCTGTAGAGGTTCCTAATGGTGTCCTGTGATAATCCATCCCATGCAGCTTGAATATCCTCACACAGTTCCTGCAGATGGTGCGGTAGGGGTGGAGGTGGAGTGACACATTGCCTTCTAGACGCGTGATGTGTGACAACAAGCTGTTCATCTTGCTGCTGACCACGGTGCCTCCACACACGGACTCGTTGGTCGTCGGGACTCGTCACTGAAGATGACCCGCTGCCATTCTGAGTCACTCCATGACAGTCTGGTACGACACCATTGCAGTCTTTGGTGACGGTGACGTGGTGTTAAGGACAGTCGTCGTAACGGTTTGCGTGCATGTAGTCCTACGTGGTGCAGCCATCTGCCATTGGTGCTGGCACTAACAGGATGACTCATGGAGGGCATCACTGCTTGCTGAAAGTCTGCAATCGTGGCTGTTGGGTCAGTCAGGTACAGCGATAAGGCCCGTCCTTACCTACGTCACGTGCATAGCCCAGCGTGAAACATGTCTCACAATGTCAAACCTACTCACCAAGTTTCATTCCTGTTGGTTGATTCCTGCTGGGTATTGACCTATAGTTATAGTTGTATCCTATCGGAAGGGAAGAAGTGGTATCAGCCCAGCACGTATTGTTATGCTGTGACAGCATTGTGACAACCTGTTGTTTTGGTGCCCACAACATTGTCACAACGCTGAAATGCAGTCGAGACAACGTTATCTGCCAACGTTGTGACAACACTGTCAGTACGTTGTCACAGCCTCCTAGAACCTTTCATAAGTTCCATCATTCCTGAATGGAACTCCATGGAATTCTGCTCAGTTGCCAACAGGCAGTCATAATACCCCATGACAATGGTTCTCAATGATGACGTTGTGACTACCTTGTGGAGACAGCATAACCCGCACCACCTTTTGACACTGTTGTAGCAACGCTGTAAGGATGTAGACAACGTTGTGACAGTGTTGTGTGTCTGCTGGGAGTGCATCTCTAGCTGTGTCAGTTTGGGATTGATTGAGCAAGAGAAACAGGTGTTTTATCCCAGGTTACTGAGCCGAAACCGAGCCAGGATCTTCAGCGAACCGTCTACAAAGACAGAAATGTTCATGGCTGGGCGTCCAGATGCACAACACACGCTCAAAAGCTTCAAAGGAACACAACGCCGCTCGCGAGTTTAGGCAGCAGATGCTGAATTAATCTCCCAGCTTTGTGAATGAAGAAGCTGATCAAAAACAATAAGCGTAGAGTCGTACTCCAACATCTGCAGCGAGCACATCCTCCTAAAGCTGTAGAACAACAGTTCTGAGGAGCATTCGGGGGCCTTTCTTATCTTAGAGCTTGTATGTGATTGCATGTATATACGTTTGTGTGTTAATAGCTCAATTGACTCTGGTACGTGGTCATATACAGGAGCAATTTGGTATGGTGAGCAAGAGACGAGGCTAATCGCCCACTCCCTTTATCCCACTGAAAACAGGACTACTGTACTCTACAACACTCTTGCCGATGGCCTGATTAGGAGAAGGATGATGGTGAAATATCTTGGAGGCATCTCGTGCAAGGGAAGTCCAGCTGCTCTCCTGTATGGCAGTGTTTGGGAAATGAGCAAGCCTACTTTACTAGGCAAATGTAGCATGTAGACGCTTAACTGACGCTCAGCTCGAGTCGCAGGCCAGCTTAGCTGACTTGGAATCACACTTAACTGAATCAGAATCATGCTTAGCTGACTCGCAGTCATGTTTAACTGATTCAGAATCATGCTTAGCTGACTCAAAATCACGCTTGGCTGACTCGCAATAATGTTTAACTGACTCAGAATCATGCTTAGCTGAATCAGAATCATGCTTAGCTGACTCGCAGTCATGTTTAACTGACTCAGAATCATGCTTAGCTGACTCGCAGTAATGTTTAACTGACTCAGAATCATGCTCAACTGACTAGAAATCACTTCTAACTGACTCCGACTCATGTTTAACTAACTCGGATCCATGCTTAACTGACTCAGAATCACATTTAACTGACTTGCAATTCCATTTGGTGTTGTGCTTATCTGACTCCCAACTCGACTCAGACTCGCGCTTAACTGACTCACAACTTGACTCAGACTTGTGCTTTAACTGACTCATAACTCGATTCAGACTCACGCTTAACTGACTCACTACTCGACTAAACTCATACTGAACTGCTTCACGTTGACTCAGACTTGCGCGTCAGTGACTCACAACTTGACGCAGACTTGTGCGTAACGGATTCACTATTCAGTTCAGATTTATGCTTGACTGACTCACGACTCAACTTAGACTTGGGCTTAAGTGGCTCACAACTCGACTCGGACTTGCTCTTAATTGACTCACGACTCAACTTGGACTCAGGCTTAACTGCCCTATGATTTGATTCGTGTTTAACTGACTCATGGTTTAATCCATACTCACGCTTCCATGAAGTCGGAATTTCACATAACTGACTCGTAACTTGACTTGAACTCTTGGTGAACTGACTGGCGACTTGACCTGTACTGGTAGTGGACTCCAAGATGCTCTATATTGAGTCATAACTCACGCGCCAGAGCCCTGAGACTGGAAGGCTGAATAGGGTTTTAGTTTATTAACTCAGAAATTCTGTCATGCAGTGCAGACCCGAACTGGTCAATACAGACAGTAAAACAGATATAAATGTATATCACTATGTTACTATGTTATTAACTATGTTATTACATTGAATTAGCATTGTAAGCATTGTAATTAGCAGACCAATAACATCTAACTCTATGAAGCTTTTCCAGTAAACTGGTGTAGTCGGTTCTTCTGTCTGTTCACCCTCAAACCGTTTTCACAGCTTCTCGTTCAGCTCAAGTCTCCACCACCCTGTCCAGGTGTAGCAGGACGCTCCAAGGATTTGTTGCACTTTAGATCTCAGAGATGGAAACGCTGTCCAGCTCGGGTTTAAGAGCCGGTCTCCATTTCCAGGATTGTTTGGAGTTTTATTACACACAGAGTGGGTGGGGGCGGGATATGGTGTTGGGCTGCTGGTTAATTTGTGTAGGAGAAACGTCTCTCGGGAGCGTGAAAGAGGAGAAGGAGATAAAAGCCAAAATAAGTCTGGCCTCTTCTCCGACGTGTTGACTCTTAAAGAATTCATTAGCTTTTCACACATTGTGAGAGGTGTGTAGGACGGGGCATTGCTTACTCATCCAGACGGAGGAGAAACCGAGGCTCCTCTGGAAGAACTAGCTTCTGCGAGATAAGAAGGGCATCCAAAGGTTTCTCCTGAAGCGCTGACTCTGGAGGAGGAGCTAGTTCTTCAAAAGAAGTATATAGCTCTTTAGGAATTGTACCTAGTTCTTTGGGATGATAAGCTAGTTATTCATTAGGTGTAAACAGATCTTCATGAGGAAGCTAGTTCTTTAGGACTTCAGTTCTTCTTCTGAAGAACAAGCAGGTTCATAAGGAGAAGTTGATGTCTTCCTTTTGAGAAGAAGACATTTGTTGCAAAATAGAAATAAGCTAATTCTTCTTCATATGGAGAATTAAATATTTCATTAGGTGAATAAGCTAGTCCTTCTTCAGAAGAGGAAGCTAGTGCCTCAGAAGAAGTAGCTAGTTCTTCAGAAGAGGAAGCTAGTGCCTCAGGAGAAGTAGCTAGTTCTTCAGAAGAAGGAGCTAGTGCCTCAGGAGAAGTAGATAGTTCTTCAGAAGAAGGAGCTAGTGCCTCAGGAGAAGTAGATAGTTCTTCAGAAGAAGGAGCTAGTGCCTCAGGAGAAGGAGCTAGTGCCTCAGGAGAAGTAGATAGTTATTTAGGAGAATGAGCTAGACATTTAAGACAGATAGGCTGTTCTTCTGAAGAAGTTAGTTCTGATGAAGAAGCAGATGGTTCATCTGGAGAAGGAGACAGTTCTTCAGGATAAGACCCTAGTCGATAGTTTCTCAGGAGAAAGCTAGTTCATCTCCAGAAGAAGAGGGTAGTGTTGCAGGAGCAGTAGATACTTCTTCAGAAAATGTAAACAGTTCTTAAGGACGGTAGACTAGTTATTCACAAGATGTTTCTTCATGAAGAAGCTAATTCTTTCCTGAGGAAGCTAGTTCTTTAGGACTTCAGTTCTTCTTCTGATGAAGCAGGACCTTATGGAGAAGTAAATAGTTCTCTTTGACAAGTGAACATTAATTAAGAAGATAGTTATTCAGGTAAAAAACTAGTCCCTCAGAAGAACTAGGCAGTTCATGAGGAAAAGCTGCTTCTTATGGAGCGGTAAATAGATTATCTGGAGAAAAAGACAGCTCTTCAGGAAAAGCACATAGTTTGTCAGATTCATCTTCAGAAGAGGAAGGTAGTGTTTCAGGAGATGCAGATAGTCCTTCAGAAGAAAAAAAAACTTGTTCTTTAGGAGAAAAAAATAGTTCTTTAGGAGAAAAAGCCAGTTCTTCTTCAGAAGAAGCTAGTTTTTAGGAGAAGTAGGAAGCTCTTCAGGAGGACAACTAGTCATTCAGAAGAAGTAGGTAGTTCTTCAGGAGGAAAACCTATTTCTTTCAGTCAGGCAGTTCTTCTGTAGAAGCTGTTTTTTTCAGGAGAAAGACTAGTTGTTATGGAGAAGTAAATGGTTCACCTGGAGAAAGAGACAGTTCTTCAAGAGAAGAAACTTGTTCCTCAGGAAAGGAAGGTTTCTCAGGGAAAAGCTAGTTCATCTTCATCAGAAGAAGTTAGCATTTGAGGAGACAAAGGCAGTTTTTCAGGAGATAATCCTAGTTCTTCACGAGAAGTAAGATAGATCTTCAACATGAAAAGCCAGTTCTTCTGGAGGGGAAGTGGAGAACTAATGAGACCTATGGCTAACAAGTGGAACCTACCCGTGAGAACCACCGGGGCTTTCAAACCCCATTTAGCATGGGGTCTGCGTCTGGTAAAGCTCATGAAATGTTTGGAAAGGTGTGCACCAGCATGTCTCCCATTATCCTACCTTAGATGTGGATTTAACCATAGCTGTGCTCCAGCTCAAAACGTAGCAGGAACCATGTGCAGCTTCGCTCGAGCACAGCTCTGGTGTTTGGCCGTAATAAAACTGCCGAGATGCACATTGTTAATTTAACAGCTTTTATTACTGGATAGATTGGCTCGGTTCTAAAGAGGCCCCAATTACAGCTCTCATGTGTTTATCCATGTTTAAGTACTACAAATTGTTTCTTTGTTCGTTGGGTCTTTAGCCTGTAATGAGCTTTTAATTCTGCTGTAATCTGTGTGCCAAAGCACAAGCACACACTCTCAGTAGCTAAAACTTGCTGTGGCTCATTGCTGTGCAGTTCCAGACTGTAAACATGAAAGACCGAAATTGATTTGCCATTACACTAAATAAATAAATAAATAAATAAATAAATCCATGCATAATTCCATGTATTAAAACAGTGATAATGCACACAGTGAAAAGCTAATAGAACTCCGGAGTGACCCTGATTATGTTCCTGACCTGAGATCGATAGTATCGATTTCTTTGGTTTTCCCCAGGAGTGCTCTGTGTTTAGTTGTGATCACTACATGGAAAGCGTGGTGGAGATGAACAGAACAGCCTGACCTGCTTTTACCCAATGAAAAGCACTCACTTCATAGACTGACTGCAGGTCTGCCGTAGTTCGGATTGGTTTAAGGCAAGGGTGTTCAGACTTATTCACAAAGAAGAAGAAGAAGAAGTTACTATGTCAGGAGATTCAGATAGTTCTTTAGAAGAAAAACCTGTTTTTATATATAAAGCTAGTTCTTCAGAAGAAAAGGCTAGATCTTCAGGATACAAATCCAGTTCTTCAGGAGAAAAATCTAGTTCTTCAGGAGAAAATCTAGTTCTTCAAGAGAAAATTCTAGTTCTTCAGGAGAAAAATCTAGTTCTGTAAGAGAAAAAGCTAGTTCTTGTTCCACACATGCTGAGACCAGCTTCACATTCTAGTCATTCTTTCTCAGCAGCCTTTAAAGGTCCACCTGAGGTACAATACCAAGATGAGTGAGTACATGCTGAGAGCTTATGGCTGAAAACAAGGTAAACAAGGAAAACAAGAATTTGTCTTTATGGTCATGACAATGTATATTAACTTACTGAATTTCTGGATAAGCTATGCACCCAACGAAATAGATGGAACTGAAATCTCTGTAATTCTTGATGTTAGAAACGTATCGCACAAATAGCTTCAGTGGAAGACCACCCTGAAGATAGTATTACAAGTGGATGTGTGTGCGTGTGTGTGTTTTCATTAGGCACTTGTTGCCGGATGTGTTGCACGCTCGAGCGATTTCTGAACGCTCTCTCGAAGCTCCGCTCTAAAATTAAATTCCAGAAGGCTAAACTTTCCCGCTTTTCATCTGCGGCGGGTATTAAAAAGCGATTAGCAGGCGTTTATTTAACGTTGGCAAATCTAATTATAGAAGACTGCGCTTAAATAATGAAAGCCAAGTGGGTTAGCATGTGCGCACACACACACAGCAATCTGCTAATTTGTTCTGAAAGTTATTGGTGACTTTGTACTTCTAATGAACAGAGGAAAACCCTCAAACGTATTGGTACCTCTGGGTAAGAGAATACTTCACGCTGTCTTTCCCCTCAGAACTGTTGAAATGAGGTTACAGACGTGGCTGATATTGGAGTACTTTAGAAGTGTGACCCGCTCATCACTCTGTTCTTCACTTACTTCTTCTTTGGAAGTCCTCCACTTCATTGACTTAGAACTGTAATCTTTTTTATTTTTGTGACAATTGATGCATCTGTATATTCATAGGCATAGAGCTGCATATGGACCAACATTTTGAGAGGACAGAATTGTCCCTACCAGTATTCTGGAAGTATAGAATTGTCCTTACCAATATTTGGGGAAAATAGAATTG
>CM067481.1:33470809-33486505 GCA_034552555.1 Semaprochilodus insignis | reverse complement strand
TCTCATCCCATTAGTTGTCAGTCATCAGTGATTGCATTGCCAGGCCGAGTCACATCACATACTGATTCACATTTTTAGCAATATCTCTCCAACCATGTCACATTCACAGTCAGGGCCAGTACACTAGCTGTATTAGTGCTTTGTCCATGTCGTGCAGCCCTAATCGTTAGTTTAGTTTAAACAAGCCCTGAGTGTCTGGTATGTTTGATCGGCTCACAGGCCTCCTCCTCCACACTGCACTGCAGACAGTGCAATTATTGTTTTGGACGGGCTGCTGCTTTCTTATGTGGACAGTAAACACTCTGAGAGGGTCAACTCAGAGCAAGAAGCACAAAGCGCCTCACTACATCACTGCTAGCAAGGCACTGAATGCCCAGAGACGGTTTTACCTCCCTGACCCAGACTGCAAAATGTGACAAATGCATTCTGATGTGGGGGGGGGGGCATGATGGCACGAATAGAAATGCAGAACAGAAAAAGACTGTAGTGGAGGAAACAGCTGCGACCGTTACAATTCTCTGGGTCTCCAGTTGACCACTTCTGTAGTGTGCCAATATGCTTTTAGTGTAAGTGATGTGTTCACACTGGGAAATGAAACCAAATGTGGGGGACTGTAAATACTGCTGTACATGGGATGGAACATACAGGTAGCAGTGATTTTTGCAAAAGGTAAATCTGGTTAAACCCAGAGTAACATGGGTAAGACGCCGATTACAGGGTGATGTATGATTTCAGATGTCCATATACAGTATAGCTGAATGGCCAGAGTCATCAGAGGCAATTTACAGTGTTCAAAATTTCAGACGTGAGCTGGATATCTTTATCTTTAAGTGGCTGTATTTCTAACAGAGGTCAACCGACATCAGACAAGGCCTGCTGATTTCAGTGAATTCAAACTTTGGTAAGTTTGTTTGGAACTAAAGGGTTAACATTGTGAAATGCCCTGTCGGACCGACTGTAAAAAGACTCAACTAACAATTAAAAATACAACACTCAGTATTAAAAGAAAATTCTGGCGAGGCTGCAATCAATGAAAAGGGGAAATGGTTCCAAGTAGGGAGGCACCGAAATGAAAAGTTTGGCTGAAACCGAACAAATTGAAACATTTGGTGAAATGTTTTTTTCTGAACATGTTTTTTTTCGCATTGGTTTATTAAAGGTAATTGCGTCATTAAACATGTCATTGTTCGTCATTGTTTTTTTTTCCTTTTTTGGCTGAATAATTTTGATTGCCGAATATTTGGTGCATCCCTAATTCTGAGCTTTATATTTCTAAGGTTGAGTATCAAGGCATCCCCCCAGACAATTGCACACTTGCATTACAAAGCAGTCATTTTTAAACATTCTTACTGGGTGATGAGAAACCAATATCTCTCACCTCCAGAGTTTACCAAGTCCACAGAGGTCAAACCTACCCACCAAGTTTCATTCCAAAGAGCCTCAGGATCTGCACCTCAGGATACAGAAGCTTTGAGGCCGTCCTTAACACAGCCACTTAATTACCAATTTAGGAATCTTTATCTTAGAAATCTTTGTTTTAATTACATCATTTTTGGGGAATCTTTACTTTAATAATTAGGAACCGGCAGGAATAACCAATCACGCTTTGATATCTTAAAGGTGGGAACAATATTGTGAGAGGAAGAAGATAAGCATCACTCTGGGCTAGGGAGGTAACAGTACATGTATTCACTCTGCACTGTCACGGTACTGACGTTACGGTTTGGTGCATGCAGTTGTATGGAGAATACCTTGTAGATGGCACGCAAAGACTGATGAACATAATGTGGAACCAGATTTCACATTTGGCCAAAGTACTTATCCAGAACGACAAACCATTTGCATCACTCAAGTAAGTGAACGTGTGGGAGGGGTGGTGTTAGGAGTCTTGCCCAAGGCCTCTGAGTGGAATAGCATAGGGTGGTACAGCATTTACAACCTAAACTGAGGCCTTGGCTCTGGTAGGCAAGGCTTGTCACTGATCTGTTTCTGCACAACATTAGGCTTTTATTCATTAGGCTATGAACATAATGCAGATAGGGGTTTTAAAATGGTGCAATGGTAAGTAGGCATGTTAGGTTTAACATCCAAGCATTAGAACTCATGATACAACCCCACAACAATCCAGGCATGAGATACATGGTATGGATACGAGGCACATGGTATATAGTGTAACAATAAGGGCGTATGAGACGCAGGGTATGATTGGATCTGCATTATTGTTTTTAGCAGTTAGTTGAATCACATGACAATATAGAGCTGGATAGAGGAACAGTGACCAGTGATGGGATGAATGATCTATTCTTTGTCCCTTGAGGCTTGACGTTTGCCTGGGAGCTTTAAATAGACTCGAGAAACTGAACTCACAAGGTCTTCTAATTGGACGGATTGTGCTCGGCACGAAGGAAGTTGCTTAGCAACATACTTTTACTATTGACAGTGAAGGAGTAAACGCGGTTACAGATCAATTTAAACTTTTATTTTGTCTGAGCATTGACTCTCCCTCACAGATCAGGTCACGGCAGACCTGTAAAATGGCATCTCATATAATTAGCTCAGGTATTATCACAGGGGAACCCCTCGGGGTCTCCTAGGACTTCAGAGAAGGCTTAATGGTTACTGGGAGCTAAAACGTACATGTATGCATTACGCTTGTTTCACTGTGAAGTATAGGAAAGAAAGAAAGGGTTAAATTCTTGAAATGCAGAGTGGAAAATTGACCAGTAGGAATTGGGTAGATGTAGCTAAGGGCTAGGGCTTCAGGAGCTGAAGAGAAGGCCTAACGTCTTAGCTACCATCATAATAACAAACTGACAGAGGAAGCATGCTTTAAATGATTACACTCTAAATCTTCTAGATAAGTAGCTGACTGAATTCAAGGAGCCTGCAAACGTGCAAGGTGGGGGGCATTGTATAGTTGATCACCGATACAATGAGAAAGTGTGAACAGGGTGGGTGGAGTGTTGGAGAATTGTTCCTCAGATCGCCAATCGGCAGTTGAGTCTCCTCTTAAAGGCAAAGCCGGTCAGAACGGATGTTCTCGCGGGGCGGGTGGGGCTGAGGTTTTTCCGCCAAAAGCAAAACAACTGTCCTCCTGAAACACCCCCTGGCACAGCAAGGTGGAAGCCAGTGAGGTGGCAGTAATTTTTAGGTGGCATGTTTAGAACCAGGCAGCAGCTCTATGACAGACCTGTCTGCTGGAAGAGTGACTGTGAAACAGCTACAAGTAAACTACATGTTAATATGCTAATATGTCTATCATAAGTAAAGCATTGGTACATCTTGATGCAATTATGCATTTATAGCCCTTATCTGCTGCCTAGTATATTTTAATATGTTGTCTACGCACAAAAACAAGCAGACTGAGAAATAACTTCTTCCCAAGGGCTGTGGCCACCACAACACCTCACTGACTGACTGATTACTACCTCTGGACTAATCTTGTTTACTCTACACATCTCTGCATATTTATGTACAGTCACTTTATGCTTAACATTATATCCATAGTGTAATCCTACCTCCATAGACTGTCAACCTGCATATTTTGCAGTCACTTTACACATTTATTACTTATTAATTTATATTTATATTGCAACTGTTGCTGTAGTTTACTCCCATTCTCCAACTGAGTGCACTGTCCATAAATATCTGAACTATCTACTTTATATTGTATATTACTGCTCTTTTATTGTTTATTGTTTCTTCTTGGAGAGCGTCACACTAAATTTTGTTGTATGCAAGTACAATGACAATAAAAGGATTCTATTCTATTCTATTCTATTCTATTCTATCTGAAGTTACACTTAAAGCTCAAGCTACAAGCCAAAATTGACTGACTGTGAAGTTTTTAGGATTAGCTTTGCTGAACAACCTAGCAAACCAGCAAAGGGACTCTCAGTCACAAAAAGACATAATGAAATTGCCTTTTTTACAAGTGTTGTACACCAACACTACTTACAGTGCACTAACGCATTAGACTTACTGAGTTACCATATACCGACACACTACTTACAGTACACTAACACATTACACTTACTGAGTTACTGTACACCAACACACCACTTACAGTGCACTAACGCATTACACTTACTGAGTTACTGTACACCAACACTACTTACAGTGCACTAACGCATTACACTTACTGAGTTACTGTACACCAACACACTACTTACAGTGCACTAACGCATTACACTTACTGAGTTACTGTACACCAACACTATTTACAGTGCACTAACGCATTACACTTACTGAGTTACTGTACACCAACACACTACTTACAGTACACTAACGCATTACACTTACTGAGTTACCGTACACCAACACACTACTTAAAGTACACTAACGCATTTCACTTACTGAGTTACCGTACACCAACGCACTACTTAAAGTACACTAACGCATTACAGTTACTGAGTTACTGTACACCAACACACTGTGAAGTTTTTAGGATTAGCTTTGCTGAACAACCTAGCAAACCAGCAATGGGACTCTCAGTCACAAAAAGACATAATGAAATTGCCTTCTTCCTTAACACATATTTGTTAATGTCTGAAGAAATATTGAACAAAACATATGGAATGTCTTTTACAAGCTTAAAATATCTGTGTTTGATTTAGAGCTGCTAAAATAGCTAATGTGCACTACCATTAGCAGAGTGCTAACGTAACATACAAATCCTGTCAGGGTGTGCTAGCCAGAAATGAGCATTTATAAGCTGAACTAGCTCTTTTAACAGTTTCACTCTAACAGTTATCCCTTAACCTATTCGATATTGCCTATAATTGTAAATTCTGATCCTTTTTTGTGCTTATCTTGCTATCCAGTCTGGACCAGAGGAGGATGGGCTCCCCTTTTGAGTCTTGGTTCCTCTCGAGGTTTCTTCCTCTTGCTTAGAGGGAGTTCTTCCCATGGCGTGCTCACAGGGGCTTGGACCCGGAATCTTTGTAAACCTGCTTTGTGGCAACATCTGTTGTAAAAGGCGCTATATGCATAAATGTGACTTAACTAGACTCTCAGATTCACGTTTTGCCATATATTGCCACACAACATTATTCTAACATACATAAATCTCATAAATGAGTCTTTATGAAAGAAAGGCGTTCAGTGGACGCTGTCGGATGGTCTTCCACTCTAATAGTATTCGAGTGGTGTAATTTACCCCCTCCAACAGCTCAAAAAGAGCTTGATGCTCCGCGGATGACCTAGTCCAGGTGTATTGGGGCAGGGAGTCCTTGAAATTATGCGCTGGGCTGGAGTTGAAAAACGCTGCCCTAAGTGAAAGAATGTTGTTGTGCAGAAGCTAAGGGGAAACCAGAGTCACGTCTCCGACGTCTGGTTGCTCATTAGGTGAGCCGAACTGATTAGAGTAGTGTGGTATGAGGCTTGTGATGTGCCTTTACTGCCTAACATAATCAGTGAGTAAAGCGGCGGAGAAGGAATCCAGAGCATCTCTGAGGAAAGACTGCTTCTCCTTTGGAAGGTCACTCTGACAGAGGAGCTCTGAGGAGCTTATTGCTTCATTTACACTTTACCCTTAAACTGCAGACTTACTATTCAGTAACTGCTTTGTAACTAATATGAGAGTCATGTAGGTAAGGGATAAGTTGTTGACCCACATGTGGACCCATAGGGCCAGTTTCCCAGCCCTAGATTAAGCCTAATCCTAGACTCCAGACAAAGAATTTCTAATGGAGATTCCACACTCGCACTGCACTTTAGTCTGAGACTAGGCTTATGTTGTGTTCACATGTTTACAATGATTAAACCTCATTCTGCACCTCATAGAGATGTGGCCGACGGCAGCACAAATGTACTTAAGTATGGAGAGTAACAGGAGCATGATTTATTATGGCTCTAATGTCCTATTATCATATCTGGAACAAGACTCTTAATCAGCTCAGTGTAGGTGAAGAGACTCGAGTGTCTCTCAGTCCACCAGTCTTTAATAGAAGCTCATTCATTAGTCTGACACTGACGTCTATTCAAATGATCATAAGCACAGAACACTGAAGGAGAACAGGTTCCATTAGCTAGAACCAAGCTCTGTCCAACAGGTCAAAACAAGCTCAAAACAAAGTGACCACTGTACCCTGATTGGTGGACTCGCTTCACACTTCTTTCACTTGGACATGTTACAGTTATATGCACACATAAGCCAAAAGGAAGGACAGATACACCAACACACTACTTACAGTACACTAACACGTTACACTTACTGAGTTACCGTACGCCAACCCACTACTTATAGTACACTAACAGATTACACTTACTGAGTTACTGTACACCAACACGCTACTTACAGTACACTAACACGTTACACTTACTGAGTTACTGTACACCAACACACTACTTACAGTACACTAACGCGTTACACTTACTGAGTTACTGTACACCAACACACAACTTACAGTACACTAACGCGTTACACTTACTGAGTTACTGTACACCAACACACTACTTACAGTACACTAACACGTTACACTTACTGAGTAACTGTACACCAACACGCTACTCACAGCACACTAACGCATTACACTTACTGAGTAACTGTACACCAACACACTACTTACAGTACACTAACACATTACACTTACTGAGTTACTGTACGCCAACACACTACTTACAGTACACTAACGCGTTACACTTACTGAGTTACTGTACGCCAACCCACTACTTACAGTACACTAACACATTACACTTACTGAGTTACTGTACACCAACTCACTACTTACAGCACACTAGTGCATTACCCTGTGTAGTTAGAATGACTTTTTTGATCCAGAACTAATCTTCTCAACACCAGTACTTGGTTTCACTCATGCCTTTGTGGCTTCCTTTAACTCCCTTAAATGTTGGACCTATTAACTTTAGATTCCTGACTCGTCTGTCTTTTCATTAGAGTCTCCATGAATCTCGTATTTAAACAGCACAGCTCTAAATATCTTCCCCCGTCTGCTGGCTCTGCAGAGCCTCAGATTCAACTCGCAGACAAGCTGGCGTGAACTTAATTAGCTGTTGTTGTGTTCCTGGTTGAACAGACTCTCTATCAGAGGCTACTGGCTTGCAGGGCTCCCTGCAAATCAGGTTTCCATGTGATAAGCGCTATGATAGAATTACAGTAATCCTCTGGATCAGTGGCAGAATACGATGCGTTTATCTTCCTGTTCTAAGACTGCTCTCATGTGTGCTGAGTAGTGGGAACTCTTTCCTCCAAGTGTTCTACCTGCTGTAGGTGCTACAAATCTCTGTGTCATTTAGCAAAAGCCCTGTTATTACATGTATAAAAATAAAGCCTTAAATCATGAGTGTGAGGAGATAATTACACCCAAAAGGTGCTGGCTATAACAGTCTGTGCACATGCTGGGTGCTTGCTGTCAAGTTGATTGATTGTTATGACCTGCGTGTCTGTCCAAAGTTACTGCTGCCATGGAGACAAAGTGTGGGTAGGGTTTTTTTTTTTAGTTTCAGAATTTAAACTTAAACCCATTTTACACCTCACTGGCCACTTTATCAGAAACCCTTACCTTGTAGTTCAACCTTCACGGAAATTGTAGCCCAGCTGGTGATGCACAGTTTGTGTCAGTCATCCTTTAGACCAGTGTTTCTCAGCCGTGGTCCTGGAGGCACCCTGCCCTGCACATTTTGGTGCGTCCATGCTCCCAACACACCTGATTCAAGAGTCCAGGTTGTGTGTTAAAGCAAGGAGTCTGCAGGACCAGGGTTGAGAAACACTGCTCTAGACCAGGGGGACCTCAAACCTGGACCATGAATCCAGATTCCAATCCCAGGATTTTGTAGTGAATGGTAGGATCAGCGATTACAAACTCCAGGACCAAAATGTGGATTTAAGGTGGACAGATGCAAACCATTGTCCCTTACAAAAGTGGTTCCTCAAGGGTTCTTTAGTATAGGACCAGATCTTCAAATCCAGACCTCCAAAGAAATCCAGTTCCCGGCCCTGTATTTTGTAATGACTGGCAGGTTCAATTAAGGCTCAGCGATTCCAAAATCTATATTTAAGGTGGACAGATGCCTAAACCGTACACCCTTAAAAAGCGGTTCCTCAAGGGTTTTTTAGGATAGGCCGAGAGTCTTTAAATCTAGACCAGTTCCCAGCTCTGGAGTTTTCAATGACTGGTAGGTTCAATTAAGGATCAGTGATTCCAAACTCCAGGACCTCTGACGAGATCCAGTTCCTGGTCCTGGAATTTGTAATAATGGTAAGTTTACAAGTAACTGTGAGTGCTTACAAATTCCAGAAACAGAATCTGGATTTAGGGACCGGAGTTTAAGACCTCTGCTCTAGACCAGGGGTGCACAACCCTAGTCCTGGAGGACTGGGTTCTAGCACAGTTTGGTAGTTCCTCTACTCAAACACTCCCACTAAAGCTGGCAATTAACAGATGAGTCAAACTGTGCTGGACACTGGCTCTTCCAAACGTTTTTTGAGTTGTGCACCCCTTCATCAGTGGTCAGTTTTCTGATCACAGAGCCGCTCTTGGCTGGATATTTTTGGGTGGTGGACCACTCTTACTCCACCTATCAATGAAACTGACCCCAGCAACATCACTGTGTCTGATATACTTGTACCAGAACCACATGCATACAGTACCACTACCATGTGGCTGCAGTGCCGAGAATGGACCCCAGTCATATCTGGTCAACAGTGGTCCTATGGTTAGAAACGGACCAATGATGAAAGAGACAGATCGGGCATGATAAGATCTGAGAAATGTACACTTGCAAAGTGGAGCTATGGTGGGTGGACATTGTAAAGCGGACAGTGAATGAAGGTAGAAGTTACTAATAAATTGAACGTGTGGAGGACCAAACATCATCACTATGTGATGGCACCAATCTAATGCCAGGTATCAGACTGATATCAGCAGAAACATATGTTATTAATAAGAAGTTAATTTCCGACTCCTGGTGACTGTATGGATGGTGTTTCTCCAGAATATCCTGTCTTTAGTTGCAGTCTTCAGGCTTGCTCCTGATTCCTTTCATCACCTCCATCCATCTTCTTGCTGCCCATCCTAATAGCCATTTCCAGTGATTTGGTTCTTCTCGAAGTATGCCCAAAATAAAAGCTTTGGTTTGGTTGTCTAGGCTTTGTGTGAGAGGCGAGGCTTGATTTGATGTGTCTGAGACTTGATTTTGGTCAAGATAAGTATCTGTCTTGTCTTTTGCCATCCAAGATATTCTCTTCACCCAAAGTTCATAGCCCCAGTATTTTTCCTGTGACGTGGTGTTAAGGGCAGTCATCATAATGGTCTGCGTCCACGGAGTCCTGCGTCATGCAGCCATCTGCCAGATCATCTTGCTGCTGACCACGGTGCCTCCACACATGAATTCGTTGGTCGTCTCCACCAAGACAAAAGTGGGACTCGTCACTGAAGATGACCCGCTGCCATTCTGAGTCACTCCATGACAGTCTGGCATGACACCATTGCAGTCTTTGGTGATGCTGACGTGGTGTCATGGGCAGTCGTCGAACCAGTCTGCATGCATGTTGTGCAGCCGTCTGCACTAACAGGATGACGCATGAGGGGCAGCACTGCTCACTGAATGTCCGCAGTTGTGGCTGTTGGGTCAATCAGGTACTGCGATAAGGCCCATCCTTGCTTACATCACATGCGCGGCCGAGTGTGAAACTTGAATCATTCTCACAATGTCAAACCAAGTTTCATTCCTGTCAGTTGATTCATTCTGGGTGCAGCTATTTGAGCAACTATTCTTTTGATGATGAGTGTATATATTACATGTAACAATGTGGTTAGAATGATTTTATAGTCAAATTGATTACAATAACTGTTATATAACTTGTTTTTAATGGTAGGTCTCCTGGAGAAGGACCCCCTGCAGGAAGTAGATGAGGACGTGGTGTCAGAGGTGAACTTGAACAACACTATAACGGAGGAAGAGAAAGAGGAAATACACAATGAGCTGACTAAGGTACTTTCTATCATGTTTCTCTGGAAATTCTAGTCTTGCACTATAACCACTGCATCGACGTCTTGGCTGAAAAAAGTTCCGGACTGTAATGGATCCGAGGCCGAGAGAGAAACCGAGGCCACTGAAGCACTGTAGCAGGAAGACAGTTTAGTGTGTGTTATGTAAATCCTGGCAGCTCTACAGACAGAGCTCTTTCATACATGTCATGACTCAGCACTGATGTGCTTCCTGCTGCTGTTCGCTATCAGTCTCTCTCTTACTGTGATCTAGAAAGGCCGGCACACAGCGCATTTCATGCTCAAAATCTCATTTGAGTTCATGTGACCATGAGACTGGGTCTTTTATTTTCTGCTCTATGGCTACAACAGCCCATTGAGTTCACCGGCTCACGTAAGGCCAGTCTGACAGCCGCAGGGGCAGTCTGTATGTCCTGAGTGGAGAAAAACACTAATGGTCGTTCTGTTCATGGCTCATCACAACTGCAAAAGCAATGCAGGCATACGCTGACCATCCACCTACAAAAAAAAAACTTTATTGGCACATAATGAGCTGTAAGAGACCACCCTTCATTCATTTGATTTAAGGGTTTAAGGGTATTCATGAAATCAGAAATCTGCAGCCACACCTCCACAGTTCAGTCTTAGAAGTTGCTTTAGCAGTTTCTGCTTCTTATGATCCCAGTTATTCCATGATGTTGTTTCAATGATTAGAATTAGTATTAGAATTTAGACCCATTTGCGAATTGTGTTTGCACACAGAGGAATTTTAACCCGTCTGTGAAGTGAAACACCCACATACATGCACACTAGTGAACACACACACACAAGGCGGGAAGTGAGCACACTTGCCCGGAGTGGTGGGCAGCCCTATTCACGGCGCCCGGGGAGCAGTCGGGGGTTAGGTGCCTTGCTCAATGTTCAGTCATGTCCTATCGGTTCAGGGAGTCAAACCAGTGACCCTCCAGTCACAAGGCTGGTTCCATAACCTCCGGGCCCATGACTGCCCTGAAGTTGAGGTCTATGGTGGTCAGTCCATTGTTCTGAGAACACCAGCAGCTTCTTTCGGTGATTTTCCACTGCAGGGTATGACCCAACTTGACCCGACATTTTGTGCAAAATACTTTGTTTACATGAGGCACCCAGTGTGTGAAATACCCCCTGGTATTTGGAGGATCCCATGTTGTCTTGGTAATCCAGCATTGGCTAGCTGCTCATTCTACATAACCAGACTCCAACGGCAACAAAATATCCGCTTTAGCAATTTTTCTTCTTTTCTAGTTTGGTAGATCCTACACACATTACCTGAGATCTTATCTTCTGTCTTCAGTTTGAGAAATAAGTACCAGTTCAGTTTTTCAGACTTCAGACTCCTGCGGTACAGTTACAGCTGCTAAGCTATTAAAGGCCAGCTGGGTGAACCAACTTGTTACAGTACCAACTGAGGCAGACCAGTGCTACATCTCTAGTTACCCAAGAAAGACAGAACGTCGCCAATTCAGACTGTAGCAGCTAAACAGTAACAACATGATGTCACAATAAACTTCATTTCAGGAGTACCCCAGAATTTTAATTTTAAAGTCAGGGGGTTTCAGGGGGTCCAAGAGGTACATCAGGGGGTCCTGAACCCTCTAAGTTCCCTGTATTTAGCTCTCTATGTTACACCCTCAATAGCTGGTCATGAAGCTGACGTGATGTGAAGGAGACAGAAAGACAAAAGACTGCTGAAACACACAGGAGAGTTTGGGAAACACTACATTGGAATTAAGACAACGAAACAATTGTGGCTGCTCAAAGGGGACGCAAGAGGGTACGCTAACCTGTCAGCTAGTGTTAGCAAATGTGCTTAGGATGATAGTGATGGTTCTTTCTGACTAATCAGTAGTCTGAAACATTTCTACGTCACCGTTTGGTACTGGCTCAGCTTGCTTGGAACCTCCATGGCGGTGATACCAGAAATTGTACCAGGTACCAGGTTTGCCTAATGGTAAACCTAAAAAGGTGAGTAAAGGTGAGTCTAGTCAAGCTGGTACCATGTGATGGAGAAGCATCTTTTGTTTGATGTGTCTTTCTCCTTTTCTCAATAAGAGATACACATCTGTTCAGATTCATAGTGTTGAGGTGTGGAGTTTGATGTTCTCCTCCTTCTCAAAGATGAAAGCCTTAAGTGTCGTTTGTGGGGACACAGTTTTGGTGGTTTAGCAGGTCTTGCAGGTGGTTGTTGGGAGTCTCATTTTCCCTGTGGCCCGAAACTGACCATTGATGCAGGGCTAAAGGATGGCGAACACAAATTGTGCAAGGCGGAGCTATAAGATAGAGGTTTCTGATAAAGTGGCCAGTTAAACTGACAGTGTGATCCTTTTATCAGTTAGAGGAAGAAATCACCACCCTGAAACAAGTGCTGGCCTCCAAGGAGAAGCATCATGCAGAGCTGAAGCAGAGGCTGGGGATCACAACGCTGAGTGAGCTGAGACAGAACCTGAGCAAGGGCTGGTACGACGTGCAGACGAGTACAGCGTAAGTACACACCTGAAACCTGTTTGGAGTCCTGCTGAAGACTTACAGCTAGAGCTTGGCCATGTTGTACGGTTATACATTTATGGGCATTTATTAGCTTTGGGTCCTGAATTGCCTCAATCCTTGAGGAGCAGCTGTGAAGGAAGTAGTTGAATCTGCAGGTGTATGGAAGCGTATGCTCATACGGGTCTACCAGCAGTGACTAAAATCCCAGTCTACAGGAAATTCTCCTCGGAATTGTGCCAGGGCAGGCATCCACCAAATCTGGCCCAATTATTTGATGCAAGAGTGTCTGAACATTGATGTGGCCTACATCCAGAAACTTGTCCAGTCCGTGCCAGATCCAATCACAGCTGTTATTGGTGCTTGTGGAGGTATTACACGCTATTAGGTACATTTCAGTCACAGGTGACTCATTTCTTTTGTCTGGTGAGCTTATTATTTGATGATTTGTGTGTTTATTGCTGACCATTTCAGTCAGTGAGTTCAGTTCTACTGTATTTTATTATGTTAGTTACTGTGACTTGAATATAACGAAGCACAATGACTGAGCTGCTAATGTCAGCCATTCATTGTGAGAGTCCAAACATTTATCGGTTAATTTTAACAATCCATGAACAGGAGGCCATTTTTAAGAAGCATTTAAGAGGCATTTGAGGACACACACACACAAAAATATCAAAACCTGGCCATCTCCAGCCCTGTGATAGAATTACTGTTATATACTGTATAAACTGTTATATATTTTACAATAAAACATATGGTCTTTTTCATGCTTGAAATGTTGCATGTAGATTGTTTATGTGCAGCTATGTTGCTAAGTTTTAATGCTAACATACTGTTTATAACATTTTAGTTGTTTTTGTCCTTTTTGAGATTTGAGATTTATGGCATTTATGGCTGGAGGCTCAGACAACTCACTCCTGGTTCTAAAAGGGTTCTTTAGAAAAGACCTATATAGAATATATATATTTCGGTAGAATGTTGCATTTATATGGAATTCTATGTGGAACCATGGACACTTAAAGAATCATTTGCATGTGTTTTTTTTTTTTGCGTGATTAAATGGTCCTTTAAATCAATGGATAATGTTTTGTATATGTCTTTTTGAAAATGGTTCCATATGGCACCAAAAAGGATTCTGATATTGCTGCAATGTCAAGGTTGTAACAATAGAAGAATCAATTTTGGTGCCATTAACACTGTAAACCCTAATAAGTTAATATTATATAGAACCATGAACACTTATGTAGAACCATGAACTTTTCAGAAAATGGTTCTATATGGCACCAGAAAGGATTCTGCTGTCGTTGCGAGGTTTTAACAATAGAAGAACGCATTTTGGTGCCATAAACTCTGTAAAACCCTAATAAGTTTAGTCACATCATCTGAGGTCATTTGTTGCCTCAAATGAAAAGTTTTTTGGCCGTTTGTGCTTACACACAGAGGAATTTGTCTTCTGCATTTAATCCGTCCATGCAGTGAAACACCCACATACACACACACACTCTCTAGTGAACACACACAGTAGTTGGCAGTGAGCACATTTGCCCGGAGCGGTGGGCAGCCCTATCCATTGCGCCCAGGGAGCTGTTGGTGGTTGGGTGCCTTGCTCAAGGGCACTTCAGTTGTTACTGTCAGTTCAGGGAATCAAGCTGGCATCCCTCCGGTCACAAGGCTGGTTCCTAACCTCCAACACACGACTGCCCCTCCATATAACTTTAGATATAACTGTAACTGTAGATATAACTGTAATGATCACAGACATATGTAAAAGACTCTTTAATAAAGAGTCTACATACTCTAACGCCACTGTTAGAATACATGATAGAACTGGCAGTAATTGTTGTCTCTACTGGTTACGAACACTCAGAACATGTAAAGTGCATCCCAAGTTGCATTTAACCCAGATATAACATGTGAATGTGTTGGGATTGCTAGGAATTCTGGGTAACTCCTCCCTGTATTCTCTCATGGCTTGTCTCTTTTAGTTTCTTCTACTCACTAAAATAAGTAGACTAGAATTTTCAACCAAACAGTAAAAACACCTGGCCTGGATTAAGCCCTGACGTTATTTGGTTCTATATTGACACATTTGCAAATCAGTCTGATGAACCTTGCATGAGAGGTCATGTTTCTATATAGAACCACTGTCTTTGCTAAAGAACCTTTGAAGATCTTTTTTGGGGGTGTATTTCAAAATCTGTACATTTTCTAATATATCAATAAAACCGAAAAGTCAATGAGTCAGTAATACAATATCAATGCTTGGATTTAGGTGAGGCCAATCATTCTCTGATTAGAGAGTTTAGGGCCATTTTTGCCAATTGTGCTTACACACAGAAGAATTTGTCTTCCACATTTAACCCATCCGTGAAGTGAAACACCCACTAGTGAATACACAGACTAGGGGGCAGTGAGCACACTTGCCCGGAACAGTGGACAGCCCTATCCACGGAGCCCGGGAAGCAGTTGGGGGTTAGGTGCCTTGCTGAAGGGCCTTTCAGTCATTACTATCGGTTCAGGGAATCAAACCAGCAACCCTCCAGTCACAAGGCTGGTTCCCTAACCTCCGGCCCACGGCTGCACTTGAATGAATCTGAGACAATATCACATGTATAGAAATGACCTTCAATAATCTAAAACATATACTGTATCACTAACAGGTAACCTAGCGAGTAAAACTACAACCCCATACAGAGAGCAAGATTTCAGAAGAGTTTGTTTTTATTTACCAGTGTATTAGGAAGAGACACATCCGTCCATCTACAAAGAGAAACATCATTGTTCATGCAGGTTCTCTGATCTTAGAGGTGCTTCCCTGCTGTCAGCACAGATATGCTTTATGGCTTTGATCCGCCATAATGGCCGCAGCACAGACTCATTCAGGCAAACGCAGACACTTAGTCACGACAGCCGCCTATTACCATTAACACAATGACATCATCTGCCCTGCCGGACCCTCAGTAGCACTGTGGAAAACACCGCAGAGAAGCATAGGGCAGTCTTACACAGATGTAAAAGCTGCATTCACACCACTCGGACAGATACTTCTCAAGCCTGTTATGTGGTTCTTAATTTCAGTACAGTTTCAGTTAATGGTAAGAGTACATTAACAGTTCTTGTTTTCTTTCCACCTTCTGAAAAGAACACCCCCCCCTACTTCACTAGGTACACCTCCTTGTATCTGCACTCATTGTCCATTTTATCAGCTCCACTGACCATATAG
>CM067481.1:33453741-33470309 GCA_034552555.1 Semaprochilodus insignis | reverse complement strand
TGTCCTGGCCACGTTGAAAAATAAATAAATAATAAAACATAAGAGTTTTGAAAGTTGGTGAAAAGTATCTTGTAAGTTGCTTGCTAATAGCGGCTGGGCCTAGTGGCAGACGCCATGGTTTGGGGTGTGAGATGTGCAGGTGTTTCAGTCCATTACAGCCTCAGGCACAGGACCACAGACTGTCTGATGTAAACTGTGTGCTGAAATCACCACAACTCTCGCCTCTTATGAAGAATTTAAACCGGCTCTGTTCTCTGTGTGTCAGACAGGAAACAAGGGATTGTTTACTAAGCCAAATGTTAGTAACATCAGCTGATCAAAATGTCTTTTCCACTCTGACTTTGAACCATATATCTGCTGTAGGATGGAACAGAAAACGCTTACCTATGACGAGAGCCAGGGCACCAACTACCACCACTAGGACGATGACCACTGGAGCCACCAGCACTTTACTCGCTGCAGAATCAACACAAAAACACAAAGCCACATGGAGATCAGTCTGAAATCAGGCCTAGCGAACGCTAACACAAAAGTCTCAGAGCCTTTACACAAAAGCCTTTCATCAAAAGAATAGCGGGACCCAGAAGGAAGTGTGGGATTGCAGTGCTACTTGGAAGGAAGATAAAGGTTACCAGGAACAATAAATGATGATACATTTAGACTGATATGATCAATATTTATTGAGCTACACATACAGAAGTAGTGTCTGTCAGTATGGCATCGGGCCGCCATGTTTACTAATACAACATGCAGACGTCTCAGCATGGAGTTGTGGAGGTTCCTACTGGTGTCCTGTGATAATCCATCCCATGTAGCTTGAATATTCTCCCACAGTTCCTGCAGATTTTGCTGTTGGGGGTGGAGGTGGAGTGACACCAGGCCTTCTGGACATGTGGCGCATGACAACAAACCGTCCATCTTGGCGCTGACTCCACACAGTGGTGTCTCTTAATACTGAGAGACAGACTTCTGTATGTGTAGCTCAATAAATATTGTCCATATCAGTCTAAATGTATCATCATTTATTGTTCCTGGTAATCTTCATCTTCCTTCCCAATAGCACTGCAATCCCACACCTCCTTCTGGGTGCAGCTATTTTTTGAGGATGAGTGTATATTGTGCTTGTATCACAATCATAAAATTAAGCAATATAACCACAATAATCATATGACTACAGCTCCTAAAGGCAATTTCCTGGGATGAGGTTAATATACGTGTGTGTGTGAGAGAGTCAGGGGGGCCTACATGCTGGGAAAAGTTGACTTAGTAAAATTCTTGGAAATGTTCCTGGTAGACACGAGCATGCCGGTAAGGGGCTGGTGTTATAATGACGTGTGATGTGTCCTGCAACTTCAAGCCAAGAGATTCAAACTAAATAACAAAAGCCTTATATGAACACTTATTATCAGCATTGTCATAATTTGGGGAAATTTTGGGAAACTTCCTAAACCCAGTGCTGACGGTAAGACCATCTATCTGCAAAATGGGCTGTAAATTAATAACCACACTCAGTGTGACCTGCTGACCCACTATTGTTAAACAAAGCATATTCTGCAGCGCATGTTACATCACATCCTGTGTTTTTCAGGGATTTTCCAGGGATAAGCTACAAATATGACTATCAAGAAACATGAATCCAGAAGGCCTATAGATGGACAATGTGATACATGATATATTATCTAGAGCAGGAAAGAAAATTCGATTATCATGTGAGCTAATCGACGGGACAACATGTAATGCTTTGGTTAAGCCTGGCGATCACTTTGAGCTGCACTTACTAGTAGGCAACTGCTATGAAATATAATAATGAACATCCAGATTAATGTTTTAGCTTTCAAGGCTACAGCATCATTGTTTTAATGTGCTGGTTTACTAGTCGAGCTGCGTGTGAATGAGTTTCCAGGTCGAGTGGTTCACACATGAAAACTATGAGTATTTTAAGCTAATTATAATGTATGTAGTTATCTAGCTAGTGAATGAAACACTGTGACCAGACGAGCTGCTGAATGTTCAGTAGTTTTGTAAGTTTCTGGAATATGCTAATTAACTGCTTAGAGTATTCCAGTGACTAACATGAGTAATGCTGACTTGGAAATGGATATTTTTAACCAGGTTTGCACTTAAAATACTGTTGTCATCCATTTTATTTGCTTGTCATTTTATTGTTTGACCATTTCAGCTTTCCTCACTGTTCGGCTGACCCAACAAAATGGATGTTTTTGGTTATCTATAGACTCTACAGGCTTACACTTAACAGTTCCAACTAATGAGAGTATGAAACAGTACATATCCTGANTATTATTATTATTATTATTATTATTATTATTATTATTATTGTTGTTGTTGTTGTTGCCATATCGCCCACCTGTAATATATATTTTTGTTGCACAGAAAACTTTAAATTTAGTGAATATTCATGACGGACAGACCAATAGAATTGGTCCAAAAAGCTGTTACATCCTCCTGTAAAGTTGGGTTTTTTTTAAGGTGGACTGCATAATGCCATGAGTGCTATTTTATAGTTTGATATTCTTTACTTTTTCACTTTTATTCAACAGTAAAGCATTCAGCTACAAATAAGGAGAACCTTCTGTGAGTAGTCATGTGTGAACTTTTGACTGATACTGTATCTTTCTGACCTAACAGTAAAGTAACTTTAGCCGGTACGTTATCAGCACATCTGCACCAAAGAAGCTGAACCCCTCCCTGGATGATAAACATAACGATGATGATACAAATAACATTAATATAATAATGAATGATTTTATGTGAATATGTTGATTTAACCATTTCCAAACCTCTCCTCATGTCAGTCCGGTATTATTTATGGGCATCCAAAACCTAATTTGGATTAATATTGTTATATTAAAACCTGAAGACTTCAGCTATATTTCTGAAAAACAGAATTTCTTGTGACTCTGTTTAACGCATTAATGTTGTTTAATCTAACATTATATGGTGTGTTCACAAGTTGTTTAAGTGCCCAAGACCTGCGTAGAACTGTGTATACAGTCACATGCAAAAACATGAACCACAGTAACATTACATCCTGTTGAAAGCAAGTTAGCACATCCTATTCAGAGAACACAGTATGTCAGTTTAGCTTTGCAATAGTAACATCACAGAAGGTTTCAAGATTTAAAGAGGGGCCTCGACAACTTCTCCGACACCTGCAGGTAATTAACAATATGAATAAGCTGTTGTTGGAGAAAACAGGGCTTGTTTTCCACTGTGTTGGTTGACTTTTTACTAGCATGTGTTAACACTGAGCTACTGGGTGCACTGGAATTCCTTACCAGCAGCTATTTACAGTAAACACTATCAGTGTTACATAGGATACTTTTAAAGCTTGTCTGTAACCTTAGTATGAAACCAACAGTACCATTTACAAGGTGATAATACAGTATGCGATGGGTATTTTTGGGTTGGCAACAAGTACAATGTTGCTTTAGGCTATGCAAACAAGGTCACTTTCAAAACGAGTTAAATAGGCTGGGATGGGTTATCCATGCTTAGGTCAGGAGCGGACACAGCAGTGCTAGTGGACGGCGAGTCCAGATTTTGTACAGGATGGAAGTTTGTTGTCCCCGAGGCACTAACACTATGCTTGTGCAGATGTGCTGAGCTACACAGTGAAGGTATCATGCACTGGGGTTGAGGGTTCCTGTTCTCTAATGAGACACCTATCCATAACTAGCTAGCTGGCTAATCACTAAACCAGTGACCACCAAGTGAACTGCCAGCGGTAGAGAGAATACACAAACCATTTGCTTGAGTTAAAGTAGAGATCCCCGAGGTAAAATACTCCTCCAGAGTCAGTAGAAGTTCCTCCCTTTAGACCTCCACTGGAGTAAAGTACTAAAGTATTTACCTTCAAATGTACTTAAGTATGGAGAGTAACAGGAGCATGATTTATTATGGCTCTAATGTCCTATTATCATTTCTGGATCAAGACTCTTAATCAGCTCAGTGTAGGTGAAGAGACTCTAGTGTCTCTCAGTCCACCAGTCTTTAATAGAAGCTCATTATTAGTCTGACACTGATGTCTGTTCAAATGATCATAAGCACAGAACACTGAAGGAGAACAGGTTCCACTAGCTAGAACCAAGCTCTGTCCAACAGGTCAAAACAAGCTCCAAACAAAGTGACCACTCTACCCTGATTGATGGACTCGCTTCACACTTCTTTCATTTGGACATATAATAATAATAATAATAATAATAATAATAATAATAATAATAGAGATTTTTTTATAGTTGTCACACCAAATGTACAAGGAGAATTTCTGGCCCGCTCTTCTTTGCAGAACCGCTTTAAAAGAGCCACACTAGAGGGCTTTGAGAAAGAGCTGCCAGTTTATTATCCTGCAGTAGCAGCTCAATGAGGTTCAAGTCAGGACTTTGCCTAGGCCACTCCAAAACCTTAATTATGTTTCTCTTGATTCATTTAGATGCGCACTCGCCCTTAGACTGCTGTCCTGCTGAGTAACTTAAATGCTCTTGAGCTTCAGATCACAGACGGATATTCTCCTGCAGGATTTTCTGGTACAGAGCAGAATTCATGATTGTGTCTTTTATGGCATGTCATCCAGGCCCTGAAGCAGCAAAGCATCCCCTCACCATGACACTACCACCACCACCATGTTTCACTGCTGGGGTATATTGTTCTTAGTGTGGAATGCCGTCTAAGCTTACAGAACTTCTAAAAGCAGACATTTTGGATTCATTAGTCCACAGTGCACTATTCCACTATGGCCTGGGAGTCATCAAGCTGTGTTTGTTTTGTTTTGGCGCATGTGAGATCTCTTATGTTCCCCTTTTGTCAGCAATAGGTTTTACCTTTGCCTTATCTGGGGAGAGCAAAGCCTGCAGGTCTATAAATGTTCATTTGGGTTGTTTTATGACTTCCTGGATGAGTCGTCGTTGTGCTCTTGGAGGTATTTTGGTCACTTCTGAGAAGATTCACCACTGTTCCAAGTTTACTCCTTTTGGGGATAATGGCTGTGATTTACTGGAATCCTTAGAAATGGCTTTGTTTATCCCTTCCAGACTGAAGGCAATAGATTTCTCACCTCTTCTGGAATTTCTTTCGATCAATGCTTGTTGAGGCCTTTTAGCCTACTTTATGTTGTCTGTTTGGAGTGATGTTTAGATTTAACAGGTCTAGCCAGGACGGACCTTATCACTGTACCTGACTGACCCAACAGCCACGATTGTAGATATTCAGCAAGCAGTGATGTCCTCCATGAGTCATCCTGTTAGTCCAGCACCATTGGCAGACGGCTGCACAACACAGCACTACATGCACATGGACTGTTACGACAAATACACCTAACGTCACGTCAAAGTCACCAAAGACTGCAATAGTGTCATGCCAGACTGTCGTGGAGTGACTCAGAATGGCAGCGGGTCATCTTCAGTGACGAGTCCTGCTTTTGTCTTGGTGGAGACGACCAATGAATCCGTGTGTGGAGGCATCATGGCCAGCACCAAGATGAACGGTTTGTTGTCACGCGTCACACGTCCAGAAGGCCTGGTGTCACTCCACCTCCACCTCTACCGCACAATCTGCAGAAACTGTGAACTTTTGACGATGATATATACATGGAATCAAGGGTGACAAGTATGCAAAAGCAGAAGGTTTCACGCCCTGAACCTACAGATACCATGCAAACACTGGTACGTACAGAAAGCCAGTCATGTAAGATTCATAAGCCTTCTCCACAGAGCCGAGATACTGCATGCAAACCATCATCACAAGGCTGAGAGTTTATCCCTTCTTTGTACTGCAGCCAATGCTGCATCAGAAGGTTTTTCCTAAAAGGCTTATCAAAGAGATAACTACTAGCAGCGACCAGCTTCATCTGCATAGCTCTCTCAGCTGCCTCAGCTGGCCAACAGTGTTCTTTTGTTTTGATCAGAGTTCACATTCGTACAAATGCACAAAAACAAAACCCAAACGACAGGTTCAGCGTTTTTTAATCAAATCCAAATGGATCACATGTACAGCAACAGGCCTGCTGCTGTCCGCTGCAGTGACTCACGCCGAAGGCTGCACTGAGCAATTTACCACAACAGGGAGACTCCCCATAACTGACGCTGAACAGGACAGGTTTACACATGTGAAAGAAGCCTTCAGGGCTATCATACAGAGCTTCTTCCAAACACTGAGGCACCCAGCAATCTAGAAACTAAACACAGATCATTACAAAAGCACATATCTCTGAAAGAGTAAAGGAGAAGGAGACATTCATTTGTCTTCAAAGCAGTTTTCAAGGTGCCATAGAACAGAAAACGGTCTTTACATTGTTACAGTTGAATAAGGAGAGTCCAGTATCTAGAAATCGCATACCGTGAACCTCAAACACTGTTCTTCCTCCCTCATTTACAAGAGAGGATGGTAAAACAGGCCGATTCATTAATATTTCCAACCCCAACATTTACATACGACAACAGAGCACAAGCAACGAAAATGGCAGGCTATGAGGACAAATCTACCGTTCCAGGCTGTGAAGAGGATGTCGGCACTTTTCATTCCCTCCCCTTAAAAACTGAACCGTCAATGGGCATGATAACGTTCATCTATAAACAAGGCTGGAGTTCACCAGCTTCTTAAGCTAATGTTGAGTTCCACCTTTAATACTACAGCTTGTACAGGCACCAGAATGTAGCTGATGGATCATTTAAGGTGGAACGGAAACTTTGCAAAACAAGCAGCCAAATAGGAACATCTGAACATCTTCAACGTCTGTAACAAGACCCCGCTGCACTCATTTACACTAACCACAAATCACGTCTGTGTAGGTTATTCGGTATGGTATCGTAACCAACTTAGGAGCACCCTAGGCAGCCTTGCCGAGACTCTTGCCTTCAGTGGAGGTCCAGAGAGCCACAGAAATGTAGAGCACCGTAACTCTGCAAAACCAGGATTATAGGGTGTTACGATCCCTCTCCAACCAAACATGCCCTTATATTGGAGTCTCCAGGAAACCCAAGATAATGACGTTCAGTATCTAATATTTGAAACACTTCAGATCAGCAAAGAAATGACAAAATCCACAGTAGAGTGATGTACACTTTCCCACAACCCCTGGAAGGCACTGCTAGCCTGAAACTGGAGATACAGACCCCAAGTGTTGTTATCGCCATAATCAAGTGATCAGCGACTAGTCGACATCAAGCTGGTAAAGTCGGTAAGATGACTGGTCTGAGCAACCTCCACAGTCTAATACAGCTGTATGTTCCAGTCTGAAGTTTGAGGGCAGTCGTGTGGCTATACTTAAGACTGTTGAAAAGCCTACAGCGTAATACTAGGTCTACTTCAATTAATCACACTTTTCATCTTAGCTTTAAAGGAATAATTCAGTCCAACATTGCTAATGATGCTAACAGCGCACGAAAGCAAATAGCCAGCGATTAGCATTACAATTTATGCCATGATAATGAGCCAGGTAGTTTCCATTCACTGTTAGCCATGTTAGGCTGAGCTGTTGTTTTTTTTGGTTCAGATCTTTTTCTTCGGCTCTTTTCTGTTGATGTTGTTGTACTGTGATTTGAGCTTCGTCATTTTTCTGTGAGCACTAATTTAAACAATAGATTTAACAGTATTTCTATTTGTAATGTACTCTAAAAAGAGAACATCTGAGTTGGTAAGTTTCTCTACAACAGACCACTTCACATAAACCAGTAGACAGTGAGAAAGGAAGGGGATAAATGTGTGGAGAGGAAAGTAGTAGAGCAGACTGACCACAGACTGAGCCCCGGACCAGCCGGCGCAGGTGCGGTTTATCAGGCAGGTAGCGGTACTTGCAGCCAAACACACTCAGGTTGGAGGTGTGGTCCCCGAAGAAGCGCAGGTGGCGATATTTCTCCCCGCAGCGGTAACAGAAGTTGGTGTTGCACTGAGTGCAGGTCATGTGATCACAGCCCTCCGTCCTCTGGATGTGGATCTGTTTCATGATGGAGATATAATATAAGTATTTCACTGGTTGAATATTCACATGTTTACACCAACAGCCTTTTAAATATCTAAATACGAGTTGTTTTCCATATTGTCATGAATAAAAAATGAACATATTAAATATTTAATATTAGGGAATTTGATGACTCACAAGTTAACTGGTAATCAAGAACACATAAACGCTCAACCAATCCTTTTACTTAAGAAGTTCATTTTACTTATTTTTTATTCTTTTTGGACCTTATTTAAATTGTTCAGCAGTCCTAATGATGCACACATCAAGCTTTTCTGAAGTCGACACAGACTTTCGACTCCACTTCATTTGAACTGGTAAGCACCAGAACTTTTGATTAAGGGAAGTAGCACAGATTAAACCATCCACATAGCTTATAGTACTATTCCAATTTGGAAGTCCAGCCACAGTGCTAATGCAGATGCAACTGACTCTTTTTTCAGAACGTCATGTCACTTCTGTTGAATGTAGCTACAGTCTGCAGATGTGTCTGTTACCTAACAGTGTATGTAGTTTAAAGCTGCATACCAACTTTGTGTTGTATATATTCATATACGGTTTAAACTACGCACAGTCAACACAATAAAGTTAACCCCGGTCAGCCTATTTGTGTTGGTTAGCTTGGGCTAATAATGTGCAGTAAATAAATGAGTTACTAGACTATGTGGTGTTACTGTCATATCTGTTTTGTTGGGCTGCGATTTTCCTAAAACCTTGACTATATAAACCGCCGTGCTGCGTGTGATGTTCTCATGGGTGGTATCCATGATATTGCAGTAACCGTCAGTTACCAGTCAAAAGAATTTGGCTAAATTTGCTTCCTGACTCCACATTCATTGTTTGTGTGCACCTAGCGTAAGCAAATGACTTGCACCTGACTGTTCACTTGATTTAGTGATCTATAGTTGCATTTTAAGCATATTTATTGTAGTACAATTGACAGAACCAGTTTCCAATTCAACTCAAACAAAATGGCATAGAAATTGTATAAATCTGTCATGTATTTGTTGACAACCAAATTAAAGAGGAATTACAACTTTACATTCAACTCTACATAACTCAATCAAGAACCAAGAAATCTTTCCTAGGGGTCTGAGATGAAATGCTCTGTTCTAGAGAAACCTGCCTAGTGATAATTGTTCACTGTGATGGTGATAGGAACCGGACGTCTGAGGGGTTTGAATGCCTCCAAAAGTTTCTTCCCAAAAAGATATTACATGAATATGTTGCTATGATGGCTGAGGGATTATTGTACCATTTATAAAGGCACAATAGTCCTCAAAGAAAACTTTGTTTACTACTATTAACATTTTGGATAGTTTATTAGTTTATAGCACTATATATGTGCTGTTTTCAGCTGTTGAGTAAGCTCATAAGTGTGAATATCATTTATTGGGCTCTGGAGAATTGTCATCGATCAGAAGCGAATATCCCAAGCTTCATGGACTTACACTCGGCATTTCATATAAATATGCTCATTAAGTCGTGACGTAGCAACGTTCATGTCCAGGCCGTAGCCTCTACTGCACTGGCTGAGGCTCTTGTTACTTGAATAGGACGGAATCCAAAAACTACTCGGTTATCATTCTAGCACCTTCATTGTGATGAGACTCTGATAGCTAGAGGATAGCGCATCACTGTTAGCCCACTACTAACAGTCCACCACTTTTCATCACTCATTTCCCAAGAAGGAGTCCAATTTACTCATTCCTCCTTCATTTCTTCTTTTCTTACTTTTTGTTATCCTGTAAATTAGTTAAGTAAATAATTTTTAGTGTCAGCAACGACATTTTCAACTAAATCACATTATATCAGGCCGAGTCCCTTTTTTTCCCTTTTAGCTGTTTGTAACATTTGTCTCAGTCTATTTTCTAAAATTGGCTGTAAACAATTAAAATCTGTTTAAGGAGATTAAAAACTAGTTCGGTTTTCTACACAGGACAATAATCTGGATGGTCCGAGGATGGACCAGCAGTGACAAACGGTCAGTTGGGTGCCGACCAGATCAAGGCCAGTAGACTGACATATGCTTGCTATCTGGGGAAAGAGAGGAGAAAGTGTCTGCAGTTGATAACATGAAGTACAAGTTTTAAACGAATGAAGAGAAACAAAGTTTGGTGCCACAGGGCTCTAATGTTAGCTAGCTAGCAACTACTGGCAAAGCCAAACTGGCCTTTTGCAGATACTCAATATAGTCTGTGGGTTTTTATGATGCTTCTTGCCATGAAGCCACGTCTTCATGTTTCAGCTGTCAGGCTTGTCAGTCGGAAAAGGGCTAACAAAGATAGATAGCTTTCTAGCTAAGGTAGACAGCACATAAAACGGCTAACAACCAGAACATGAAGGTGTGGGTTCACAGCAAGAAACACCCTAAAAAACACACGGTCTAGTCAGATTTAAACAACAATGAACACAGAAGTGCAGCACGTTGAACAGGTAAACCTCAGCCGCTCAGCAGAGGTTTGGACATGGACGTGTTAACAAGCGGACTGGAGTAAAAGAACTTAACTCTGTTAAAACTGACAGTGGTGCCTGAACAAACAAGGAAGCATTCTGTGATGAACTTCAGGCCGAGTCCCTATTTTTTTTTTTCAGTTATTTGTAATATTTGTCTTAGTCTATTTTCTAAAATTAATGGCTATAACCATTTACAATCTGTTTAAGGAGATTAAATACTAGTTAAGATTTTCTACACAGGACAATAATCTGGGTGGTTCGAGGATGGACCAGCAGTGGCAAACAGTCAGTTGGGTGCTTTTCTGATCAAACCAGCGGACCAATATATGCTCACTATGTGGGGAAAGAGAAGAGGAGATGTCTGTTACGGATAAGGTGAGGTACAATTCTTAAACGAATGAAGAGAAACATGGACCCGTTCTGTGATGGTTAACAGGTTCCCCATTTCAGCCACTGTAAAGAAATCCGAGCTGTCAGGTTTCTCTCCATTGAACCATCTCACATCAAACCGCTCTTAACGACTTTATGTGTATACCTCAACAACTATATTATACCGATTTCTTTGGAATGAATAATAAAAGTAAATAATGCTAGGATGAATCTGAATCATCTGAATAACATGAGGACAATCAGTGGGCCTGGTTAGCTTTCTAACCTACTTTCACATCCCTTCCTGCCTTTGTTTTTATATGACCATTTTCATAAAGCCGCACCACAGAGACACCGTCCAAGTAAAGATAAGACAGAGCAGAAAACGTTTTCATCAGCCAACAGATGCCTGAAGCACTTAACATGCATTTACTATCCATGTTCACATTTGACCCTACCCTATCTGTGCAGCAGCTTCTCCTCGCCGTGAATCAGGCAGGTGAGTGCCTGTTCATTCCCTGACTCAAACTCTAGTCACCTCAAAGCTGCAGGAAAGATTTATTTTCCCACTCAAATGACCAAAATCCTGCAGCATTAAATCAGCGGAGAGGGCAGGAGTCTGGATGACGCATGAGCTTTTGAAACAAAAACGCTGACGGCTCTGTGTAAATTCAATTCAGCAAAGGCCTTCTGTTCTGAACTCGCTCTGACAACTTCCTGGAATGCCACGCTTCCACGGATTGTTATGGGAGAGAGAGAGAGAGAGAGAGAGAGAGAGAGAGAGAGGCAGAGCGGGAGAAGGAAAAAGGAAGAGAGAAAAGACAACAAACACATCCTCTGTCTACCAGGCCCTCTCCTGATAGATAAGGCATCACGCAGCCTAATGATCTTCTCCCTGAACTATTACTCAGACAACGCTATTGGTTAAACAGCATGAATTTCATTTGATTTCTTTTGCAATCAACAGGAGATTCCTATTTGAAGTGGAGGACTTATCATTCAGGTTTATGTGCTGAAAGCATGAGGGTGCAATATGCAACTGACTCAGCTACACAGACCTGATTAAAAATTAAGAGCAGAACTAAAAATAGTACAAGGTCACATCAGTATATTAAAACCACCTCCTTATATCTGCACTCATTGTCCATCTTTCAGCTCCACTGACCATATAGGAGCAGTTTGCAGCTCTACAGTTACAGACTGCAGTCCATCTGTTTCTCTGGTCAGGACCCCCATAGAGCAGGTATCATTTGGGTGGTGGATCATTCTCAGCACTCCACTGACGTGGTCGTGTTGTGTTAGTGTGTGTTGCGCTGGTGTGAGTGGATCAGACACAGCAGTGCTGCTGGAGTGTTTAAACACTGTGTCCACTCACTGTCCACTCTACTAGACACTCCCACCTTGCTGGTCCACCTTGTAGATGTACAGAGACGATAGCTCATGTGCTGCTGCATAGTCTGTGTTGCTCATCCTCTAGTCCTTCATCAGTGGTCACAGGACGCAGCTCACAAGACACTGTCGCCTGGATAGTTTTGGTTAGTGGGCGATTCTCAGTCCAGCAGTGACACTGAGGTGTCCAGCAGCACTGTTGTGTCTGATCCACTCACACTAAGCGCAACAAACACTAACACACAACCTGAGGATGCTGAGAATGATCCACCACCCACATAATACCGACTCTGTGGTGGTCCTGTGGGGGTCCTGTGGGGGTCCTGACCATTGAAGAACAGGCTAATAAAGTATACAGTGAATCAGATGGACTGCAGTCTGTAACTGTAGGACTACATTCTCCTATATGGTCAGTGGAGCTGATAAAATGGACACTGAATGTAGATACAAGAACATGGTTTAAAATTGCTGATGTCTGGGTGAGCTCTATTGGCACTTAGCAGCGTGTGGGTGCATCGGAAATTGCTGTGTGGTATTGGACATAGATTGGTATGCCCATATTTAAGTGCCAGTATCAACACTACATGCTACAATGTTTGTAATTCTCATTACTACTGCAATTAGTTGCAAAATACATTTATTTACAACGTCATATTATATGTTAGGCCCCCAACACTCTGCAGAATGCTGAGAATGTGTGTTTGCATGTGTCTGTAAGCATGTGACGCTTCACCTTGCAGCGGGGACATTTCTGGGCATTCCTCTGGCCGTGCTCGATGACGCTGGCCCAGTGACGCAGCAGCTTGTCTCCCTTTCTGTACTCACGGCACTTCAGACCCTCGTGCCACGGAGCATGACATTTAAAACACCACACAAACTGACACTTTGTGCACTGAACCTGTGGAGAAAACGCTTCTTGTTAGGACATGTATTATGCATCTCTATACTCATCATAATGCTTATTTCATATTTAGCTGTTCACTCTACGTTCACTCCTTTACGATCTGTCGTTTTTGGCTGTTACACGGACCCAGAATTATGACACTCTTTTATACTTATATTTACACTTATATTTAATCAGATGACTATGGTTTGGAATGAACTCGGCTTGGGATGTCACAAATGCCACGTGATAAGGTTTGCTGCATGTATACATAATTGGGCACACCACTCAGTTGTAGCAAAACGATTGTCATGGGCAAAGGATGCGATCTGACTGATGCCCAAAAGAGCATGATAATAGGGCACCGGGCAAAGGGTGGTAGTAGCTTTGTGTGACGTTCTACAGCCACTGTAGTGATGGTGTACCCAGAACAGACTTCTTGCACATTGTGTGCCTCCCACGGGCGTAACAGTGGTGTCCGACAGGCTATTAATGCCAGAAGGGAACGAATACTCCAGTGAGTGTTAGTGAGTGGCCCAGTTAACCTCTATAATGAACACAGGAGGACCGAGGAGAGTGTCAGGGATCACCACTGAGCAAACACTGCCACATCTGGGCCTTGCGAATTGAGACAATGGAGGATAGGGAAAATGTTGCCTTCTTGGATAAATCCAGGTTTATGCTGCATAAAGTGAATGGACCTCCAGGAGACAAGTGTGGTCAAAATCCAGGGTGGTGGTGGCGGCAGTGTACATGTCTGGGGGTCTGTGTTCCTGACACAATCTTGGGCCACTAATACTGGTTGAGTCTCCGAATGCCAACAGGCATCCGTACATGCTGACGTTCTTGCCTAATGGTACTGGTACCTATCAACAGGATAACGCCCCACCTCACTGCGCAAGGGTGGTGCATGAGCGGTTTCAAAAGCATGACGGTGACTTTGGTGTCCTTCACTGGCCTAAAAACTCGGATCGGCAGGTTCACCATGCTGACCGACAACCACAGAATCTGAGGAACGTAAGTGCTCTGCTGCAGTTGGAACGAGTGTCTGTGAATATTGTCAATGCAATAATGTCTCGCTAGTGTCAACCCTGAGCCAAGCGCGGTTTTAGGTGACCACTTTTAGGTAGGTGGTCATAATATTCTGATTTGACTGTGTATGTATATGTAAGTATGTATGTGTACACACTAATATGTGTACATATTAGATAGTAAATAAAGAGTCATTTTTAGCACCATGTTAGGTGCAGAAGAAATAGCCTGAGCAACTTTAACAAGGGCCAAATCGTAATGGCCAGGCGTCCTGGTTTGGAGCATCTCTGAAATGGCAAGGCTTGTAAGGTCAGTAGTGGTGAGTACATTCAAGTTGTTGGATCCCAAGGCCCAATGACACACAAGTGAAGGTTTTCCAGTCTGGTTGGAACCAACAAAAGGTCACCGAAAAAAGTCTAAAGATGAAAAGGTTTAATGATGGTTGCTCTGCGCAATGTTCTGCTGGAAGACTTTGGATCCAGGCATTCATATGGGCATTAACCTAAGCATTGCAGGCATACAACTTCATGACAGGGAATGCCCCCCACCCCCCTTCATCGCACACATTGGAAAAGGTTTGAGGAACATGCATAGGATGTTGTATCGGCCTCCAAATTACCCAATCGCGCATCTGTGGGATGTGCTAGAACAACAAGCCAGCTCTACCTCACAAGTACAGGAAGTGATTTGCTACCGACACTTGGCCTCGTTCCTGCTATGGCCTTGTATTATTGTGACTGTCAATCAAGTGTTTTACCAGATGTACATCATCATGGCAGGTTGTAGATCAGATTGTGCTAAAGAGCCAAGGTAAGTACAGTCTGACAGGCTGATAAGCAGCTTCAATCTACCTTATATTTGTGCTCCGTCTTGCCAGGTCCCTGCAGGCCACGTCCCTTCAGAGAGGTGAACAGGCTGCACTGTGGACATGGCTTAGTGCTGGAGTCCAGTCTGCTCAGCTCCAGGAAGTATTTATATTTGGCTAAGTCATCAGCAGCCAGGTGGGCCACCACCACGCTCTCCTCCAGGTAGCCACTGCACTCCGTGATGGGACATATGATGTCCGTCCGGCCCACGAGAACCTGAGGACAAACACAATCAAGCAGGTGACGCTGAGTGAGGCATAGACTCCATAGACAAAGAATGGATGTTATACTTCTGTATACATAATACAGTATGTCATAATATGCTTTTATGGGCATGTCGTGGATATCGTCTTAGCATAAAGGACACTCACTTACAGCATGCTTCATTGCAAAGTGAGCATAATTAGTCCTGTTTAACCGGTTTTAGTTAAGTGCAGTTTGCAAAACATTGACTAAAAGTCATTGTAGGTGATTGTAGACACAGTGACACATTAGAAATGAAAGAAGGGCGTATAGGAGCAAAATGCTTTTTCCATTTCTCCCCAGTTTCCTCAAATATAAATATCGGAAGCCTCATGAAGGTGATTCCATCCATTACAAAGACTTCATAAATAATTTTGGACCTTTATTCCAACTACCCCCATCATCACAAGAAGAGTTGCACAAATAGTTGCACTCAACCGACACAAATGAAACTTGGTGGGTGGGTTTGACATTGTGAGACATGCGAACAATTCAAGTTTCACACTCGGCCGTGCATGAGACAGAAGCAAGGACGGGCCTTATCGCTGTAACTGACTGACCCAACAGCCATGACTGTGGACATTCAGCGAACAGTGATGCCCTCCTTGAGTCATCCTGTTAGTGCCAGCACCATTGGCAGACGGCTGCACGACGTTGTCATTCATCACATGTCCAGAAGGCTTGGTGTCACTCCTCCTCCGACCCCTACCGCAAAATCTGCAGGAACTGCATATTTAAGCTGCATGGGATGGATTATCGCAGGACACCATTAGGAATCTCTACGACTCCATGCCGAGACATCTGGCATTGTTCCTGGTAACCTTTATCTTCCTTTTTGTAACAGCACTGCCATCCAACAGTCATCAAGACAAATTCCTCATATGTGTAGCATACTTGGCATAATGGTGAAGTAGTTCATATTCTGTCTCACAAGGCAGGCTGAGCTGGGTTAAACTGAGCCAAGCAATAGACCAAATCAGTGACGGCTGACGGAGGTGGACCTCTCCATGGCACCACTATTTCGGTCTGATATGTGTGGCATCAATCCCATGAGAAAAAAAATCATACTACATGGATATCAAGAACATCAACAGCAACTAACACTCCGAAAAGCGTGGCGGCAGTGGCGGCAGTGTTGCTTCATATGGTTATACATGCTTTACCGTCATAAACATTTACGTGGCATGATTTCTTTCTCTTTCTCTGGAAAGTAAGTCGCTGGAGGATATGAAACGTGGCCTACGTGACATGCACCTGGGTTAACAGAGAACACTATTAACAGTCATTGTAAAACAAGTTCAACCACGACTGCATTTGTTGTTTGTTGATTTTGTGAAGCTGAAACTAAGTCAGGAAC
>CM067481.1:33411107-33438970 GCA_034552555.1 Semaprochilodus insignis | reverse complement strand
TGAAGGAAGTAGCTGAATCTGCAGGTGTATGGAAGCGTACGGTCATACGGGTCTACCAGCAGTGGCTAAAATCCCAGTCTACAGGGAACTCTCCTCGGAATTGTGCCAAGGAAGGCATCCACCAAATCTGGCCCAACTGCACAATTCATTAATGCAAGACTGTCTGAACACTGATGTGGCCTACAACCAGAAACTTGTTCAGTCCATGCCGAATGCAATCACAGCGGTTACTTGTGCTTGGGGAGGTACTGCACATAGGTACATTCACAGAGAATATTTTTAACCAGGGGCGACCAAACATTTGCATTATATATTCATATGTGAATTGAAGGACAAACTTGTTTTGCTATGCAAATTTTAGTTGATCAGTTATTGGCATCTGTGACATAAAGACACTGGGCAAAGTTGAAAACGCAACCATTATCATGTCTGTAAACCTACATACTCCCCATATACCCCCTTCTGATGATGTATCATCAAGGTAACAAGCTACAACTGTTTTGGGCTTTATGTAAATAAAGTCTATGTACAATATATATCATCTTCATATTCACATTAGTGTACAAGTTGTTCACAGCCTTCATATTAGATGACCATTATTTGGTACACCAAATTCTGCCTTTCAGTGACTTTCCACTGAAACTGCAACGAATTGATCTTCGCTCGGTTGACAGCTGATGACCACAGCACACGGGCAGTATTAACCCACAACACTCTCTTTGATGGTAATGCAGGCCGGTCAAAACAGCAGCCAGGAAACACATTACTTCCCTAAACAACGAATGACTGAGGGCAGGGCTCCCTTAAAACACAATAACAGTGTGAGAGAATGGACGAGGGAGGGAGGGAGATACAGAGAGAGAGAGACAGAGAGAGAGAGAGACAAAGAGAGACAGAGAGATACAAAGAGAGAGAGACACAGAGAGAGAGAGACAGACAGAGAGAGAGACAGAGATGCAAAGAGAGAGAGAGACAGACAGAGAGAGAGAGACAGAGAGATACAAAAAGAGAGAGAGACAGACAGAGAGAGAGACAGAGAGATATAAAGAGAGAGAGAGAGAGGCAGAGAGACAGAGAGATACAAAGAGAGAGAGAGAGAGATACAGAGAGATACAAAGAGAGAGAGACAGATAGATACAAAGAGAGAGAGAGAGATACAGAGAGATACAAAGAGAGAGGGACAGAGAGACAGAGATACAAAGAGAGAGAGACAGAGATACAGAGAGAGAGACAGAGNAGAGAGAGAGACAGACAGAGAGAGAGAGACCAACAGAGAGAGAGTGAGAGAGAGAGAGAGAGAGAGAGAGACAGAGAGATACACAGAGAGAGAGACAGAGAGATACAAAGAGAGAGAGAGAGAGAGAGAGAGATACAGAGAGATACAAAGAGAGAGAGAGAGATACAAAGAGAGAGAGAGAGAGAGAGAGAACCTAATATCAATATCTCGGCTCATCATAGCTATGAAGTAGTCATTTGTCATGAGGAGCGCTGATGCATTTTCCACATAAGAAATGTGGAAATGACCCGTCCATCCACAGTAACACGGAGAAATCAAAGCACATGGTGAGCATGTGGTCAATGGAGCCTTCAACAACAACGTCAGAGCTACACCAAAAGGTGAGCCCCTCCAAATCCTAGCCAAAAGCTCTTCTTACACTTAGAAGTGAGCTTTCCACCTTTCTTCATAAACACAGAACAGCAGAGAGAAACCTGGGTAAACTAAGGCAAACGTATTGTTGACTCAATGACACAATGACTCAGATACCTTCTCAAGAAACGACAAGAGCAGAAGTACACAAGTTGAGGAACAAGAAGATAACAGGTACTGAGCAATTTCTAGAACCGCACTGAAACGTCTTAGTAAATCCGGCACTGATCGGAAGAGGAACTGAAGACTGTTAGGTCCTTATCTTCTTCTCCTTCAAGGGACTTCTCTTGGTCTAAAGTAGATATTTGGTCTAAAGTGATAAAGCTCAGATGAAACCAATCCCAAAGCAGCACAGATGCAACTTAAAGAACGTAACAGAACAAACCTTAAACAAATGAATTAATATTCAGTATGAATTTGCCCGAGTACATATAACTAGGTAGTAGGCATGTACCGATATAGGAATATGCAGGCCACTGAACATATCGGATATAGTTCAGGTACTGCAAATACTGATACATATACATTCATACAGTGGTATGGGGTAAATCCACCTAGATTAACATCATAGAGTAATATAATACAACCTCAAATCAGAAAACGTGGGGCCAGCAAGGAAACAAACAAATAAACAAACATAAAGTCACTGTCCCAAGAAGAAGCATGTATTTCCATATTTGTTGATTTTTTGTTTTAATGCATCATTTGAACACAGCAGCTGCTGTTTACACTGTGTAACCATTTTATGATGAATGGACAAACAAAAATAGCATGGAAAAAACACAGTACTCGTTTATCTTCGGACAGTGACGATACATGGCCTGCAGTTTACATGGCTACATTAAAAGTTAATATATACATATATGCTGTACCATGTGGAGGTCTAATTGCTCTATTGACTGATATCAGTATTGTTCATTTGTGTGATGTGTAAATTTTATTATAAATGTTTTGAAGTGGTTTCATGAGAATGACCCATGATGTAGGTGGAAAATTAAATCCAACCCTTTTGGAGATGGCGACTCCAAATATATATATGTTTATGTGAATGTGTATATGTGCTTCATACAGACAGTATGAAGCCAGGATATTTTATTTGTTTATATACATCCATTCTGTTCAGGCCTGAAATGCAGGAATGAATGTATATTAACAAATGAAATGTAGCTAACCAGACTAACCAGACTGAAATATCTATCTACAAAGATGCACATACATACAACAAAATAAACTACACACTACATGGTCAGCACCAGATAACATCAGGTAAGCACCAGATGCTACACAGTTAGCACCAGATACTATGCTGTCAGCAACAGAGCCTAAGTGGTGGGCACCAGATACATACTTTCAGGTGTGCGACAGATGATATGGTGGTGAGCTACAGACACTGCGTAATGAGCAGCAGATACTACACAGAAAGCACCAGGTACTAGACAGTTAGCACCAGATAGCAACAGAGCAGTTAGCAACAGAGCCTAAGTGGTTGGCACCAGATACTACATTATAAGCACCAGATATACTTTCAGATGTGCACCAGATAATATGGTGGTGAGCTACAGACGCTGCGTAGCGAGCAGCAGATACTCTACAGAAAGCACCAGGTACTATTCGGTACCCACCAGTTACTACATGGTGAACACCAGATTGTAAGTGAGCACCACATACTATCAAGTGTGCACCAGATGATGATGGTGGTGAGCTTCAGATAATGCATACTGAGCACCAGATACTATCAAGTGAGCACCAGATACTATCAAGTGAGCACCAGATACTATCAGACCAACACAGCATACTATGTGGTAAGCATTGGATACTGTGCTGCTATGTGGTGATACCCAACTTTATGTCCATAATCACCAGAATCAACTGATAGTATCTGGTTCTCACAACATAGTATCTGGTGCTCACCAGATTTTGATATTTAAAAAAAACTACATTCTTTCAGAGGCACTGTTCGTATCAATGTTTACATTCATTTAATGTTTGTGTATTTAATATATATATATTATTATTAATATTAAAGTGAATAGCTGGTGTCGTGGCAGGGGTGGTACCTGTGAACTGACGTAGGTTCTCAGGCACTCTTCACATACGGCCTTTTGGCAGCAGTGCAGAGGCCTGATGTGTCTGTCATCCAGGCAGATGCGGCAGGTTAACACCACCGACACAGCAGCGCTGTGGCCGCCGTTCAGCACTGCGGGGTCTACGAGGTCAGACAGTGTGTAGGGCTCAGCCAAGTCTGGACTCGGTGAGTCTGTAAGAGGTAAAGCATAGTGGGCTCCATCACCCAAATCCCCCGTAGATCCAGAAGGTCTCCTACGGTTATCACTGGCGATGCAGTACACAGTGCAGTAAACATGTTCTTCAGACTGCCAGCCTTCATCTCCCACTGCTCCTCCTCTTCCTCCCCTATAATCACTTTCAGCGTCTCCCTCCGAGTCCGACAGCTCTGACTCCTCCACTTTCAGCGACGTGGAGAGATCCGAGGACTTTGAGTCACTTTCCTCTCCGGCCGATGATCGGTGCTCCAGCTCCGGAGATGCCGACTCCACTTTCTCAAACTCCAGCTCGGCGCTGTTATCAGTGGCGAAAAGCGGTTTAGGCGCTCCCACATTTCTTCTTAAAATATCCACTACTGACGTCCTCCTGATAATCTCTTTCTCCTCGCTCTCTTTCCTATCGCTTCTCTCGTTTTCGGCTCTTTGGAAGTCCGAAGTTTCCTCGGAGGCGTCAGTTTTCCTTTTTGTCTCCTCCAAATCTCTGCTGCTCCGAGTCCCAACTTCTCCGCCAGACAGCTCTGACAAACTGCTGACGGTCTGTCCGTCGTAACCGAGAAAAACAGGCATGTTTTCTCTTCCAGAGGCCACATTCACACTGGCGAGCTCGCCGCCCTCTTCCCAGCACGGAATCCGGTTCCCATTTTGTCCCAAGTCTCGCCTCAAACTCACAAAAACACTAACAAGAGAGAAACTAGCATTGGAGCTACCGCTTCCGGGTGCTGCTCGTAAGATGGACAAATCACTCCGCGTCCTCCGCTCTGTGTGTTTATTTTTAGCATTAGCTTAGCGGACAGTAGCGGTCCGTCTGAGGAGAACTGGGGAACAAACCTCAACAGAACATCTCTAAATTGACGGTGAACTGGAGCTACTTTAAAGCTTCGATGGTAAAAGACATCCTGAGAGTCGCTCGAGCCAGACGACTCTCTCCAGACGCGCTCCAATCCGCTCCTCACGCGCCCTAAATAGAACACTAGAAAGGCTTCACCACAGCTAGTGTGCCCTAAACCTCCAGTACTCTACGGACGTCCGCAGACGCCATGGGGTAGTTTTAGTTTTCTAGACTGTTATCTTGAGATGACATTTTATTGTTATCTCGAGATCACAAGATAATTAAGTAGTGATCTTAAAATAACTGTGCTATCTTGAAATCACAAAATAATTAAGTTGTGATCTCGAGACCACAATTCAATTAAATTCAATTCAACTTTATTGTCATTATACCAATACAGGGTTGTACAGTATAACGAAACACAGTCAGGCTCTTTCTCCAGTGCAGTACAAGAATATATGTGTATAAATATATATAAATAGTGTTGTGCAAGGACAATAGACAAAGACAATGTGTGCAAACAGTACAGTACAAGTACAAGAGTGTAAGTGCAAAGTGTAAGACCACAAGATGCTTAAATGGTGATTTCAAGCAAACAACTTTGTTATATTAGGATCACAAAATCATTGAGTTGTGATCCAAGATCACAAGATAACTAAGTCATGATCGCAAAACAATAACTTTGCTATCTTGAGGTCACAAAATAATTAAGCAGTGATTACTCAAATTAACAAATCTGGCTATCTAGAGATAACAAGATAATTAAATAGTGATTTTAAGTCAACGACCATTGTTATCTAAAGATTACCAAATAATTAATGATGTGATCTCAAATGAATTAAGTTGTGATCTCAACATAACAACTTTGTTATCTCGAGATCGCAAAAAAATTAAGTTGTGGTCCAAGATCACAAGATAACTTGTTAGTTGTGATCACAAGATAACACTTTTCTATTTTGGAGTCACAAAATAATTATGTAGTGATTTCAAGTTAACAACTGTGCTTTCTTCAGATCACAGACTAATTAAGTTGTGATCTGAGGATAACAACTTTGTTTTCTTGAGATCGCAAAATAATTGAGTTGTGATCCAAGATCACAAGATAACTAAGTTCTATGATCTTGAGGTCACAAGATAATGATCTCAAGATAATAACTTTACTGTCTCGAGATCATTTAGTATACAGATAGTTACTAATAATGAAGTTTTATTATAATATTTATATAAGGTTTTGTTACATTAGCTAGCCAACTTCTAATCCTGTCATGTGTAGCTAAGAAAAGAGAAAGCAGTGAAGTTATGTTCCAGCCAGGGTTGCCAGATGTTGAAAAAACTCCAAAAAAGTACAGAACTGTAAAAGGACAGCAATTGGCTACACAGGTTCCAGCTGCAGTGGTTTTAGTGGTGGTGAGTACTAGTACTGGAAGACTAGTAAGTTTACATTAGCTAGTGCATCAGTGTTCAGGACATCGATTGGAACACAGCCTCCATTCCTTTCACTCAAAGTGAAGTTTCTCTGTTACCGTATATCCTGGATAAAAAGTGCATCAACAAAAATAAAGGCGAAAAGAACAAAAGCATCCATGTAGCATTCGCCCACTTTGACTGTAATTTCATTAGTTCAGTGTTTTAACCTGATTACCTGCAGTACCTTTGACGGTGGTATTACACAAATGAGTCGGCTGCTTAATTTCGTCTGAGCTCTGAGTTTCTGGCTGGTTTAAAAACTGTGCTGTCAGACAGTCTGGATGGTGAGGTGGCCTGTATATGTTATGTAGGTCTAAACAAGTGAAATGCATCCATAATCTGTCAGGAACTCTCAGTTCCTCATCGTTTAACAAATTTGAAGTGTACTAAGTAGGCCTTCAACCAGACAGAGACATGCAGGTAACGATCAACATCCATCACTTCAGTTCACAGCAGCCTGTTTGAACATGTTAAATGACTTCCGATCAAGCTCATGCATTTTTAGAGGTATCTACTTCTCCATGGGGCAAATTTAGGATGCACAAATGAATACAAATTAGACGAGAGGTGAACACTGAGAAGTGAAATTGCTGGTGCCGTAGGCAGTGTAATATGTGGTGTGACCTAATAGTGGACTGCCAGTGTTTTCTGTATTTGTGTTGTAGCATTGGTCCAAAAGGGGACTGAACTACAGGGGAGAAATGGGGGGTGGGGCATCAGACAAGCACAGCATGAAGACATTGAACTTCCAGCCCTAATTAGGCCACAAAAACATGTAATAAGACAGCCATGATGTCATACAAGATAGAAAACAAGAACATTTGAACCATTGAATTGAACTAAATAAAGGCTACTGAGAGGTGCACAGCTTTCTGGGTGTCCTCACCATTGACCCAAGGTCTAAGGTTTGCACATGTGCAGTATGCCTCATTATATGTCCATGGAGCGGCCAAAAGTAAGTGGACACCCCTTCCACTTACTTCACTTAAAGCAGCTACTCTTGTTACAGACAGGTGTATTAAAGGATGCAGCCATCCAACACAGAATGGAAGTAAAACGTTCACGGGACTGTCAATGGATGAGGTAGCAAGTGAAAATGATCTGTCCCTGGTGCAACACTCGCTACTAGGCTAGTTCCAAACTGCCTCTGTAAGCAACCAGCACAACTTCAGTGCAAGTTCCGGTAAACAGAATATTCATATGCAAATCCATACATGTGGTGACAGATATGTGGTGGTAGTAGGAGAGAAGACTGATTCAGGGAGAGGAGAGAACTCAGAGAACTTGAGCTGGAGCTCTGGTGGCTTCTGCCTGTAGCTGGAAGGCTACACTATCCCCCCAACCCCAGACCGCCATTGTTCTGAGCATGAAATGTTTTTGCATTCTTGCTTGACATAAGATTTTAGTTGCACCCCAGACTCTTTTACTACAGAGTCATGCTGTTGTAATACATGCAGAAAGTCATTTTTTATTGCTTTTGCTGAGATCAGCATGAAGCATGTCCTTCCCTGAAAAAGACATTGTCTGGATGGCAGTATGTGTTGCTCCAAAACCTGCACAGCTCTGGAAATAAATCAGCATCTCCATGTGTACGGCAGGTTCTTAGTGAGGAACAGAAGGTTGGGTTCTAGCTTTACTGGCAGATACAGTGAGTGTCTGGTTCATAAGAACAAGGTCAAGCAGCAAACTCACAGGACAACACAGCTACAGACTGGCAGAGGGCCAAAACCACTCTCTACTGACCGTGATGAGCGCCACCTCATTCCAATGTCACTTAACCACTGTAAGATGACCTCAAGTGACCTACAGAAAGACTGGTGAGCGGTGGCTGGGGTGAAATGCACAGCGAGCGTGGTTCAAAAACAGGCTTCTGGAGGCGTCATTAGTGATTTTCTTAATAAACAGATCTAAAATACAATATCTGATCTGGAATTTGGGAGACGTGTTTCCAGTAGAGTATAGAATAACACAGAACTGCTCATTTTGGTCAAACAAAAACCCAGAAACTGTACAACTAGAGAAACTGATCATTTTGAGGTGGTCTCTTAATTTTTTCCAGAGCTGTATATCTCATTTAGCATTAATGGAGCTTCACAGATGTGCAGGTCACCCATGCATGTGCTCTAACGGTGGACGTGGCGTCTATGATTTCCAAAAATAATTTTAAAAATTTCAGTTGTCGTTCCAAGTGTTCCTGAGTCCACGCACTGATTTCACCACACAACTGGGTCTGATTTTAATGCAGTGCTGCCTGAGGGCCTGCAGATCTCGGCCATCTAATATTGCTTTTGATCCTTGTCCTCTGCATACAGAGATTTCTCTGAATTCTCTGATACCTTTAAAGATATGATGTACTGTAGACAACAAAAATCTCCAGGTTCTTTGGAGGATTACCAAAGAACCTGTTACCTTATATGCTAGCAGCTTCTGAATGAGATATTTTGCTCATATTTTCAGTAAATAGGCTTGAATGTACACATGATTCTGTGTAACTATGACAAATTGTACACATTTGTGAATGTGTGTGTGGCAATAAATGTAGTGTCTGTTATTCCTCTAACAGTGAGTCTGCTACCCTGATAGCAAAATTGTTCTGGCCCAAATCTGGCCCACGTTCCCCATTTTCATCGGACCCACTTGCGGCATGGATTGACGGCATTTAGGCAAACTGCTCCCGTTTGCAAGATGTGAGCCACATACGCACCAGATTAGGGCCACGCGTCAGTCAAAAGTAGGCAACCCTGCTGTGTCTCTGCCAGCAGTGGACCAGATCTGTTTTGGGACAGGTGGGTCATATGAGTTTCTATATATGTGGGCTACTTTTAGCTCACATGCAGTTTCCCACTAAGCAGCATTGCAGTATTTGTGCCTGAAGCGGACCAGATCTGATTTGGAACAGGTGGGTCATATGAGTTTCTATATATGTGGGCCACTTTTGGCTCACATGCAGTTTGCCACTAGGCAGCACTGCCATATTGGTGCCATAAGTACACCAGATCTGTTTTGGGACAGGTGGGCCAAATGCATGCTTTAAACACATGGACCACCTTTGGCTCACATGCAGACTGCCAGTGCCGACAGTGGGCCAGCAGTGCCATATTTTTGCCAGATGTGGCGCACATCCTCATGCTATCTGGATTAAATCTGACCCTAATCAGTCTTCGGTCTTCATGGATTTATTTTTGGCACAGAAGTGAGTGCAAGATATGCAAGAATAATGCAGGGGCAAGAATAATTAAATGAATTCAGAGAGAACTCTTTTTTGTTTTATGTTTATTATGTTTATCAGACATTATTATTACAGTAGTAGTTGGTGTAGTAGTTGCATGATGGAAAATGTATGCATGTATATTCACAAAAATTCACAGCACTGCAGGTGGACCATAATGTACCAGATTAGGGCCATGCATCAGTCAAAAGTAGGGAACTCTGCTGTGTTTCTGCCAGAAGTGGACCAGATCTGGTTTGGAACAGGTGGGTCATATGAGTTTCTATATAAGTGGGTCACTTCTGGCTCACATGCAGTTTGCTAGTAGGCAGCACTGTTGTATCTGTGCCAGAAGTGTACCGGATCTGTTTTGGGACAGATGGGTCATAGGAGTTTCTATATATGTGGGCCACTTTTGGTGCAAAACTTAAATATGGCATGGACATTTTTAATGCAAATTTTAGTGTTTCCTATTTTGCTTGCATAAACATAAACCTTTGCACAGGAGACGACATACACATTTGCACCCCCCCCCCCCCCACCTTAAAAGTATGTCCGTGTATTAAAATGTGTGTTTTCTATACAGGAAGTATTCACTTATGCAATCTCAGAAAATTAACATAACATGTCTTTTCACCAAGCACCCAAACTTTCACAAGTATCCTGTGCGGTAGCCGCTTGCATGAACATGCAGATCATAGCGGTCAAGCCAAACTAGCCTTAATGATATTTTATATATGCCTGTTGCTGCCCTTTACTTGGTCTGCACATTTAATAAATGAATAGACTGATAGAAATGGCCAAAAATGAATATAAAATCACAGCATGGCATGAGGACTTCATTATTTCCACTGTCATGGTCATAAGCCTGAGACAGTTCTATCCATTCGGGATAATAAGGTTCATCTGTTGTAATAAAGAGTGTTAGGCTATAATGAGGATAGAGGGTTCTGACACTAGGGGGCGATAAAGCAGAGCTGTGGTGTGTGGAATGGATTACTCTTGCTGAAGGCTTCGTATTCAATGAGGAAAGGCTCTTGCAGATCAGCAGGCTACATTATTGTGATCTGGAAGTGACTGTTTGAAGTGAATTAGCTCTGTAACTTGCTGGTCGCCCCTGAAACCCGGCTAAAGAGCGGAGGATCAGTTTTCTGTTCTTATGGCTCCGAGCTCTGGAATTCCCCTCTGGATTATCTGAGATGAATCCATAAGACTCGTCCCTTTCAAAAAGAGACTCACTTCTTTATTCCTGCTGTTACCTAAGAACAGTTCTTAATGCTTTTCACAAGAATCTGCTTTATTGGTAATATGTATTACACTTCCTGGTGTCTTTCTACACATAACCAACTTGTAAACCTGTTTTTGAAGGTGTTGTATAAATGATTATCATATGCTCATCATCAAAAGAATAGCTGCGTAAATAGCTGCACCCAGAAGGAATCCACCGACAGGAATGAAACTCGGTGGGTAGGTTTGACGTAGTGAGACATGCACATGATTCAAGTTTCACCCTCGGCTGCTCTTGTGACGTAAGCAAGGACAGGCATTATCACTGTACCTGACTGACCCAACAGCCACGATTGCGGGCATTCAGCGAGCAGTGATGCCATCCATGAGTCATCCTGTTAGTGGCAGCACCATTGGAAGATGACGCCACGATGCAGGACTACATGCGCACAGACCGTTACGACGGCTGCCTTAACACCACGTCAACGTCGCCAAAGACTGCAACGGTGTTGTGCCAGGCTGTCATGGAATGACTCAGAATGGCAGCGGCTCATCTTCAGTGATTCAGAGTCCCACTTTTGTCTTGGTGGAGACGACCAACGAATTCGCGTCAGTGGTCAGTGCCAAGATGAACAGTTTGTTGTCATCTCCTCCCCGTGCGTCATGGATAGGGCTGCCCACTGCTCCAGGCATGTGTGCTCACTGTCCCCTAGTGTGTGTGGGTGTTTCACTTCATGGATGGGTTAAACGCAGAGGTTGAATTCCTCTGTGTGTAAGCAAAATTGGCAAAATGGTTCTGATCTACTCTAATCCACTCTGATCAAACATGGTGATCCGACGCCATAGTCAAGTTAAGTCAAGTCTATGTATATAGCGCCTTACAACAGATGTTGTCACAAAGCAGCTTTACAGCCAATCCAGGTCCAGGCCCCCAATGAGCAAGCCATGGGTGACAGTAGCAAGGACAAACTCCCTCAGAGCCAGAGGAGGAAACCTTTTTCATCACAATCATTTATTGTTCCTGGTAACCTTTCTCTTCCTTCCCAATAGGACTGCAATCTGGCGCTTCCTTCTGGGGGCAACTATTCTTTCGATGATGAGTGTGTAACAGGCCACAGCGAACGGTGTAAATAGATACAATGCAGTCTGTATTCGTCTTTGTGTTGTTTTGTCTCTTTATTTCAGGATATTAGGTTTGAAATGGAACCATGATGATAAAGCTTTCATTAAGATTTGAGATTAAGTATTTGCATGCGTATCGGGGGGCTTCTTATGTGATCTTTCCATTTCAGAGAAGCTGAAGAAAGTCGAGTCAAGTCAAGTCAAGAGTCAAGTCAAGAGGCTTTTATTGTCATTCCATCCATGTACAAGTGTACAGTGGAGTGAAATTACGTTTCTCCAGGAACAAGGTGCAACATGGAACAAAAGAGTACAAAGTGCAAACGTGCAGACATACATGTGCAAACAAAAATTAAAACTAGACACAAAACAGTAAATACGATAAATTAAACAGACTCTAGACTCACAAGTGAACAGACAGGACAGTGAAGCACGGACACAGCACTCATTTCTGGACATGAGGTAGTGGAATAAGGTGCAGAGGGGTTTAACATGCTGTGATCTGGGAGTGATAACATACATACGCACTACAGTTACTGAGGTAGTAATGAGTAAACAGTGTAAACACAGTGTTAGCAGCAATGTTCCAGATAGTGCAAGTCGAGCATCAAAAGAGGTGTGTGTATATATATGTGTGTGTGTGAGTGAGTGTAGAGTATGTGTGTGAGGCAGGGGGTTCAGATCAATCGTTGTGAATTTAAAAACCTGATCGTTTGAGGAACAAAACTGTTGTAGAGTCTGGCAGTGATGGCACGGATGCTCCGGTACCTTCTGCCAGACGGCAGCAGTGACAAAAGTCTGTGTGAGGGCCGGGTGGGGCGTGTGGTGTAGATGTCGTAGAAAGTAGACAAATCATAAACATAATCATAAATGACATTCTCTTGTTTGGTACTTGGTTGGTTGTAGATATTTAGGAACTGATGACCAGCCAGGATCTGCAACCCATACATATCACCAACCGCTTGGTATCTTCTCCTTTACAGGAGCAATCTGTAAGATACTGCAACCTGTCAAACTCATACTCCAAACAATAGTACCAGAAAAAGCCCAGTCCTCTCCAGCTGAGAGTGGGTGGTGGCGGTCAGCCTTGTTATTGTGTTTACTCATTATTTCATTAACTAACTGCCTTTAAATGAACTAACCAGCAGAAGCAGCACCTTCAACACGTTTGATAATAGGTTATAATACGCTGTCAGGGCAGCAGCACTACTTCTTCATCCTCTCATGTTGGACTGATTCAACTCAGCACTACAGTGACTCACTATCACCTCTTCAGGTACAAAGTGGCATTACCAGACAGCACAGGCTGGAGCTAGCTGGTTAGCATGCTAACTTCAGTAGATGTCTCTGCAACATGATACATAGATGTCTTTGACATACCATCTAAATGGTTATTTCTTCACATTCTCATGGTAATTTTAGTTAATTTTGGAATGCTGTAATTAAAAATTTTACATATTGCTCCTTTAAATAAAGCTACTCCTTACATAAGTGCATGCAACTCAGTAAATGGACTTACAGCAGTTAGGCTGCTGGTTTTTTTTTAGATCTTCCTAACAAAATGACCCATATAAACAAACATACTGTAGTAAGGCTTCTATCAGTCTCTGGTCATAAGGAGTTTGAAGAAGTCCTGAGAAGTTCTACTTGTAACCGTTCAGTAATGAACGGTTGATGTCGAGTGATGGCAGAACCAAAAGTCTCAAAGTATCCTGAAAGGTGTTGCTGTCTGAAGTCAGGGACATCGTTGAGACGTTGTTGATGATGTATGCACTCTTTCTAATTAGACTCATGTTAGACATTCTGATAATATTTTCAATTCATTTTGGAATGTTTTTAAACGATACATTTTGCTCATCACTCCTTTAACCCACTTATATCTTTAACCCACTTTTTCCTTTAACACACTTTTTTTTGAGGTTCCTCAATTGAACGCATTCTTTGTCTTCAGTAATGTTGATGGTATGTTGTATATTTTGATGGTAGTGTATATAATTTACAAATCCGGAAACAAACATTAGTGAACATGCAAGTCATTTCATTGATTGTGTATTGTAGTTGTACATGACTCATTGATATGAAGAAAGCTGCAGGTCTGTTTTATCTTGGTGTGGTCGTTTTGGCGGAGAAGTGCAAATAATTTCCAGATTAGGGGGTTTCACCCCTCCCCTTTTACCCCTTAATTCCTCACTAGCAGCTCAACACTGCCACACACAGACAGACCGTAGTGCCCTGATTGATCTTATCAGAAAGTTATTTTGTTTTATTTTATTACATTACATAGTCCACTAAAGGAGACTGCAGCTGTTTTCAGCTTGCTCATATCAGAAGCTGTTGTCCTCAGCAGGTGAAATGCTCTTCACTGAGGTTCATGTTGGATGATTGACTGACTCAAGAAGATTCTACTCCATTGTAGAAGGACACCATATTCTCCACATACATAACTCCATAGCTGCTTTATCGGCCTGTTCTGGGAGAGGAAAAGCATCAGCGGCCTTGCTGCGAGGGCATGTGCCAACTGCTGAGGTTGATGGTGTACTGTCGGCATAGAGTGAGACACAGCGGGGGGTTATGATGTAGCTGCGAGTAGTGCTTTTTTATTAAACACCAACAGAAAGGCACATACAGAGCACTGAACTCACAGGGGAGGTCAGCACTAACCATAGGCTTCACCCTCACTGTGACACCTCCCCTTACACACAGGCCTCGTCTTCACTTGGAGCCCACACCCTGCAATAGGGAAAAACACTCTTTTTCGTTCATCTTCTGAACCACTTTATCCTTCTGGGTTACATGGGGTGCTGGAGCCCATCCCACCATCTAACGGGCAGAAGGCAGGAAACACCCTGGACAGCCACAAAATAACACAATGAACACAGTCCGCATACCTTCAACTGACAAGCGACAACATAAACAACACAACAAGCTCCTTTTACAGGGGGGTGCATGCCCCCCATGATCCCCCTGGCCTCACAAGCTTCTTAAGGCCAGTGCCGGCCTGTAGCAGGTCACTGCAATAGCGTGAGGCTACAAGCAGGTACAAGATCCGATTGTGTTTCTGAGGCCAAATGTATCAGGACAGCCCCTGTCATTATTCAGCTCCTGTAATGTACACAGGAGTTCAGCTTGTACATCATGATCTCAATAGAAAAGCACTGACCAATAGAATGGGGCACTCCGAGGCAGCCACACTTGAGCCTACAGTCATTGTCCCCAGTTCTAAGTGTCAGCTAAAGGGGTAAGAAGTCCTGTGGAGCAGTGAAACTCCCTCCGATGCCTTTGGAATGAGTTGGAGTGATCCAGAAGTGACCATGGAACATCAGTACCTGACCTCACTAATGCTCAAATTCTCACAGCAACGTTCCAACATGAGTGGGGGCTGTTAGTGCAGCAAAAAGTGCCCCCCCCCCTCCTATTGGCACCCTTAAATATGAGGAGAAATGTTGAGCAGGTGTCTATAAACTTTTGGACATTTTATTAGCTTTGAATATTTGAGGTAAATGACTTGAGATGGCATTGAAACAGCGCACGCAGAATTACTGTCAGTGACAGCTGCTTATTTGGAGCAGAATATGGCTAACACACTGTCAGTGGAGCATGACAGCTGTCTCGCATGAAGGTGAGACACAAGCTGCTCATTAATTAGAAGTCTACCATCGTTTGCCATCAGTCACGCAGTTGCGAGAGTGGAGGTTGAACTACTTGGACCAAAAGACTAACAAACTGCGAAGAGAAGCTGGCATTAGTGTGAATACACTATATTGCCAAAAGTGTTCACTCCTCTGCCCTCACACGCGTATGAACTTGAGTGACAGCCAGTTCATAATCCAAGGGGTCCACCCTTTGCAGCTATAACAGCTTCAACTTTTAGGAATGTGTTCCAGAAGCGTATTTGTGAGGTCAGACACTGATGTTGGACGCGAAGGCCTGGCTCGCAGTCTCCGCTCTAATTCATCCCTAAGGCGTTCTGTTGGATTGAGGCGCAGGCCAGTCAAGTTTTTCTGCACCAAGCTCGCTCATCCATGTCTTTATGGACCTTGCTTTGTGCACTAGGGTGCAGTCATGTTGGAACAGGAAAGGGCTATCCCCAAACTGTTCCCACAGATTTGGGAGCATGAAATTGTCCAAAATCTCTTGGTTCCGTTCATTGGAACTAAGGGGCCGAGCCCAACTCCTGAAAAACAACCCCACACCATAATCCCCCCTCCAGCAAACTTTACACTTGGCACAAAGCAGTCAGACAAGTACCATTCTCCTGGCATCCGCCAAACCCAGACTCGTCCATCGGATTGCCAGACGGAGAAGTGTGATTGGTCACTCCAGAGAACACGTCTCCACTGCTCTAGAGTCCAGTGATGGCGCTTTACACCACTGCATTCACGCTTTGCATTGCACTTGGTCATGTAAGGTGTGGATGCAGCTGCTCGGCCATGGAAACCCATTCCATGAAGCTCTCTACACACTGTTCCTGAGCTAACCTGAAGGCCACATGAAGTTTGGAGGTCTGTAGCGACTGACCCTGCAGAAAGTTGGTGACTTCTCCGCACTAGACGTCTGTGGACCTGTGTGACTGTGGAATATTGAGTAGTGAGGAAATTTCCTATCACGGTACCACACTGGAATTCACTGAGATCCTGAGAGCGACCCATTCTTTCACTGATGTCTGTAGAAGCAGTCTGCATGTCTAGGTGCTTGGTTTTATACACCTGTGGCCATGGAATTGATTGGAACACCTGACTTCTATGATTTGGATGGGTGAGTGAATACCTTTGGCAATATAGTGTATGTCCTACTCACCACTGATCTCTTTATTTGCTCCTGTTTAATAGATCTGCTGTTTGAGGTTTCTATCCTGGTTCTGTAATATCAGCCATCAGAGAGGTTGGTGTCATGGCTGGATTCAGGAGGCCGTCGCTGCAGTAAAATCAAAACGCATTTTAAATCACAGGACTTTCTGCTGAGACCAAGTGATTTCGGGCAGAGGTTACAGACGCAGCAGTTTTAGGACGCGGCCTCGAGGTAAGCATTTACTCACTGCGCCCTCATCCCGGCCGCTCAGCGCAGCAGATAAAATATTACACATCACATAAACGTTTCAGCCGCATATGGTGTCTGTGGCAGGGGGCCCAGCCTGAACGTTTGATGTAGAGGAAGAAGGAGTCTAATGGGAAAGAGTGCCTGCATCATCAAAAATGGCTCAAAGAGCGTCCCTGACTTCAGACAGCAGCACCTTTCAGGACACCTCGAGACTTTTGGTTCTTCCATCAATCGGCATTTACTGAACACCATTCAGTGAACGGTTACAAGTAGAACTTCTCAGGACTTCTTCAAACTCCTTATGACCAGAGACCGATAGAAGCCCTACTACTGTACATTCGTCTATATGGGTCATTTTGTTAAGGAAGGTCTAAGTAGATACATATTCTATAACTGTGCATGTAGATTTATATGCATGTGTAAAACATATGAATGCGCATCTGAATCTTTAATTTCTTCATTTTTATTATTATTTTTTTCTAATAATGAGTGAATTCATTTATGTTTTACTGCTGTGAATCAATCGTGTTGAAGGTGCTGCACCTGGTTAGATCTTTTAAGTACAGGTAGTCAATGAAAGTAAGAGTAAACTCAACAACAAGGTGTCTGCTAGAGAGGACTGGGCATTTCAGGTAATATGCTGCCCCCTATTGTGTGGAATATGAGTTTGACATGTTGCATTATCTTACAGATTGCTCCTTTAAAGGAGAAGATACCAAGCGGTTGGTGATATGTATGGGTTGCAGATCCTGGCTGGTCATCAGGGAAGGAAGATAAAGGATAGGGGCGATATCTATTGAGCTACACATACAGAAGTAGTGTATGTTACGGTGGGACACGACGAGGAGACAGGATGCAAGTGCAAGAGTTTTAATGACAAACTAACAGAGGGAAAACAAACTAGCTACACTAGAATAACTAAGAAACAAAACACTACAGAAAAACAGGGTAATAGAAACCACTACCAGACAAAATCGATGGCCAGCGAGACAAAAGCAACTGGGAGAGAAACGACTGGCAGGGGGACAAACGACCAGCAGGGAGACAAAACACCAAGCAAGAACAAAGGGCACAACAGGGAGTATAAAACAACAAGGGCTAACAAGAGACACCTGGGAAGGGGCGGAGCTAGAAACAAGGGACAGGTGAGGGGCCTGACAAGAGGGCGGAGACAGGAGGAGCAAAAAACCAAAACAAACAGAAGCACATGGAACAAGACAACAAAGGGCACATGGACATGACAAGACAGAAACGGAAAACCAGGGAAAACGTAGACAAACAGGGCATAGACAAGGCAGGACGTGACAGTGTCTCTCAGTATGGCGTCGGGCCGCCATGTTTGCTAATGCAACATGCCAGACGTCTCGGCATGGAGTTGTAGAGGTTCCTAATGGTGTCCTGTGATAATCCATCCCATGCAGCTTGAATATTCTCACACAGTTCCTGCAGATCGTGCGGTAGGGGTGGAGGTGGAGTGACACCAGGCCTTCTGGACGTGTAACACATGACAACAAACTGTTCATCTTGGTGCTGACCACGGTGCCTCCACACACGGATTCATTGGTCGTTTCCACCAAGACACAAAGCCAGGACTTGTCACTGAAGATGACCCGCTGCCATTCTGAGTCACTCCATGACAGTCTGTCGGAGCCCTACGATGCGACCGCTCTCCAACTCTCCCAGCTGCTCGAATTGCTTTCGAACTCTTCTCTGAGGCATACTTCACTTGCAAAGGATGCGACCAACACCAGCCCTGGCTTATCCATCTGTAATACCACTTTGTACCTGAAGAGCTGTCACTGTAGCATCAAGACGAATCAGTCCAACATAAGAGGTTGAAGAAATAGCTCTGCTGCCCCAATAGCGTATTCTAACCTCTCATCAATCCTGTTGAAGGTGCTGCTCCTAGTTAGGTCATTTGAGAGAAGGTAGCCAATGAAAGTATCAGTAAACACAACATTGGTTGAAGCTCTTGGCGAGTGACCACCACCGCCATCCTCTCTCGGCAAGAAACCACATTCAGCAGCAAACAAAACAAGCAATATAAATAGAAGCAGAACATGTATTTATGTTGGTGCTGCTTGCCATTGCTGGATACACTCTTGGAGAGGAAAGGGATGAAGTTTGATGCTGAACGATTTGCTATCTAACTGATGGGTGATGTTTAGAGTCACCACTCTTTCTTTTCTGATGCTGATACAGATATCAAAATCGTCATCTGATACAATCTGATTTTCTGTCTTCTGACTGACAAACCTGACGACCGAAACACAAAGATGTGGCTTCATAGCAGGAAAACCCCCCAAGCCTGTATGGCGTCCACAGTTCGACTTTTGCCAGTGGGTACCAACGTTACAGCCATGTGGCGCCAATCTAAACACATTTTTGAATCTTAAACATTCTTCATTGGTTTAGGAATTATAACTCATTTATCAACTGCAGACATCTCTACTTCTCTTCCTCATCACAAGGAAAGCGCTGGAATGATAATTAAGTTGTTATTTGGACTCAGATCTGTTCAAGCAACAAGGGACACTGCACTGCAGCATGCTGAAAAGATGAGAGCCTTGAAGAGCCTTGGGAGACTTGGACCCAGAGGTAAGGTTGATATGTCATGTCTTAACAAGCGGATTGTCTTTGTAAAAGAAATGCTTCAAAAAACGTTCAGTTTGAAGGACTGAGCCGTGTGCAACACTCTTTCATATTTGTTTATGTTTATTTTTTTGAAAATCGTGTGAATCAGTTGTGTTGTTATGTGTGTTTGTTCTAGTTTACTGTGTGATATACAAATATCCTGAAGTAAAATACGTTCACAAAAAGAAAACATAGCAGTTATATTAGGTCAATAATATATATGTCAATATATTATGTCATTTTAAGTCATTATACACTCATCATCAAAAGAATACTTGCACAAATAGCTGCACCCAGAAGGAATCAACCAACAGGAATGAAACTTGGGGGGTAGGTTTGACATTGTGAGACAACCGTGCATGTGATCTGGCTGACCCAACAGCCACGATTGTGGACATTCAGCGAGCAGTGATGCCCTTCACGAGTCATCCTGTTAGTGCCAGCACCACTTGCAGACAGCTGCATGACACAGGCGTACATGCACGCAGACCGTTACGTCAACGTCACCAAAGACTGCAATGGTGTCGCGCCAGACAGTCATGGAGTGACTCAGAATGGCAGCGGGTCATCTTCAGTGACGAGTCCCGCTTTTGTCTTGGTGGAGACGACCAATGAATCCGTGTGTGGAGGCACCGTAGTCAGCACCAAGATGAACGGTTTGTTGTCCACCCCTACCGCACCATCTGCAGGAACTGCATGAGAGTATTTGAACTGCATGGGATAGATTATCACAGGACACCGTTAGGAACCTCTACAACTTCTGGTATGTTGCATTAGCAAACATGGCGGCCCAACGCCATACTAAGAGACACTACTTCTGTATGTGTAGCTCAATAAATATTGATCATATCAGTCTAAATGTATCGTCATTTATTGTTCCTGGTAACCTTTATCTTCCTTCCCAATAGCACTGCAATCCCACACTTCCTGCTGGATGCAACTATTCTTTTGATGATGAGCGTATATTAAGTCAGCTAAGCCATTAATTTGACATACTGTGTCTTTATTCCATCATGGCTGGTTGGTATTTTGAGAAAATCAGTCATTATCTTGAGGTAATATGAACATACTGCCGTCAGGAACAGGAGCAAAACAACTTCTCCTGGTAGGAATGGGTCCCTAGCAGAAGCTTTTTCCTGAATGCCTAAAGAGGGCTGATTTCTGTTGCGGAGCGAGCAGGCTCTGTGTGGTGTCCAGAGGCCGGTCCTTTGTTTACTATTTACAGCCACAATGTCCCAGTGGTTCGGATTACAATGAGTTCCAAATATAGCTGAACCTGAAAGAGGGAGCGATGATCCCAAATGTGATCAAAAGCCCACCTGCCAAATGCAAAGCACACAGTGCGCAGACTTAATAGCTTAGTGTAGGGAACGCTACACCTTCAAAGGTGCTATAGGAGCATTTATTCAGCATTTTAAATTGTTCTCCAATGTTCTATAGTGAAAGTCTGTGACTTTGGTTGCAGTGAAAAATCCCCACATGCAGTTTTACACCCCCACTTACACCCCGTGATAGTGTTAGAATGAAATGAACAGTTTTCTCTTTTTTGGTGAGCTTATGAATAACCTGACGAGCTCTGCTGTGATTGGCTGGTTTACAATGAGATGCTGCAATAATCACACAGAAGTAACATGTGGAAATGGGCTAAATAAATTGAGCCTCTGTGTAAATAAGCTCCGCCCTCATACTGTGCAGTTAGCTATGCTAGTTTTTTGGAGCTGGCTGGTAGCTAACATTACCTATACTAGCTACTCACTTTCCATCTGGACGTCAACAGGAAGTAGATCAAAGTTGTTCCTCACTATGAAACTCTCAGTTTGAGATGATCTGCCTCAACCAGCAAACACTGATACAATCACACAGCGTGGCAGCTACTTACAGGCTGCTGTTGGGGCTGTGATCCTAATAAAGGTGGACCTGCTCCTCTGTTCAGTCTCTTCAGTGTCAAACACTGAGCAAAGCTGCTCCATATAGTCCAAGGTTTGTGAAACTGTCCAGAGTGAAATATGCAGAGCGAACTAACAGCTCTGAATTAAAGTTGTCCAGGATGTTGTTGAAGATGTGGGAGCTGAAGTTGTGCTTCCTATTCGGCAGCTTGCTTTGTGAATTTTCAGTTCCACCTTAAATGGTGCCATAGTTACATTCTGGTGCTTGTACAAGCTGTAGCATTTAAGGTGGAACAGAACATTTGATTAAGAAGATGGTGTATAGGAAGCAATTTCAGGCCCGTTAAAAGATGAACATCAACCATGTACCGCTGACAGCTTAGTTCCTTGGGAAGGATATGAACAGAGCCGATAAGACTGTAGATTCCTAAGTAATAGATTCCCGCATGTTTGCCATTCCATGTTGCTCCACTGTTGTATGTATGAAGGGATATACTTGGATGTAACAGTTTGGGATTTTGGAATCGGCCTGTTTTACCGCCCTCTGTATTTGAAGGAGGAACAACAGTGTTTGAGGTTCCCGGCATGTCAGTTCTGTAAACTGAACTCTCCTTATTCAACTATGCCAATGAACATACGGTTTTATGGGTGAGATAAAGCAATGGTTGGATTCAAAACCTTGACAAGTACTTTTACGCCAGGATGGAGAACCTGCTTTTTAAGAACTTTTCTTTTGGTTCTATATAGCACCAAAAAAGTATAATAGAATCCCTTTTTTGGTACCATGTAGAACTCTGTTTGCCAATTAGCACAAAATCTTACAAGACTGTTGCTCTGTGCCGGATTCAGTCTAGTCTTTGGCTAACAATGAGCTCTTTTTCCAGCCATATTTTTTATCAGACCAATTAGCTGTACGAGCAGTCCAGTTGGCGGTAATGTTGAAACAGAAGGCTCAGCAATGTAAAAAGAACTATAAAAATGACCAAAGCTCTGAGTCTGGCACTGACGCTGCTGTATTATTGGTTCTAACAGAACTGGAACCAGCAGCCATCTGCTATATGTTTCACTCAGTGGAGAGGATGCTTTCATAGACTTGCTCATTGATGGCACTCACATACATGAATGGTCATTATTTGGTCAGTGCCAGACTGAGCCCATGGAGTAGAACTAATGTGAATGCTCACATTTTATCAACACAGTTTTTCACCATTAATATAAGACAGCAAATACCAGTGAAGAACTCTCATGGCCTTTTGGGTCTTAGTAACAGGCATGACAGTTGAGTTGGACAGAGTGGTTGAAGCCCTAGCCAAAATCCGAACAGGAAAATTTGTTTATCTTTGCATTGTTGCTGGGCAGTTACTTCCAGCCATACAAGACCAGACTCCTCTTTCTTTGAATGGGGGAAACGACAAAACACTTGAACCTGAAGGTCAAATTACTTTTTTAATGTTTGGTTCAAAAGCATGATTTCTGAGCTTGTTTTAGCTACTGCACTTGGGCCGGCCTTCACAATGAGGTGGCTAGCTCCACAGTATCATTGGTCCTTCTCAAGTCGTGGCATAACCAGCAATCTGATTGACTCTTTTTCTTCAAGGCCAGGACTTTCTCCATAAACGGGCACCATGTTGAGCATTGCAAGTTTCCATTTACATTTCAAACAATGTCTGTTTGCGCTCATTTATAGCCAAGCTCAAAAAGTAAAACATGATCAATGGTTGGTCATTGGTAAATGCTAAAAACAACCTGTTCAGATAGAAAAATCGAAGAGACAACAGGACATGGGGTAGGGGAGAGTGGATAGAGCTCTGGGCAGTTGTTCCCAGGGATCCCGGGGTTCCTGGGTTGCCACAGTGGTGCTGTTTCATGGCTGATCTGCCACTCTGACCTCAGCTTTCTAGGCTGGGATATCCGAAGAAAGAATTTTTCCATACTGTAAATGTATAATGACAATAAAGGTACTTTACTTACTTTGCATCATCATTAGCACTGCACAGGGCCAAACAGGGCTGCCAGGAAAATAGTCAATGCATTTCACGGTACATCATCTTACTGCTGGATATCTCATAAGCAGCAGGAGGGCTCACAGTTTCAGACTGTTTTATAAGCAAATGATTAACGTATGAACAGGAAACTCTGTTCACTCAGTGGCCATCTTTGCAACAATGCCGGGCAGATATTTCCAGCCATACAGACCAGATTCCTCTCTCTCTGAATGGGGAGAAACCAAAAGATTTGAAACTACCGTTTTAAAAATCTGATAATCTCTGGGGTGGGGGTGGCTTAGTGGTTAGAGCTCTAGGTAGTCGTGCCCTGGGATGCTGCTGTTGGGCCCTTGAGCAAGGCCCTTAACCCCTTTCTGCTCAAGGGGTGCTGTATCGTGTGATGGGTTAAAAATTCCTGGATGCTATTTCACACCTCCATTTACACCCTAGGACTTAGTCCTAGAATGAAACGAGCTGTTTTCCCTTTATTTCGTTGGGATCAGGAATAATCTGATGAGCTTTGCTTCAATTGGCTGGTTTACAGTGAGAAGCCACGATGATCACACAGACACAACATGTGGAAATAGACTAAATAAAATGATCCTCTGTGTAAATAAGCTCCGTCCTCATACTATTTAGCTAGCTATGCTAGTTACTTGGAGCTAATGCTAGTAGCTAACATTACCTATACTAGCTACCGGCTTTCCAGATGGACATCAACACAAAGTAAAGATGTTCCTTACTATCAGATTAAAATCTGATAAGCTCTGGGGTGGGGGTGGCTTAGTGGTTAGAGCTCTGGGTAGCTGCTCCCAGGGCTCCCTGAGTTGCCACTGTTGGGCCCTTGAGCAAGGCCCTTAACGCTTTTCTGCTCAAGGGGTGTTGTGTCTCAGCTTTCTGCGCTGTTGTTCTGCTGTACCGTGCAAGTCTAAAAATAATGCAGGTACTTTACATCATCATTAGAACCACATATGTGGAACAGGGCTGCCAGGAAAACAGTCAGTATCATTTACTGTATGTCATCTTACTGCTGGATATCTCTTAAGCAGCTCACGATTTCATAAAGTTTTACAAGCAAATGATTACAGCGACGCATATGTTTTTCTCCACTGTCTGATTTTATTCATATTATATGTACAGTCATTTCTGTAAAGTAAAGAAATAGAAAAAAGCTAAAGTCTATTTAAAAGTTGAAGTCAGCACTGAACCCAGTCATTACAGCCTGAATGGTCCCCTAGCACACAGAATCCAAGTGCAGCTTTCAGGAACCTTCAGCCAGCCCACCCACATTCTCGATCTGCTCTCACTTGGACACTCGGGAGATGTACAGTGCTGATGACCTTCCCAGATGATAAAAAAAAGGATAATGAAATAAAAAAAAGTTGGACTGGCTGAAGGTTCTTCAGCTTTGAACTGGAGACCTATATCCTAGGAGAGCATCTATGATAACAGCTCTAGAATGTGTATAATACCAAACACCTCAGACCACTGAGCTAAAACAGAAGTAGACCTTCTTATATGCTATTATTGAAGGCGTTGGTTAAAATTTCGACTAGCTTAAGCACAGGACGGTTTGTATATTTCACGAAGAAATCTCAGCGGGTCTTAAAAACATCTTTTATTTACAACTCAGGACGGTAAACGTCAGCTTGCCGTGACGGCGTCCGCATAAACCTGGGAGAAGCATCATGCAAGATCATCCCCGGAGGAGCCGAACTCGATTTAACCTCGAGTGATTGCTGCTTCCACACGTACTGATCGAGGGCATGACTGGGTTCAGCCAGTAGAGGGATGATTGGCAGGTTCTCAGCCTCTACTCCATCCTGCAACAGCATCAACATGTTAGGACTAATCAAGCACCATGTTTGAAACAGTGATGTATTTACAGGAGAAATGGAGGTCAGGCTGATGTGGGAGTGTAGGGGCCTGGTAATAAAGAGGGCTTTCGGCAACAGCGCTTAGCCTTTGTCACTTTAACATTTTACTTTAAAGGCCGAACGCAGAACAATACTCACTCTGATCTCTCCTAAAGACGCTAATTCAACCTAGCAGCTAGCATATTCATATTCCGTCCGGAGCACCAGTGGGAAAGCTCTGCAGCCGTGAAGGATGACTGTGGGGAATTATTAGCCAATAAGGCCTGAAAAGTGGTGCGGCTACAATATCTTTATTAATCATCAAAGCTGCATAGCTTTGCCAGGGCAATTCATGAGGGGTGTGATGAAATATGCCCGTGCGGGCCTACTTACTAACTGGCAAACGGTGTGGAGGAGGGCAGGTTATTATTTGCTGGAATGTTAACAGGATGTTGTATCAGGCACTTTCCCCAAAGACCTTACGCCCATACAGCGTTTTATGTGCGGCCGCACGTTTTTCCCGCACCCAAGACATTTCTACGGATGCGTATTAATGTCTTGTTTATCAAATGGTGGGCAAATGTTTCGGAAACCGTGTTCGAAAAAGATGTGGGACCCAATTCTCCATACTTCTGAACATGCCCACGTCAGCTTCAAGCCAACACTCGGAGGTCCATAACAACTAGGGTTGTATGCAAACGTTTGTGTGCACCAGTCAAATTACATTATTTACTGAACTGAAAACGATCAAACATAAATATGTGGGCTCGAGTCTTGTGCATGGAACCCTAGAGGAGCCACCGATACACACCCGATACACAAATCATATTTTTGGCACTTCTTGCAATTTATGTACACGGTTTCTTTTCTTTTCTTCCTTCTATTTTCTTAATTCGTTCCCATGACTAACAACTCATTCTCTCATTTTCTTTACTCAAGCGCATGTTGTCTTTTTTTTTTATTTGTGCACAAACAAAACAAACACAGTAGATACATGCTGTTTATTCTATGCACAGATTGGCTAACAGTTCCCTGAAGCTGTCTGACAGCACGTGACCTGCTTATTTTTCTGCCATAATGGATAAAGATGCGCTCAGTTGCGTTATAAGGACATCGTAGATCCCCTTACACAGCAAAGCATCACAATCAGTGAACAGCATGCAGGTACTTCAATTACACCTTCTCTATACTGCACTTTCTAATTGTTATATGTAACCTAGATGAAGCCACAGCGCAGCCGCTTATCCTTGTTTTTGCTCCTGCATCGAGCTGCAGTGTTGGGGGTGTCGTAAAAATACTTAAAGTGCCAATGCTTCAACATGCTTCAATTAAATGCAAGTAGAAGGAGAAAATAATAAACAAATGTGCATTTCAATTCATGTATTATTATTTATTTAACAATTAGTGAGCATTATGTAACCATATATAATGAAAACTGGAAAAGTAAAGATGAAAATGGCTAAAATAAATAATGCTTCTATGTGCATTTAATCTGAGTATGTTGTTACATGAATTGTTCACACTGTTGTGGGAATTCTGTGAATGAACTAAGAAATCGTGGCCACCAATAAAAGAAAATGTGCATACAAATTGCAAAACGTTCCCTTAACAACCACCTGGAAGTTTTTCATTTATAATCCTGGTCCCTCCGGAGTTCCGTGCTTGTACGCTAAAATTAATTCACATTTAAGCTTATTTATGGCGTTATAACTTGACAAGGGGAGTTCAAACTTTTGCATACAGCTGTGGGTTATACAAGTGCCCAGCATGAGGGCAATGAGGAAAGGATTATGCTGCATTCATGACAACTGGGAGCTCAGAATCTTCCCACCCGGAATCCCCCACCTTCCACCTTTAAGTTTTAATGCAACTGCAGCCCTTAGTGGACGCTTGTTCGGCTGCTGTTTGCAAATAAAAAGCTTTTAAAAGCAGCCGCATGTGAATCAAAGAGCTGTTTGGCTGTTTTAGTTGTACATGTCTTCTAACAGTGAAAGCAGGCTGGGCTATATGTAGCGCCTGCATCGACACAAAAGCAGTTTGATTAAAAGTCTTGCACCGAACGTCTTAACACCTTGCAATTGAACAAGGATCCCCCTGTGGTTATGTACATCATACACACATGGCACATGAGAAATAAGCAGGACAACAACTTAAACCATGCTGTTCTAGTTTTTGGTCTTGGTGGGCGCCGCTACATTTAAATGACATCACTCATTAGCTTGGAGAAGCCGGATATTAAGAAACTTCATACTTCCGAGTGGGAATTACATGTTCATGGGGTTTCCAAAATTGAATTTTCCTTCCTGGAGCTCAGACACTTCCCAATTGTTCATGAACACAGCATTATTTAGTCTTGCCTGCTGCTAGGTTAGCCTTAGTAAGCTAATTAGCTAGCATTGCAAACAGCGTGAAGCAAAATGTTTTCTCTCTCGTACATATATTGTGTGAACTGCTTCGTCTGGCCACAAGCTTTGCTGTATAACTGTGGTGATTTGTGGATCTTTCTGCTCTTGTTAGCTGGGTAGCGTTTACCTTACTAACTAGTAAGCAGGCTAGCAGTGTAAAGTAATAAGCAGTCTGAGCACAGCAAATCAAATGTTGTACTTTTGAAGTTTTCAAAGTATTTGAATGCAATTGCTTGTAGACGGCTTAGTCTGCCACTTGTCTGGGGGGTTAAAAAGGGAA
>CM067481.1:33314922-33406467 GCA_034552555.1 Semaprochilodus insignis | reverse complement strand
CCCCCTGACTGTGATTGGTCTTAATCACCACATCACTGTTTCTGAGACCTCCCCCTGACTGTGATTGGTCCTAAAAACCACACTGTTTGTTCTGAGACTTGCCCCTGGCTATGACAGGTCCTGATTGTCACCTCATTCTGAGACCTCCTGCTTACTCTGATTGGTCCAAATCACCACAATGTTTGTTCTGAGACCTGCTCCTTACTGTGATTGGTCCAAATCACCACAATGTTTGTTCTGAGACCTCCTCCTTACTGTGATTGGTCCAAATCACCACAATGTTTGTTCTGAGACCTCCCCCTTACTATGATTGGTCCTAATCACCACATTGTTGGTTCTGAGACCACCCACTAACTGTGATGGGTCATAAGCATCACCTCATTCTGAGACCTCTCCCTGACTATGACTGGTCCTAATAGTCAGCTCAATCTGAGACCTCCCCCTGACTGTGATTGGTCCTAATCACTACAATGCTTGTTCTGAGAGCTTCCCCTGTTTGTGATTGGTCCTAATCACTGCGTTGTTTGTTCTGAGACCACCCCCCGACTGTGATAGGCCCAAATCACCACACTGTTTGTTCTAAGACCTCCCCCCTGACTGCGATTGGTCCTAAACACCACACTGTTTGTTCTAAGACCTTCCCCCTGACTGCGATTGGTCCTAATCATTGTATTGTTGTTGGTTCTGAGACCTCCCCCTGACTGTGATTGGGCCTAAACACCACACTGTTTGTTCTAAGACCTCCCCCCTGACTGCGATTGGTCCTAATCATTGTGTTGTTGTTGGTTCTGAGACCTCCCCCTGACTGTGATTGGGCCTGATCACAGTGTTGTTTGTTCTTAGAACCCACACCGTGACTGCTGTGACACCCCCATGAAGTCTGTCATGAAATTTAGCCAACTAAATCACTTCCACAAACTGAGGGCTGAGAAATGAAGAATATTTTGGAGAAAAGCTCTGCCACACATAACCAAACCTGCCTGCCCTGGGCTTGATGTGCCCCCTTAGCTTCCCTACAAACGACTACAATTCCCAGCATGCTTCTCTCTCTCTCTTTCTCTGCATCAGCCTGGGCAGTATGTCCTCTCCTGTAGAGAGTGCAGATTGAGTGAGGTTGCTCCATGTGTGCTCTTCATCGTCACCTTGCTCTTGTCGGCTCACGCACAGTTCAGGATGAGAGTGCTTTGGATCGGGTGATTCTCCACAGGCAAATATTACAGAGCCTGAAGGTTAGCCATCCTGCCCCCACCTCTCTCTAAAGCCATATGGGCCATCCCACCCTGGCCTGCTCTGCATCCCTGGCCTGACTCCAGCTCAGCTGTGGCCCTCCTCCCTGAGGGGACGGCAGGGAATGCCCTGGCTCAGGATGGTAGATCATCGTCAATGTCATTCATGTGCCAGGCCTGGCGGCAGACGCGTTTTGAACACCTGCCATGTGTTTCCATATCAGATGAGCTGTGCCATCCACAGGGCTGTTTCAGAGAGATGACTCGGGATGATGCAATCGGGAGAATCAAGAGATGCATTGTATTTTCATAAGCTGGTGCATCTTACATCAGGTAGGTCATGCAGCTACTGTGGGTATTTTCTCCAGCTTTTGTTAGGGCTGTCACTATTGATTATATTCACAAGCCAGTAATCTACTAATTATTGACAGTTAATCAAATAATTACAGCAATTTAAAGAGCCAAGAAATTAAAATGGACTTAACCGAACAACAGACAACCGTAATATCCTAAAAGTTACAAAACACTTTAACAAGCCTTTAAAAAAGATTTACCCTATGCTCACAGTAGAAGGCAACCAAGCGACAAGCGACCAGTCATTTCCTATGGGAGTACACAATTTTCGGGTGAGGTCTTACGCACAGAGGAATTTGTCTTCCACATTTAACCCATCCATAGGTGAAACACCCACATACACGCACACACACACTAGTAAGCACACACTAGGGGGCAGCGAGCACACTTTCCCAGAGTGGTGGGTAGCCTTATCCATGGCGTCCGGGGAGCAGTTGGGGGTTAGGTGCCTTGCTTAAGGGCACTTCAGTCTTTACTGTCAGTTCAGGGAAACCCCCAGCCCATGACTGCCTATAACTATCATTTAGGGACACAGCAACAAATCGAGCTGAGATTTTCCCGACTTTATGCAAATGAATTATGACGCAGTGAAGTGGTGGTTGGTGTAGCTCAGCGGGTAACACCACTACCCACCAGGGATCCACCACCACATGTGGGAGACTGGGGTTCGAATCCCGGTCTGGGTGACTATGCTGTGCTACACCAATAAGACTCCTTGGGCAAGACTCCTAACACTACATTGGCCTATCTGTAATATGATTAACCTTGTAAGTCGCTCTGGATAAGAGCGTCAGCTAAATGTAAATGAAGCAACAACGCATTTTTTGAACCAATCTTAGACACAGTGGTACAAGGTCCCCAGCTTTTGCTCCCTGAACTTTCTGTTCCTAGCAGCATTTGGTTGCAGTTCTCAGCAGTGTGGTGGTAAACATGGAGGAGAAGCTCGTAACCGCAGTTTCTTCTTTTCCCAGTTTATATGATGCGTCTTTGTACATATACATTTCAAGGAAAATAAACTGTGGAAGAAAGTAGATATTGTTGGTGTTTCTGCTGGGTTAGGTCACTTGATAGCTAGCTAGGTTAGCCAGCATGCTAACCAGTCTATAAAGCTAGTCATGAATGAAAGCAGTTCGGTTTCCATAGAAATGCGTTTATCAATAATAATACGCCCTTTAAAATCTAACCTGCTTTTCTGGGTCTTGTACATGCCTACACGAGACAACATGAGCAGCCTTAAACACACCCACAAGAGACAAATTTGCAGCGATGTCAACAACGTTTCGCCTGCTAGTGTGAATGTAGAGTTGGTTTAACCTTGTTTTCACAGCAGCCATGTAATTTCCATTTGTTTTAGAGGGCCCTCAGAACTGTGCATTTATTTTTCTTCGGTCACGTTAATGGAATATACTTTGATGGAAATGTGTATAAAGTCCAAAATTTTTGTCTTTGTTTCAGTTTTTTACTGTGTTTAGATGCTGTGTTTTAATCGTGGCACTTAATTAGCAAATTACTTTATTTGCAACACGGTCCCATTTAATCTGATAACAGAGTTAAATGGAAAACATTTTCTCTTATAATGTGAATTTAAAAATATCCAAGTTTATATTTTTAGATTTGTGATGTAATTTCCAATCCTCCGTGGAATGGCCACTAAAGGGGCCTGCAGAGAAAAAGGTTTAATAGCTTTCCGGTCTCTTGTTTCTTCAGATCTGGGCTACGATATGTTTATATGGAAACAGTGGTGCACTAAACACTCTGTTGTGCTACACAACTAATGTAACTATGGCAGCTGAGGCCATTCTTGGTGTCCTTGCTGTCCTTGTCTGTGCTGAGGTAGGACTGAGGTATGTATTTACTCATTACTTTCGTTTTATGTCACTCTCTAAAGCCCACACACATCTGTACCGATTGGGTACACAGGAAAACCCAGTAGTCCTTTAGTACTTTATATAGAAAGAAATGCAGTGTTATTCTATTCTATTCTATTCTATTCTATTCTATTCTACTCTACTCTACTCTACTAACACTACTTGTACTGGAAAACTAAATTAGATTAAACAAATAAGACATGTAAGACATTGTAAACAAATGTAGACATGTAACTTTTCATAAATACATCCAATATATAATTGTTATTTTTGTTATTATTTAATATATTTGATTAAAAAAATGTAATATACCTGTGTTTAGAAATGCTTCAGTATGTTATGAAATATAGATTTTTTTCAAGTTTATTTACCTACTGTAGACTAAAATATAATTTAAAATGTCTACAAAACATTTTTTGTGTTTAAATACGGTTGTTGTTTGTATCATAACAACAGTCAGGTAATCAATGCTGATACTGCTAAAGACAGGTAATGTTAAGCAACAGTATATATATATATATATATATATATATATATATATATATATATATATATATATATATAAAAACACTTCTGGGCAAACACAAATGGCAAAATATTAACTTTTAAATGGCCTTAACAAATCATTAACAGCAAACAGACGAAGTGACTGAAATACGGGAAGTTTTTCCCCTTTCATTTCTTTAAATAGTGCAGTTTTGTGGTTAAGTCTGCACATAATGTAGAAGAGTCAATATTGCTCCACTCAGCACTGGCGGCTTAAAACTGACGAAAAACGCTGACAAGTTAGTCTGTTTTTAATATGAGACAAAATCTTTTCTATCGGGATTCAATATGGACTCTGACACCAACAAAACAATCAGCAAAAAGCACTGTACTTACACCATATAGGCTTATATATACACTCATACTCAAATAAACAGTTGCACAAATAGCTGCACGCCGAAGGAAGGTGCAACGTGGAACAAAACAGTACAAGCTGCGTGGGATGGATTATCACAGGACACCATTAGGAACCTCTACAACTCCATGCCAAGACGTCTGGCATGTTGAGTTAGCAAACATGGTGGCCCGACATCATACTGAGAGACACTACTTCTGTATGTGTAGCTCAATAAATATTGATCATATCAGTCTAAATTTATAATCGTTTATTGTTCCTGGTAACCTTTATCTTCCTTCCCAACAGCACTGCAATCCCACACCTCCTTCTGAGTGCAGCTATTCTTTTGATGATGAGTGTACATATGTGTATATATATACATATATATATATATATATTAAATTGTATAAGTAATCCTGTTATCAAATTGGCATCTACATTTCTTATTTCCAGGAATTCTGATTCTGTATTATTCTAAAGGACTCCTTAATTCAGCCAAGACTTAGGACTAAGGATAAACTAGACTTAGACAGAGCTCTGGCCTGAGAGCGCTGCTGTTGTTGTTCTCTCTGAGATAATTGGGTGCACTGTAGCTGATGCAGTGCTCACTCAGTATATATAAACCTATCACCGGTACATCAGTGTCAATAAACCAAATCCTTTCAAATCTCCCAGAGACCAACCAACAGCACCTCCGTGCATTCGCGCATGTCCTCATAAACATTTAAGCCGTCAGCAGAGAGTGAGCAAACAGTCCTGCCTTCCTTCATGTTGACCCAGGCTATTATCTGAGCCGGGCCGACAGTGACATTATTTCTTACTGATTTGTACAGTGAACTCCTGAGGGCTTTGTTCTGCTGTCTTCCTCTCATTGCCCACTGCAGCAATACCCCATTACACCCGCTTCGAGCCGAGGGAGCAAAACAGAGAGTGCTCGGCACCCAGGCACAACAAGACTGACTCCAAATAAGGCCATACATGAGTCTGGAAACAAAATCCGCAAACAAAGGCAAAGCAGGAAGGTAGAGACCCGAGCCGGGCTCATCGTATCCCCACATGACACGGACACACAGTAGCTGGATTTTTAACACGAGCAAAACAGTGTGACCATAAGACAAGCCTGAGCGCCACTGGGATTCAACTACCACTGGAAGGGAAAGAGTCACAATTACAGAAGCATCTCAGGAAGCTGATCTGAATCCATAGCTGCTAATTAGCATTGCTGTACTTACATATACATTGGTTGTAGTTGCAAATGGGATGTCTTCTGTGGTCCTTGGTAACCATAGGAGTCAAACCCACCTATAAAGTCAACTGGGGAAAAACAGAGACACAGAAAAAATCAGTTATTTGTCTGTTTTACTGTATTTATTACTCGGCATATATAAACATATCAATTACTGTTCAAAAGTTTGGAACCGCTTTTCATAACATCTGCTATTTTATACATTAAAAACAAACACAATAAAAGTTAGTAAGTATAATAAACTAGTCATCAAAAGCTATTCTGGTAACACTTCCTATGAATCCTGTATTCGTTATGCTTTATAAATACAATACAAATACATTACATGGCATATATAACACCTCATAATACCAGGCGTAAGCATGTATAATTACTCTTAATTAGTTATAATTCTATGCATAATGTTTATTAATGCAAAATATACGACTTTATAATATCTCTTGCCAGTCAGCTAAGAATAAACGACTCTGTCAAATCCACACTACAAATGAAAGACATGCTTAAGTGCTGTTTGATTTTAGCTAATGTATTTGCTAGTGGACTTTATAATGCATTATGAAAGGAAACACGGTCACTTACTTTAGAGTGTTATGCATGTAATTATAACTGCTTAAAACAAATGATACAATCTTATGGCAGGTATCATATGGTATTATTCATGTTCTACTGTAACGCTTATAACTTATACATGCATCTATAAGATGTTGTGAATACAGGAGACGTTGTGAATATGGATGTTTTCAATATTTCAGTTATTTTGGGAATACCACTTCCATCAAGTTAAACAGTTAATTACACTAAATTAATCTATTTACATACAGCAATTTCTCCAGTTATCTGGTGTGAGGTTTGATCACCACTTCTGAAGTATGAGGCATTCTGGATAGTAATTTTATTCTAATTATATTACTGATGAAATACAGCTTTCAGAATGCTCATTCTGACACATCGAACATTTCTTCATCTTTATTCAAGAAGTGTTCCTCTATTTATTCGATACCTTAGAATTATATATTTCTACATTTATCTTCAACCAAACTGGGTTTATGTCACTGAAATTCCAATTTCTTTTAAACAGTAGCGTATATGTGCCATATTTAATTTCTAGTCAAAACTGCAAACGTATTCATTTCCATGTATTTCTAAGAAGATCAGACACAAGATTATCTAATCCCACAAGGAAGAACAATGTCAGCATGACAATAAGTGAAAATGAAGGGAAGAGTTTTCAATTTGTAAGTTCAAAAAAGATTCAAAGCTACAGAGAAAATGGGACTCCTAACAACCACTGGACCTGGGAGACCACCTAAACTGTCCCCATCAGATAAACAGCACTTAAGACTTTCATCTTGGAGAGAGAGGAGAACATCAAGCTCCACTCCTGCTTCAGATCTGAGAACATCCACTCATCTGTTACTCCACCATTTGTGTTAATCATCCTCTAGTCCTCACCAGCGGTCAGTTTCTGGTCACAGTCTAGACCTCAACATCACTTTAAGTGTTCACTGAACATCACTGGATATTAAATACTAAAAGAGAGTTGGGGTGGTCTCTGACTGGTCTCTAAAGGGTGGTCTCTGGCTGTAGCCGGTCGTCCACCCGTTTATCATGAAATTCAAAAGACAAAAATTAAAATCAGCAGAAAAACAGAAGATACAAGGTTTGTCAGAGAGAGAGAGAGAGAGAGAGGGGAAGAGAGAGAAAGAGAGAGAGAGAGAGAAAGAGAGAGAGAAAGAGAGAGAGACAGAGAGAGAGAGAGAGAGAGAGAGAGAGAGAGAAAGAGAGAGAGACAGAGAGAGGGATGAAGAAAAAGAGAGACAGAGAGAGAGAGTGATTAAGACAGAGAGACACAGAGAGAGGGAGATGGAGAGAAAGAGTGAGAGAGGTGGAGGGAGTGATTAAGAGAGAGTGAAGGAGAAAAAGAGAATTTCTGCTGTAATGATGATGTATTTCCTCCTTCATCACTGGGAGTGTGTGTGTACGGAGTGAGAGACATGGCGAGCGACTGTGTGTGTGCGTTTCTATGTGTATCCGTGTGTGTAATAATCCTGGTCAGTGGCTGGTCAGTGTCTGGAGCCTCAGCGGGGCTGTTTGAGGGCGATATCGGTGGCAGGAAGCTGCTGGAGCGTGCGACCGCTGGATTAGCAGATGGCCTAAAATACCGCAGACTGACAGGATTAGCCCGGGACCCTCAGCACCAGCCGGCCAGCTGTTTCAACCTCCCCCACCCCACACACACACACAGAGAAACCTGGCATATCTGGCCTTTCCACAAAGACAGTGAGGTACTAAAGAGTGATAAAGATCCAGAGGCTGCTTCCCACACAAATGAACACAGGAGATAAGCAGCAGAATTAGCTTAGCGCCTTCTCCTGCGCATCATAAGCAGGAAGAGAAGCAAAGATTTAGGATGATTATCATTCTAATGACAGATTTTGTGGAGGGGGCATGCACCCAGAAATCCCATAATCCACACAGGCCTCGATGTGGAATCAGACCTGCCCTGATCAGTGTTATCAGTGGACTTGCAGAGGTCAGTCTTACAACTATAGCCAAAAGTTCTGACCAGAGAACACTTGGACATGTCTAGTTCAGAGATTCAGACACAGGATGCCTTGTTTGTTTGATGTGACACTTGAAATTAATATCTGATCTAATTATTATTATTATTATTATTATTATCATTAAATAACAACAGGTGCACTAGAGGAGCGACAATGAGACGACCCCCATAATAGGAATGGTTTAAAAGGTGGAGGTCATTGACATTTTGTCCCCCCTCATCTTTTCTGACTTAATTTTCACTAGTTATTGCAGTTGGTTAGGGTCAGCGTCACTACTAGTACCATGGTGCGGTACCTGGACCCCACAGAGGTTGCACAGGTAGTCCAACTCCTGCACATCAATACGTCAATACGTGCCATTGCCAGAAGGTTTGCTGTGTCTCCCAGCACAGTCTTAAGAGTATGGTGGAGATTCCAGGAGACAGGGAGTTACTCTAGGAGAGCTAGACAAGGCCGTAGAAGGTCCTTAACCGCTCAGCAGGACCGGTATCTGCTCCTTTGTGCAAGGAGGAACAGGATGAGCACTGCCAGAGCCCTACAAAATGAACTTCAGCAGGCCACTGCTGTGGATGTGTCTGACCAAACAATCAGAAACAGGCTTCATGAGGGTGGCCTGAGGGCCCGGCGTCCTGTAGTGGGCCCTGTGCTCACTGCCCAGCACTGTAGAGCTCGATTGACATTTGCCATAGAACACCGGAATTGGCAGATCCGCCACTGGCGCCCTGTGCTTTTCACAGATGAGAGCAGGTTTCACCTGAGCACATGTGACGGATGTGACATGGTCTGGAGACGCTGTGGAGAAGGTTATGCCGCCTGCAACATCATTCAGCATGACCGGTTTGGTGGTGGTTCAGTGATGGTCTGGGGAGGCATATAAGGACGCACAGACCTCTACAGGCTAGACAACGGCACCCTGACTGCTATTAGGCATCGGGATGAAATCCTTGGACCCATTGTCAGACCCTACGCTGGTGCAGTGGGTCCTGGGTTCCTCCTGGTGCATGACAATGCCTGGCCTCATGTGGCGAGAGTATGCAGGCAGTTCTTGGAGGAAGAAGGAATTGATACAACTGACTGGCCCCCTCGCTCGCCTGACCTAAATCCAATAGAACACCTCTGGGACATTATGTTTTGGTCCATCCAACGCCGCCAGGTTGCACTTCAGACTGTCCAGGAGCTCAGTGATGCCCTGGTCCTGTTCTGGGAGGAGATCCCCCAAGACACCATCCATCGTCTCATTAAGAGTATGCCCCGATGTTGTCAGGCATGCATACGAGCACGTGGAGGCCATACAAACTACTGAGTACCATTTTGAGTTGCTGCAATGGAATTTTGGCTAAAGTCTGCTGTATCATTTTTTCACTTTGATTTTCAGGGTGTCTTTGAATTCAACCCTCTGTAGGGTGATCATTTTCATTTCCATCAAACGATGTGGCATCCTTTCGTTCCTAACACATTACCCAGCCCATATGAGAAAAGATATTCTGCATTTTTTTCCCCCATTGAGATCTGATGTTTTCAAAGTGTTCTTTTAATTTTTTGAGCAGTATATATATATATATATATACAAATACACACTTATCATCGAAAAAAACAGTTGCACTCAGAAGGAATTAACTGACAGGAATGAAACTTGGTGGGTAGGTCTGACATTGTGAGACATGCGAATGATTCAAGTTTCACGATTCTTCAGTGACGAGTCCTGCTTTTGTATTGAGAGGATAAATGAATCCGTGTGTGGAGACACCATGGTCAGCTCCAAGATGAATGGTTTGTTGTCATGCATCACATGACCAGAAGGCCTAGTGTGACTCCACCTCTGCTCCACTCTACCACACAATCTGCAGGAACTGTGTGAGGATATTCAAGCTGCATGGGATGGATTGTCACCGGACACCATAGGGAACCTCTACAACTCCATGTCAAGACGTCTGGCATGTTGCGATGGCAAATATGGTGGCCTAATGTCATACTGAGAGACACTATTTCTGTATGTGTAGCTCAATAAATATTGCCCATATCAGTCTAAATGTATCATCATTTATTGTTCCTGGTAACCTTTATCTTCCTTCCCAATAGCACTGCAATCCCACACCTCCTTCTGGGGGTAACTGTTCTTTTGATGATGAGTGCATATACCTGGTATCACATACATATACAGTATAATGTAGATTATACCTGATGCCATTATTTAACTGAGTAACTAACTTGTAGTCAGTCCCTCCATGGCTTGATCAGGTCATTAGAAACTGAAGGTAACAACACATTAAAGGTGGTAAGGTTCTTTTTTATTTATTATTATTATTAGAATTATTTATTATTAGAATTATAATGTATCTTAAACAAAGACCTACATAAATGAGTACAATTCTGTGATTGACACTTATATCTGTATGCACCACTTGCTCTCTCTGTTGGCCCTGGGTCTCTAATACGTATATCCATTGCATTTTCCCACCAATTTCCATTAGCAGTAACCCTGCAACAGCAATACGCTTTCAGTAAAGTGCACAGGAAACAAACATCACGGGTGTGATGGAATGCGACACTGTACACAACAACAGACGTACTGCTACAGAGCTAAATGCTAATATGCATTCTAAAACAAAGGGCTGGCACCAATCTGCTCTTAAAACATTTCCCCTTTCTCTGAAGGAGCAAATAGCTGTGACTGTTCTAATGGCTAAATGCCTCCAGGCTAGCCATGCCAAGTTAATGGAAAATATTGGGATCACTGCTTCAGTAATGAAGTAAAAAAAAAAAACAAGCAGTGATAGCTGAGGGCTCGAGGACAGTTTGCAGACCCGAGAGAGTCGCCTAGAGCCACACTATTAGCATTCAAAGATATACGCTGACCTCTCCTCCACTTTCATAGACTCCCAACATCTATCGATTCGGTTAAGGTGACAGGTCTCAGCAATGCGTAAAGCGTCCGTGGCAAGGCTGGGGGAAATTAGATAGAGATGGAAGCTTTGGCCTCCACACAACAAAGCTTCAGCCCTCAGTTTCAGTAGAGTTTATAACATGGCTTTGTTGACTCGCCCTGGATATTTCCCTTAGCGGTAATCCTCATTGCCATCTTAAGCGCCGTTCCATTACTGTACCAGCTCAAGTGAAGTGTTAGATGACTCCTTAGAGGGGCGAGGCAGCATCCAGTTAACATAAATGCAGACTGCATCAGCAGAACTTGCCCAGAAAGAAATGCGATTTGATGTCATTTGTTTTGTTTTTTTTGAAACCCCCAAAGAATAAAGGACAAAGCTGTTCATAAGCCAAAGCAATGGTATACACCGGCAGAGGTTTCTGTATAATTCAATCATTGAGTTGTAAACAATGCCATTCAGAGTAGTTTGATGTGAAATGGTTCATGGTAGAAAATCATCACAAATATATCCACTGTATTTACTACCGTTATAGCCTATGTAACCAAAATAGAGGTAAAACATAGAAATAAGTTTTCTTCTGGGACTACTTTGCCTTTAAACCCCCTCCATGTACCTCTCTACCATGAATAGATTTAAAAAAAAAAGTTTTAGGCCAAAATCTTATCGCACATTTATCAATAACCAATGTCTGAGACATCAGGCAACGCTTTCACTACCATCTAATCAATGTAATCTTTTGCTATTAGTGCTTCAGGAGGTGCCAACCTCTTTAGACGTCTAAGACCCCGTTTACACCTGCTCACTTCATGTGTCTTGGGTATCAGGATTTTATCAGACCAAGCCACATAAATATGAAGGTATAAATGAAGGTATAAATGAAGCATTTAAAACAGATACTGATCTGATCACTCAAACCGATTCAAGAGGTGGTCCATGAAAATGCACATCTTGCCAAGACATAGTTGACAACCAAAACCCCTCCCAGTACAACCCAAACACCTCCTACTACAACCAAAAGTTCTCCCAGTACATCCTAACCTCCTCCCAGTACAACCCAAACCCCTCCCAGTACAACTCAAACACATCCTAGTACAACCAAAAGTTCTCCCAGTACATCCTAATCTCCTCCCAGTACAACTCAAACCCCTCCCAGTACAACCCAAACACATCCTAGTACAAACAAAAGTTCTCCCAGTACATCCTAACCTCCTCCCAGTGCAGCCCAAACCCCTCCCAGTACAACTCAAACCCCACCCAGTACAACCCAAACACCTTCTAGTACAACCAAAAGTTCTCCCAGTACATCCTAACCTCCTCCCAGTACAACCCAAACACATCCTAGTACAAACAAAAGTTCTCCCAGTACATCCTAACCTCCTCCCAGTGCAACCCAAACCCCTCCCAGTACAACCCAAACCCCTCCCAGTACCCAAACACATCCTACTACAACCAAAAGTTCTCCCAGTACATCCTAACCTCCTCCCAGTACAACCCAAACACATCCTAGTACAACCAAAAGTTCTCCCAGTACATCCTAACCTCCTCCCAGTACAACTCAAACCCCACCCAGTACAACCCAAACACCTAGTACAATCGAAAGCTCTCCCAGTACATCCCAACCTCCTCCCAGTACCTCCTAACCTCCTCCTAGTACAACCCAAACCCCTCCTAGTACAACCCAAACCCTTCCCCATACAATACATCAGTGATCAGGTTATTCATGTCTGCAAGGACGAAAATCATGGAAGACACACATGACCAGACAAAACAAAATGCTGAGAATGGCTTCCAAAGAAAATGGCTGCTGTGCCAACGGAAGACGGAGAGCCGTCATTGGTTACCAAGTGGATTCGATTTTAAACCAGACCTTTCCTATTCATGGCGGAAGGGCTTGTGTGGTCTAGGGATCTTCAGATCTACGTCGTCTGGAGCGGCATGCAGGCCGAACAGCTCTGGAGTGAAGACCCAGACTAACACAATTCAAAATCCCCTAATGGAAAAAGGACACAGAATATCGGGTACCCTGCCCGTGTGAGGGTTACTGGGACCTGCCCCTGGGGCCTGGGGACAGTGTTCCTCTGTGAGCGTCTGGTGGCTGGGCAGCCCACGTAACCCGTCCAGGCCCAGGCTGAAAAGGTAATGTGGGGGGACAATGTGGGCCTATCACCTGCAAGGTCCAGCATGGGAGACCGTTGAAGTGCCTTAAAGGCAGTGAGCGATGACGGCGAGGTCCTTCGCAGCAGGGACGCCGGCAACGGAATCCACCCCTTCCTATTGTTCCGCAAGTGGCCACTTGTAGTTGTGGGATAAAGTTTGTGAAGGCATGTTAAAAACAGAGTGTTTAAACAGAGGGCACTGGCTTCAGCCCACACAAAGCCACTTTCTGACAGAGGCATTTGTAAACTGCACACGGCGTTAATGCTAATCACTGTGGGATTCTACCTCCATGCTACCGCAAAACCTGATTGCGTATTCCCCAAGGAGGCGTGTAACCTAATTCTCTTGTTATGAATGCAAAGAGTGTTCTCTCCACCTCCGATAGCCACTACCTGAGTTTCTGACACCCACACACCATGCGCCGTGTTTCTCCTACCTTTTTTTCCAGGTCTCGGAGGCAGAATCACTTTAAATACCGTCCTTTCTTTAAACGGACCCCGGGACATTACCCTTGATAGTAGCAGTAATTACGCGGTGAGCGTGTTGATTGGTTTGAGCTGTTCATTACCTCTGTAGAGGTGCTTCATGTACTATATTAATTAGAGCCGTAATGGCCAATATGGCCGCAAGATTAGTGTTTCTGCATGCCTCGGGGATCAAACCATCAATATCATTCGCATTCGCTGGAGAATACCAAGCCTCTCTGACAATATTATTTCAGTGCAGAGGGCCAAATTACCAAGAGCCCCCGACTATTCCTCACGTAGGAAATGAAACTTGCTGATATCCCCTCGGCAGATATAATCACGCCCGAGCCACGTGCAGCACACCGTCGGTACTTTGCACTCTCGGTGCACAAACATGCTCTGATTGAGAAGAGAGATTTTCAATTACACAAATTTACCACAATTTCGTCTCATCACTGATGGAGACGTTCATGGCATTATTCAGCAGTCAGCATAATACCTACTGATTGAATTACAGCGTGTTTGTACAAGAATGAGAGACTATTTACATCTCAGAGTAAGCGAATATCACAGAATGCATTGTCGGTATACAAAAAGGAACGAAGGCCAAGACTTTCTTTAGTGTTCATGGAAGTCAATGAAACTGGATTTTTATCCGAGTAGTTTTGAAGTATTTCTCCTGGTCCATTCAGCATTGAATTTTGACACAATACAAAGGGCAACTGACGAGTTCAAATGAAGCAGGAAAATGCAAAGTGGAAAAAAAAAAAGAGTTTCTCATTTACTTTCTTTTCTTTTTAGAAAGCAGTTTCATTTCATACATTTATTTTGCAGTACAGATAATGCTAAGCTCCTCGGACAAAAAATTAGTCACCTTGCGTGTTCAAGGTGGTAGTAACTTCAGATTCTTACAGATGCCGCTGCACAAGGATGATCGGGCTATAAATACCTGCGGAATGTGCAGCGGGATCCATAGATTGAGAAGAGGTGCTATAGTGCAGTGGATGTCTCATTCCATGTGTGGAAAATGGCTCCAAAGCAGATGTTAATGACTGGCTAAAAGGAGTGACTGTATTTGGGTTTGCTAAAGACCATGGTGTGAAGGAGGTACCTGAATCTTGTATGGAAGCGTACAGTCATACGGATCTACCAGCAGTGGCTAAAATCCCAGTCTACAGGAAATCCTCCTCGGAATTGTGCCCGGGAAGGCATCCACCAAATCTGGCCCAACTGCGCAATTCTTTAATGCAAGAGTATATGAACATTGATGTGGCCTACATCCAGAAACTTGTCCAGTTCATGCCAAATCCAATCACAGCTGTTATTCATATTTGTGGAGGTACTACATGCTAGTACGTATGTTGAGTTGTGCTTATTTCAAAAAGGCTCTGAAGAACATGTGAACTGGTTATTAGAAACTGAAGTAGGATCAGGTCCAGGATCAGACCTAGCATTAGATTTCTGCTGCCACCATTGATTTCAAATGAATGCCCAAATCCATAAATATATCCTTTTATCACTATCGGGCTGCGATCAGCAGTAATTGCTAGACTTAACACAACAGCGGAGAAAATGATCATACCCTTTATCTCATTCAATAATAAAATAAACAGTTATTTATAGCATAGCATATGATGGTTCACTTGGTATTCACATCTTTTTGTGAGTGATCTGATCAAAGGTGGAAAGTGAGACGTATATCTGGCATTTCCATGCGCCTCAAATGCATCTCCAGTTAACATGTGATCGGATTTCGTAACTGGGGAAAAGGTAAGCAGTCTCTCGCTGCATTTGCTGTGAGACAATAATGTCAGGTAATCCTGTGGTTGTGTACATGTACGAGATGCTTTGAAGGATTATTAACGCATCTTGTAAACAAAGATAGCAGGATGAAAATAAGCCACACAGCTGCCTTCATCTCTGCAGTGCGGACACGTTTGATAAGACATTTCCATGCTGCTCAGGATGCATTGGGATGATTTAGCGTTCACACTGTAAGTGTTGAGTGGTCACATGCATCCCTGACCACCCACGAAGGTGATTTGAGCGAGCACAAGGTCTTCGAGCCGCACTGTACCACTTACACGCCTGTACTAATACTGTAGGCAGTCCCAGGCAGGTGTAAATGGGGACTTGATTAGGATTCGGCGGTATCCCCTTATTTACCACATGACCTTCTCGTCACGTGTTATTTCCGACACAGACGCAAGTGTAGCTAGATAATAATGACTCAGTTCTAAGGGAGTGAAGTTGAGCAGCTGGCGTTCACCCGACAGGCAATCTGTAGCCTAATCGTAGTTTAATAGCCTTTCAGCCTAATAGATCTGTAGCCTAACTACAGACCCCAACAGTGCAATCACCACTGTAGAGGTTTAATTCTGACTATGTAGTGCTCTGCTCAAACAGGTTTAGGTGAAACAAACATAATTAAGTCCTGACAGAACCGAAAGTCGAGTGGGCGACACAAAGCCCAACTCAAACCAGTTCTGTGGTGCTGTCACGTCAGTACTTTGCTCCTTTCGTAAAGGTCTCCGAGACTCCCAACTGCGGCTGCTGGCCTGAGGTTGTACCTCCTCCTGAGACAGGTGTGCTGATACCAAGTCTGGAAAACGCCGCAGGTGGTTAATTCTAAGCCCTGATCTAAGATTAGACATATTACCACGTGAGATGGACAGTTTTTACCTACAAAGGCGGCATATTGCCTTGTCTAAATTCGCCGGCTGACCCTTGTCGTCTGGCTCAAAATGAGTCAAAATGTGTCCAAAACTGGCAACCATTAATTCACTTATGAACTAGATTATACACTACTACTACTACTACTACTACTACTACTACTACTAATAATAATAATAATAATAATATTCATTCATCTCCTAAGCTGCACATCCTTCTGGGTCAGGGGGCTGCTGCAGCATATCCCAGCGCTCATTGGGTGAAAGGCAGGAAACACCCTGGACAGGCTGCCAGTCTCTCACAGGGCAGAAACACAGACATACACATTCACACTCACACCTAGGAGGGTAATTCAGCAGCTCCAGTTCACCTGACTCCATGTCTCCAGGACTATGGGAGGAAACCAGAGCACCCAGAGGAAACCCATAGAGACACAAAGAATTGAAAGCAGGCCCTTCTTGCTGTGAGGCAACAGCGCTACCCACTGTGCCACCATGCCACGATAATAATAATAATAATAATAATAATAATGATATTAAGTATGTGTAGTAGTAACGAAAAGATGTTAAAGGATGTTTAAGCCTTAAACAGGGTTTGTGAACATGAAAATGAAGCCCACACTGGGCTGCTACATGTGTAGCTCCTGTCTGTACAGTGTGGAATGGAATACCACCAGCCTTGATGCACATCCACCATGATGCAGTCCCAGTCTTCATGTACTGTGACTCTTTCTCTCATGGCACAATGAATATTGTTGACTGCAGGGGCTGTGCTGTTGATCCTAATGCGGAGTGAAGTCACTCAGTGTAGTGAGAGACTGGCACTCGAAATTAGGCCGCGCCTAATTACACGCAGAGCGAAGCTTAATGATTCTGATTATGAAACAGGGTAATGCAGTGAAAATGCACTGAGAGTACACAAAGAGGCTAGTGTGGTCAGCCAACTAGAGCGGTCAACAGCACGTGTGAATTACCCACACAGTGACAAGACTCCCACAGACGCATATATTCTCTCTCTGTCTCTCTCTGTCTGTTGCCTGGTGATGAGTGAAACACGAGAACAGAAAGATGCAGAACTGTATGCTAAAAAAAAAAAGCATCTATTGATCTGACGTGCTTGGGTTGCCAGCCAGGAAACTCCTCAACACAGAATTCCAGTAACAACAACAACAACGATAATAAAGTTGTAAACGTCTCAAAGCAATGATCATTAATTATGAACCAGAGCAACACAAAACAAACCTCTGTCCTAATTATTTCGCTTCCTGATGGCGTCGAAATGGGTCAGGAAACGAAAGAGAATAATTCATGTCTCGTAAAGGGATGGTGATTGCAGCGGCGCTGGCCACGGTGTCTGAATATAACAAATGGGACCATTTCCCACGCTAGCTTTAAAGCACACGGCCACAAGCCGGGGGTTAGAGATCGATAAAACCAATCTTTTAAATCCTGCAACATCTAAATCCCAATGTTTGCTGGCCCATGGAAATGAGGCTAAAGATGTGGCACTAAGAGAAATGTCTATGCCGATGGTTCATCATTATCAGTGTAAATATATACTTCTCTTTACCTTTATAGGGGTGTGAGATAGATCGGCTGTTGATACACTGATTTGCCAAAAAAATCTATAACAGATTTAATAATCAAATTAAGGATTGTTAGAGATGGTATGATTACAGGTCTACTTCAGCAGCCTATTTTTAGGTCTTGCACCCACTGATGTGGGGAGGCACTGATACCTGGCATGACAGGTCACGTGTGTGTGTGTGTGTGTGTGTGTGTGTGTGTGTGTGTGTGTGTGTTCCATTGTCAGTACTGTGGTGCAATATGCAAGTACATTTTGATGCTTCACTGCTGGCAGAGGAGTTTGACATCGCATCCAAGAGTGCTTCTTGGCCTGGCTGTAGGAGTGACGCTACATCGCAGTTATGATCCAGCCTGGACCGGCCACTTATGAGGCCCTAACATAGCCTTAAAAGGCACTTGGGAACTAACTAAAGCAGCACGGCTAGTTCATGCATTTCACTTGAAATCCGCCAGGTTTGAACCCTTTGAACAGCTACTTAGTTGTAAGCACGTTACTTACCATGGTTTCAGTATCAGTACTAAAAATGCTGCCCCTACGGTGATGCATGTGTAGTCACTAGTTAAGTAGCATTTGGCTTCTTTTCAACTTCTAAAGCTTCAGTGAGCTGCTATTCTTACTGCCTGCACTGAACACTCTATACATTCATCTACTGTTTACAACCACATACTTACTGCACACCTGGCTACCCCAACATACTGTACTAAATTACCTACATGTACAATTACACTACGCTGCATTTCACTCTACTGCATATGCTAACTGCTGTTAGCACCTCAGTTCTAGTACCCCAACATTCTGATGTACAGTTACTGCTCCTGCACAGTTTGCATGTCTTACTGTTTGTACACATACTGTATTGTGTATTTTGTCTTTGCACTATTACTCACTATTTACCTACTGTTTAATCACTGTACTGGAGAAGTAGCCTGATAGTGTTTCATTATACTGTACAACCCTGTATTGGTATAATGATAATAAAGTTTAACTAAATTAAATTGAATTCACCTACCACTGCAAGTGACTCTGGATAAGAGCATCTACTCATGTTAGGGCTACTGTAACCTTTAACCGGTAATATACTGATTGACCGAATGCGTTGCTTATTGGTATCAGTACTGTCCATAACAAGATCTTAGTCACATTATCAGCAACTATACTGGCACTACCAGGAATTCCATATCAATGCATCTCTAAATCATGCTTAGAGAGACATAGTCCATTTACGACCTCCTTACAATGCAGTCTCAAAAAAGATGATTATTAAGATGTTCCTTGACAAAGGGAATGGTTCTATTTAGAACCATGAGTTTTAGATAGAACCATTTCATTTCCTCAGACCAATTATATACAAAGGGCTCTGAGGTCCCAAGTCACTGATAACTAAACTTTTTTGTTCCTACACTGCCAAAAATAATGTCTTGCCAAGTAAAACGATCTTATATCTAGTTTCTATGTCTTAAAATTCAATGTGAGATTGCTGTAAACTTTTAACATTATGTCACTTATTTTCCAAAAGGTTTCACTTGTTTAAGTGATAGATCATTTGCCCTGTTTCAAGAAGTAAATAAGCAGAATTATCTGCCAATGCAGTGAGAAAGTACAAACTATCTGGAAATAAGATAAACAGTCTTAAAATGAGCATACAACTATAGCAAAATGAGAATTGAGTTTAGAAATTGGTGACTGGGACCTCAGACCCCCGTGTCTATGACTGGTCTGAGGATTTTGTTTGAGCCAGTCAGTTAGGTTGTCTCCTTCATGATGCATTGACTAGATATTTTTACTTGCCAGGACCTGATTTTTTAAGTACACCGGTATTTAATTCCTATTCCTGATAGTAACGCTCAAAATAAGGAAGGGACACGTTTAAACTTGTAAATGTTTCATATTTTAAATCAATAGGCAATACATACGCCGCACACGTATTTACTTTACTTGTCAGAAGCTCGACAGTGCACATGCACACACGTGACCACACGAGTGGTCTTGCACTACAAGAGTTAAACTTCAGGCCTCATCAGCGACTTGTCACCTGCTACTGTGGACGTACAGTAATACTGAACTGAATCATTTGTCCTGAATGGGCATTTTGACTTGGAAATAAAGACAGGAAGGATGGTCCCCGACTTCTTAGATGAATGAAAACAGAGATTCCACACTTTTAACTGGCAGCATAAAACAGGCTGAAAAACATTCTGCTCAAAATGCATACTTACAGCTGTCTTCCTCTTCTGAAATTAGTTTCACCACGTAGCAGGCGTAGATGAACCCGGCAAGCTAGAACACAAACAAACAAACACACAAAATCATCTGTTAGAACAGCACCTGCTCGGTGGCTTCCGAAGAGCCATCATTTGCACTAAGAACCTGTTTTATCAAAATCACATAAACCATCAAAGGAAACCGTTCTTACGCTTTCATCAGAGATAAAAAGTCTTAGTCTTTCTATATAGTGAGGTGTTTGGGGATCAGGTAGAACGGGACAGAAGAAAGAGATCAAAGGCGGAGGGAGGGGAGCTGTTTTTTGTTGTTGTGAGGAAACAGGTGGCGGTGCAGCCAGAGCTTTACATCAAACTCAGGCAGCGCTTGAGGAAATGGGTGTTCAGAGTATCCAGGACAAGGAGGTGCAGCCCATTCTGTCTCCAAAAGCACGGCACACAAGGAGACCGCAGGCTGCTAACACAGAAACTCAGCCTCTATACAACAAGACTAAACCTGAACTCGTTTAAGTGATTAGAACTGCATGTCCAAAAACATCCAGACATTCATTTACATGTAGTTCAGGTCTTTAATAAGGTTCAAGCTTGTATAATATCTCACTGACCAGTAGAATGAGAGAAGGCAGCTGCTTTGGCCACAGCAAAGGGAACGCTAATTTAACCCAAACCTTTTACCAATAGCACCAATAACAGCTGTGATTGGATTTGCCATGGACTGGACAAGTTTCTGGATGTAGGCCACATCAATGAGACACTCTTGCAGCAAAGAATTGGTCAGTTGGTGCCAGATTTGGTGGATGCCTTCACTGGCACAATTCTGAGGAGAATTTCCTGTAGACTGGGATTTTAGCCACTGCTTTTAGACCGGTATGACCGTACGCTTCCATACACCTGCAGATTCAGCTACTTCCTTCACACTATGGTCTTTGGCACACCCAAATACAGTCACTCCTTTTAGCCCATCATTAACATCTGCTTTGGAGCCATTTTCCACACACAGAATGAGACATTCACTGCACTGTACCACCTCTTCTCAATCTATGAATCCCGCCACTCTCACCCCGCAGGTATTTATAGTCCCATCAGAAAATACTGAAAATACTACCACCTTAAACAGACTAGGTGCCTCATTGTTTGTCTGGTGAGCTTATGACGGTCAGTCAGACTCGAGACTGTGTTATTATTGTTTTAGAGGAACTGCGATGCTCGCTCCATGGCTAACCACAGCTGCACACAAATCACCCCACTACCACCCACCATGGCCATATAGACCACTTGACTCACCTAGACTGCTGCCACCAACCATCTCAGTTATCAGTTATTCACTTCTTCTGCACACGTTTGCCGTTACTGTTTATGCCCTGCTGTAAAACACAACACAAACCCGCACGCACTCCCCCAATGCTGGTCACCCATCTTGGTCATCCTGGCTGACCACTATACCAGCATCCAAGACACAATATATGCTGGTTTTGTAAGTGACCAGCCATGTTGGTCTATGCTGTTTAAAATACTGGACCAGGATTGGTCGGACTCATTTCAAAAGGCCACAACACAACCTGCAAAAGCAGTATGGCTGTAGCTTTTGGTAGCCGTAATGGCTGCGCTTGTATGTGCACATGATTGTGCTTTTAATGTGTTGTGGCGTTGGCAGACATCGAGCATGGTGGACAGTTGTTCTGTTTATTGGAAAACACATATTTTCAGCACAGAATGCTAAGAGCTTAGCCAAAACTCTAGAGAAGCTGGGGGAGCTGCCTGACTTCCACTGATGGGAGGTACCAAACAATGGTGCCTGAACTGGCATGGCCCACCACACAACAGCAAACACTTACAAAACAGAGTCATGAAGTTTGATGAAGATAAGAACAGCCAGCTGCCGGTAGAAACACAGAACCCTGACTAACCAAGCCGGCTGTAGTCCTAGTTTGTGCGGTGTGCCCCGCATCGTTGGCTTTAGCTGGCTCTTGTAAGCAGTGTTTTGATCGATTGGGCATACTGAATCAGCGCCAGCGATCATGAGAGTTCAGGGACGCAGAACATCACAAACCTTTATAGTCAATTGTGCTTTTGATTTCTTAATTATTGGGCTCCCCATGCACAGTTCTAAAGGGGTGGGTGGGGGTGGATCTGCACACCGTGAAATCTGATTGGCCACCCCAAAATGTCTGCTACGTCACTGGCTTCCACCTCGCTGTGAGGTGGGTGTTTGCCACTTTAACCCTTTAATGTCCTCACCAAGAAAAAGAAATTAATTTTCTTTTAATCAGTCAGTCCTTTTGCATTTTTATTTGTTTTGGGGCAATAATAACACAGCACGTAATACATTTTAATGACAATAGCTTAGCATAGACACCTTTAGCATGTAGAAACAAATAGACCATTTGGTAACACATGTTATTCGAATAATTATTTTACCCTTATTTTGACTCCTTTTCGTTGTGTAAAGTTACATAGCTCTGTTCAACACAACCTATGAGACTATAAAATGCTGATAAAATAACATTACCTTTGATAATTCCACTAAAAACTCTCCAAATGTGTGGAGTGATTTCCTTGTTGCTTGCTTCCTCTTTGGATGAGAACAGTAAAGGCGCATCTATTGAAAGGCTCAGTGACCTCTAAAATACCTCTAACCTACCTCTGCCGATTGGTAGAGATGGCACAATCAGGTTAAGTTCAACACCGTTTTTTTAATTATGATATAGTGACTCAAAATGTGCTCTACCAAAAAGCGGAGCAGAGCGTTAAAGGGTTTAGAGGAGAGTTGTTTTTTCTATTGACAGAACAACTCACTCGCACCCAGCTCACACTTTCTCATCATGAGTAGTACGCCACCCCACACCCTCCAGCTCCCACGTTTGCACTGCCAAACTGCCGAAACTCCCTACCAGCCCTGGTAAAATGTTCTAGAAGCGCCACTGAAGCTCACACTGTGTGGGCTAAATGGACATTTGAATCACACCAGCACATTTCCAGCACAACGCAGCAACATAAACAACCTTATTTGCTTTTTAATGGCCATTTTAAATTGTTCAGTTTGAAACTGGGTGCCTATTTAAACAATATGAATCAAAGTGCTATATCAAAAGAACGAGGTGACTAATGCATAATTATGCTATGACATTTTCGCACAGGTGTAGCAGCAGCAGCATCCAAATATAGCATGAGTGCACTTACCTGGCCCTCGTTATTTACGTCATAAAAAAACTACCCAGAGCTGTCACAAATTTTAGGACCGCCGAACACATAATGCAACCAGGATATTGGCGCCGTCCAAAGAAAGACAGGTATCTCCAAAATGGCAACTGTATAGGAGAGGACAAAAACCTAATTTCATTTTAATGTAAGTCAACGGAACCAGACTTTTTTCCAAGCCACTTTGGGCCATTTCTGTTGGTCCATTCATCATGAAAATTTCACACAGTGGAAAGAGCAGCTGTTGTGTTCAAATAATGCATAACAGTAAAAATCGACAAAAATGGAGATACGTGTTTTTCTTTGGACAGCAACGTTACACAACAACAGAAGTGCCGTACATTTACAGGGTCCATATCAAGCAGTCCAGGCTTGCGGCAGACACCAAGTGGGTTTTGACAGCATGCAAGAAATGAGAAGAAATGTGAATGAGGCTGGATATGAAAAAGGAGGCATTGTAAACACTGCAAGTTCGTATAAACAAGTCTGCAGCTCACTCCAGACAGGAACAAATAACAGCCGAGGAAAAAGTGCAGTGTTTCTTTCCTGCTAGGACTCTTAATCTCGGAGCTGTGGCCTTGTGTGCTACACCAGTGATTTCATAGAAGTGGAGTAATTTGTGGTGCCTGAATTGAATTGACAGATACAGTAGAAGAGTGTGTGTTAGCCTTAGGTGTGTGTGTGCGCGCATGTGTGTGTGTGTTAGCACTTTTAGCGCCGGCTAAGGAGACGAACGGCCGTCCTTCCTGCCAGCACGGATTAAGCACGATCCAAAAAACACTGCATTAAGCACACGCACTGTGGCGACGCTCCTAATCCGAAGGTGCCTTTCCGAGATCACTTCTGTGGCTGGGACATTTACACATTCCCTCTCGTCTGGAGAGACACTCCGGCCCATGTCTGAGCGGCATGGCCGTATCTCCAATTCTTATCGCCGGAGCGCTTCAATGAACTACACGTATGGCAAACAATTTGGGAGTCCATTTCCAGCTCGGCTGTTAGATAAACACGGGGTGGCAGTAAATCGGAGGAAGCACGCATTTAAGATTCCTGGAATACCTCAAGGTCTCGCCCTCATTTACACAAAATAATGTGCCGCCTCCTCTCGCTCCCGCTCAGGCAGCGGCACCATTAGCGGCCGCAAGCTCATATGCACGCAATCCGTCTTCGCACACTGCGCCGTCTGCATAGAAACTCGTCCCCATGTGAAGGACGCCAGATTAACCCAGCTCCAGCTGAGCTCAGAGTGGCCGCTCTGCACGCTCACTCAGACACTTCCAGTTAGCGCAGGGCACGAGACAGCAGGTCTAGATAATGAGATAATATAAATAATATAAATATCTTATTACAACATACAGTACATGTATAATTACACTTTTGGTTTACGCCCTTATTCAGAGCAATGGGTGTGTCTTAATAGTGAGCTGTCTAACTAGGCAGCGTCTACATAGTCCAAGTAATCAGCGTTCTAACGGTCACTGGCAGAACCTTATTAGACAAGATAAATGAGATGCTCTCAGTGTTACAGATACTGGAATTTGTGGTGTTAGGAGTCTTGCCTAAGGACTCTTATTGGTGCTGTGTGGTATGCTTAGCCAAATGTTTGGATACTACAGTAAGTTACTGGTTTTATTAGTGAAGACATCAAAACCAAGCCACAAATATTAGTCTTCTACCAAAGCCAGATATGCCGGCCGTCTACCAAGCACTATTTAGAGCCCTACTGTCCCTTATCTCATTGGCTAAAAGGCATCCCACTAATGAACTTTTAATGAGAAATCCATAGTATTTAGGATACACAGTGATGAATTTTATATTTTCCATCTCGGAATATCAATCAAATTCTAGGTAACACTTTATTAAGTTGACTAACTAACACAAAGTGATACATTAGTTAACATGAGGTAATACATTAACAAAAGTTAACTTATATTAACTAATGATAACTAAGTAAAGACTATGTTTACATGTTAAGTAAGCATGTAACAATTGTTACATGTTTACTTAACATTAGTTAACCATCGTTAATGTATTACTTCATGTTAACTAACGTATTACTCCATGTTAATGTAAAGTTTTACCAAATTCTAAATGAAAACTTCTTTTAGAAGATATGGTTTAAAATTACATTTGTATTTTGAACATAAATCCATATACAGGCATCAGTTTAAAATAGTTGTGTTGGAGATTAACAAGTATTCACGAAAACTGAAAACCATTCAGTACAAACTTTTGATTAAGACCACTTTTTTATTGCTCATTGCTAATTATGGATAACTACTTATCAATGTAAAATAGTTCATTAAGTAGAAGTTATTAATTTTTCTGTACCAGCATAAAAGCATGAAACCAATAATCACACCAAAACCTCCACAATTAAATATCAGTGTTATTTTTTCTGTATTCAGTGCCACTAAAACAGACTAGTGTTGTCACAATACTGAAAATTTCACCTTCAATATGATACTTTGGGATATTGTCAAGTTTGGTCAAATGTTTGGTTAAAAAGCGTAACAGTTTTACATAAACATGCCCAAATAAACACAAGAATTCCCATGTAAATCAATGTTCTACAGTGAGGCTTTAACATCTGCTTTGCGACCCATTTTCCACACATGGAACGAGACATTCACTGCACTGTACCACCTCTTCCCAATCTAGGAATCCTGTCACTCACACTCCGCAGGTATTTATAGCCCCAACATCCTCATGCAGCGCCATCTGCAGGAGCCTGAAGTTACTACCACCTTAAACACAAATGGTGATTGATTCTTTCATTATAAAGAACTGACTGATTCGGCTGGTTGTCATTATACGGCTCAGGCCTACGAGCCAGCGACAGTTTAACTGAGTACGACCGTGCATGGGAATGTGTTTGTGTGTGCGGTGAGGGAGAATTACGGCACAAGAGAGACGAAAGCTCCTCGGATTACCTGATGCTATCGCCTTCCTATTGTGTCGTGTGAATGTAAACCCAATTTGGGGACTGTAAATACAGCTAGCGCTGGGCGTGTGATGAAGGGAGCTCACACGCACACACCCTCAGAACCGCTCTGTATACCCGTCCCCCCGCCATGCCGTCCCCAGACGGATATCTAAAATTAGATTCCACGCGTGTGAATAATGCATGCACGGTTTCTAAGGAGATGCTAAATAATTGAGCTTAAGTCCGCAAGCAATGATTGATCTCGATGCAAGTATCTTAAAGTTGCATCGCACGCTTAAGCCGGCCCATTCTTTACTGTCTGTAGTCTAGATTACCGTCTTAAATCTTTAATATATTTATCTTCAAAACAGCGAGCAGCTTGGTCTACTTTAAGGCGGAGCTGGTGCATTAAGAGGCCCCGCTGAATCTCCCCCGGTGCAGGGTATACAGATAAGGCTGTGTGTCTCCCATGACACATAATAGCTTCCTATGTGTGAGGGTAGGGCCTGCTACTGATTTCATGTCAGGGACATTGCCATCATAGGGCAGAGCGGTATGGATTTTATGCTAATGACGAGGCAAAGGTGATGGCGGTGTGAGTCAGAGCCGGTGGACCTTTAGCTCAGCTCAAGCCATCAGCGCAAACACCACTTCCAATCTCCTCCCGCTGTATAATTAACATCAGCAGCGGCTCAAAATGCCCCCTCACACTTGCTGACATTTAGCGGGGCTAACGATAGAGACGTGAGTGAAAGTGTGTACAGAAATATTTATCCTGAAGTGGTCAAGAGGTTGTGACATTCATTTCTGCTACACCACCGGGCCAAAAAAAAAAAAAAAAGACCCAAAGGACTGTTTGACTTGTTAATCCTGTTGGGACGAAAGAGGCCATTTCTGCCATTTAATCCAACAATAATGTGATTGTAGACAGTTGTTCATTGCCCTCATTTCAGGAGCTGTGCTCCCCCTTGAAACTGAGGGGCAGTGGTTGACATCTTCCCCCTACAAAATGGGACAACCCTTCAAGAACCGGATACGTCATCAGTTGCCTTCAGCGGCTTTTATGTAAACAGACGAAAAGCATGGACTTCAGATTTACACATCAATCAATTTAACGAGTCACCCAATAAAAAAGAGCACAAACAAAAAACTACACGACTTCATTAACAGGCTACTAGCAGTGCTCTGTAGGCGTCCCTGCCAGTCTGCAGTGAGAGCAGAGGAGGGTAAAGTTCAGCTCCTCACTGCTCAAATACATTTAGGGCATCGTATGCCTTCAAAGAGGCGGATGACAATTATTTATTATCTCCACCAAGAATTCTTCGGTGATATGAAGCTGAACTTAGCTTTCAGCTTCATGATCAAATTTCCCCGTGCCACCTTAAATGGTGGAGCAACCTCAGGTACCAGAACTCAGAACTCTCATAACACTCCGTTTGGAGTGTGCCTCTGAAAAATCTCCGTTTGAAGGGCCATGTTGCCCGAACACTTCGCCCTACCCCTCCATCTCAACAACAATCAGGACAACCCCACCCCTAGACATGACCGTCCAAAACGGAGGGGTAGGGCTAAGTGTTAGGGCAAGGGGTGAAATGGGATTGGGCCTAAGAGTTTCAGATCTGAAGACCTGATCCACTGTCTATCCTTACACTGTGAGAAGACACCTCAATGCTATGGGTCTGAAAGGATGTGGAGCTGTACAATAAGCTCCTCACTAAGAAAAGGAGACAGACATATTAAACAAAGAAGCTGCTGGTGTTCTCAGAACAATAGACTGACCACCCCAGAGTCCAGACCTATCCAGAATATCGCTGTGCTTGAGATTACTTGGATGGTGGGGAGCCGAAAGGTACATCACACTAGTGTACATCACAGTTTACAAGTCGCAATGAACCATCAAACATCCCATCTGCAGGGTTTTGGGACCACGTCATATATGTTTGAACACATTCAATCAATGAACCTTTATTTTGACTTTGGAGTGCATTGAGGTTGACCATTATTACAATGTAGCCGAGCAAGTTAAACATGGACAGAAAAAAGAAAATTAAAAATGGTACTTAACCAACTAAAACTAATTAAAACTAAAAAGCAAAAACTAACAAAGTATAATGAATAAACAGCATAAAATAAATAAAAGATTCTGATGCAAACAAATTCTACAACAATTTATTTTATACTTCAGTCGCCATTTATTGTCACTATGATGACTAAGACCAATAATAAGCATTTCCATAGTGTTGCTCGCTCAGAATCTCACACAGTGCACACTCTCACAGGTGGTACAGTGCAGTGGATGTCTCGTTCCATGTGTAGAAAATGGCTCCAAAGCAGATGTTAATGACAGGCTAAAAGGAGTGACTACATTTGGGCGTGCCAAAGACCATAGTGTGAAGGAAGCGTATGGTCATACGGGTCTACCAGCAGTGGCTAAAATCCCAGTCTACAGGAAACTCTCCTCAGAATTGCGCCAGGGAAGGCAACCACCAAATCTGGACCAACTGGCCAATTCTTTGATGCAAGAGTGTCTGAACATTGATGTGGCCTACATCCAGAAACTTGTCCAGTCCATGCCAAATCCAGTCACAGATGTTATTCATGATCATGCAGGTCCTACACCCTATTAGGTATGTTTCAGTTACAGGTGACTGTCCGTGAGGTTTGGGATGCGCTGCATTGATACCTGACCTCACTAATGCTTTTGTGAATGTTGAATGCCATCAAATGCCTCACTGCAATGAAAAAGACTAAAATCTAGTGGAAGGCCTTCCCAGAAGAGAGAAGGACAAACTCCCTATGAATTCATTTCAGAAGTATACTGGATTTGCAGGTGTCCATAAACATGCTATGCTTATGTGACGGCGGTTTTGTTGTCGACTACAGAAGGCAAGAGAAATCACTTGACTCAGGCTGTGAGCACAAACCACTCACGGTTGGTGTCTGACCACTCTGCTTAAGGAAAGCGAGCTTACAGAGTGAAGAGAAATGACCAGCTGTTTCCCATGCTAGTGGTGGAACCTATTTCAGGCAATTGTGTCCAGCACAAAGAAATTCGGTGTCAGTTTGTGGAGATTTTATGGCCTTTGCCTGAGCATTTATGGTGAATAAAACATTTTGTAAATGATAGCCAGCAGCTGAAGCTTTACTGTCTGCAGGGTGCCGAGTCTCTATCTTATGTTGTTTTTATTTCTTCAGTAGTATTTTTATGGAGCAGGTACCATGCCAGACCCTCAAGCAATCAGAGCAGTGAAAAAAAACATGAAATGCAAAAACGACATTACTTTTTTTTATTGATGAATGCACCAATCTGGAAAGCATTACACTGTCCTAACGTCGCTCCATCTCATTGCATGGATTTGCTCTTAAAGAATTCAATGCTAACGGTGTGTCAGATGTGAATTTAACGTACCTCGGAAAGTCATCTGTTGAGCTATGTGCCAATATAATAAACAGAAAGAATAAACACTAAAGTATATTCCAGCATTTCTTACCATCAGTTTTATTTATTTATTTATTTATTTATTTATTTATTATTTATCTATATTTTGTGTATATATCTATATACCTGTACATCTGTACATCTGCACTGTACGCTGTTTAACTGTTCACTTGAACACTGAGCTTCTATTCTCCTACCTGCACTGTACACTTTATATACCTTATACTGTTTACAACCACATACTTAACTGAACACTTTGCTACCTCAACATACTGTAACTTTCTATATGTACACTTAACACAAAGCTGTTTTTGCCTCCCACATACGCTAACATCACCTCTGTTCTAGTAACATTCTGACATACATATACTGCTCTTACACACTTTGTACATGTCTTACTGTTCACGCACATATTGTTTATTTGTCTATTTGTCTTGCACTGTACTACTATATATATATATATATATATTTAATCACTGTACTGGAGAAGTAGTCTGACTGTGTTTCATTATACTGTACAACCCTGTATTGGTATAATGACAATAAAGTTGAATTGAATTGAATCAAGGGTTGGCTATGCCACAGTGAAATGTAGCACTGTTCAGTCACAGGCCCTTGTTGATCTTGAAGCTGGGGTTGAAATTGGTCTTGGAAGCTCACTGTAAGTGTTTGGGCTAACATTAGTTAGTCTAATAGTCTTACCTTAGTGTTGAGTGAGTAGAATTCTACGATAGAACCTCATATCCTTATGTCTGAGAGAGCCAATTCGAGTGACAGACAGTCGGAGTGAAACCTGTTCTATAGTGTTTTGATTTGTAACCTGCTGGGCTAGGCTAATTCGAGTATATTGTTAATTTAGCAGGCTAAATTAGAAGTCTACACAGTGTTATGAGAATGGTTAGCCTATATGACTGAAATAGCTGCATGACAACAATGATGAAATAGTTTGTGAATAGGAATCATTCTACTGAAGTTCAACCAATTCAGTAAAAATTCGGGAGGAATATGATTATATGACACTATATGTGTGAAATTTACATATTCAGTTTTCCCCATAGACCCATATACTCTGGCCTATTATAATGTGGTCCATTAATAACATCATTGTGTTATGATTTGTTTCTCACTGTCTGTTTTATTAGGCTTGCTAACCCAACAAGTCATCTGATCAGACTGCACATGGTGGGCTGGTTTAGCCTTTATATCTCCAATTTGACTAAAGTGGTAAACTGACTACATGGGGAGTGTAACTTGTTTAAAAATGTATTAGCAAAGATAAATTTGACCCCCTATCTCACTTTGTGGTTGATGCTACATCATCAGAGATTGACTGTCCTCAATGTAAGATCTCATCCGGTCCCATAAGTGGCTATTTAGCTGTGTACAGTCATATGCAAAAGTTTGAACAGCCCTCACCGCCATTCTCCATCCTTTCAAGATGAATTCTGCCACTATCATTCTGACGCACATTTATGTGCTGCAATACTTACACCAAACATTTCACCCATGACCCCACACTCCACACCCACAGGCAGCTCGTTTAACACAGTGGCGATTCTTTTCAGTGGATGTGGGTAGCGATTTGGCCTACAGACGGTCCAACAGTTGGCTTTTGAATTTCCTGTCCCACCTTAAATGGTGCAGCAGTTACATTCTGGCACTATTTAAGGTGGAACTTTAAATAAGATTTCTGCCTTCAGTCCTGCTCGGTGCACGTCCATAAAAAGAAGGCAAACAGGTGTGAAGATTATTATACTATCATAATTATGCCGTAAAGATTATTAAACTAGGTAAATCTCTCCATCTTCTCCACTTAATTTATATTTTTTCTACTGAAATTTCATAAATGTGCATAACATTTACAAAACGTTTGAACAAAAACCCAGCAAATGTGAATCCCGACAACATGGTGTATTGTTTAATTTTTTTTTTATTTGACATGCATTTTTGTCATCAGTAAAAATCAGACTCTCTGTGAATTGCCCTTAAACATGACACACATGGGCTCAAACGTTTAGGTCTCAATTGCAAAATCAAAATATAAACTGATCAAGACATGATGACGACGGTAGATACACTAACATCTTCACCCCGTTTGATTATTTTTCCAATAATAAATCAACAATAATTTGTATTCAAATGTGCAGAACTGTTCTCTGTCCTTAGAGATTTTATACCAAATATTTGCATGTGTAAATAAATAAAGAGCAAAAATAAATACGCTGTGAATATGTATGAACTAATCAGCATGATTATCACAGAAATATGTATTACAGCAGAGTTTATTTAGCTTGGATGCTGTGAATATGAAGGCTTGTAGGTTTATTGTCTCTAGAAGTTGACAACTATGAAGCAGCCTAGAACCCTCCTCACAAAGATCTCTGTTCCACTGTTCCACAAATGGTTCCCTAGGCTCTGCTGTGCTGCCCTGCAGATTTAAGAGAGCGATTTTATCTACTGTGGGGCTAAATCATAACCAGGAAGTACTAAAGAAAACCACACACAGTGGCTTAGCAATGGCTAACAGGCTAAATGCTACAGAAATGTCAGATTCTGGCTGTCGCTCTAACACAAGGCATTCTGCATTGTGCTCTTGTTGTCTTCAGTTATCTAGAACCAAACCTATACTGCAGTTGGTAGAACCTTTAGCCTGCCAATTAACGTTACGCTTGCATTAGCTTAGCCCAGTAGAATCAAACCTGTTCTGTGGTGAGCTGAGCTGGTGGCATGCTTGCTAAGCTAATGCTAACCAGTGCCTCTCGCTGAGACAGCAGCACAGTTTCTTATAGATTGATGGTTTGACATTAATTCAATGGAGGATTCATAATCATCAACTGTGCGTTGATAACCATCAGATGTATCAATGTTTACCAACTGTTAGCAAATAGCTCAGCGCCATCCCACCAAACAGTTCTGAGACACTGAGCATGGTTAGTTAACTGTGTTGAGAAAACCACACTGAGCACGGTTTATAAGCAAACTGTGTCAGTGCGGAAATGCCACTGGAACTCCTAAATGTTCAGCCCTCAGGGAAATAGAGGCCAAAGACAGCTTGTTGGTCAGCTTGAGTAGTAGGCAGCTTAACTTTAAGATCCGGCATGGAATTCTGGACGTAATTTTGTCTCACTCACCGGCATTTATGACTTTTAGACAAACACCTTAAATACTGAAACATTTGATGGCCTAACGTACTTCTTCCAGCTTTCCTGGCGAGAGCCACTTGGCCTCATCAATTCGCATGCGCTGACACGGTATCACTCTGGTGTGCGTCTCAGTATAGCTGCTCCTGCTGCAAGTCTTGGACTAATTCACATGTCCTTGACTTTCTCGTCAGTCATGCTGGGCCGCTCTCCAGGTGGGCCGCGCTCCTAGCTTTTATAGACTCCGCCGCCGGGCTGCTTTACACGCCAACTGCTGCTGTTCCCTCACACATCCGCGCACTTCACAAGCTCCCAAGTACAAACAGTCATTCGGGGCAAGCAGAGCTTCGTTTTTACATCGCTTGACCTGCAACGACTACAAGTGCTTTCGGTACGCGGTAGGGGTCTGACATTTTTACACAAGCGCTTCGTAAAACATGTTAGTCTTAGGCTAGAGAGAGAATATGAGCCCCATATTCAGTAAAACACTGCTTTATTTGGAAAGCCAGTTATGGATGATTTGTGCTGCTATACTAGTCAAAACTAGTAAAAACCACTTACCAGCTAAAGAACCCCAAGGAAACCTGATTTAGTCACAAGCCCCGGAAAAGGGCACTGAGTTCCATCATCTCTGATAACCTCATGGAGTAAAAACACTAAGAAAGTAAGCTCTCATACAAGCGCCGGCACTAAAATTAATATTACTATATTTTTACTGTCTGGACAATAATGGTATATCATGCTAGACTACTGCTACACTACTAATAATACAAATAAGAAATCTTTACATTGTGTTGTTGTTAATTATGTTAAATGCTCTATACTTAGCACTGTAATGATTAGGTTCTGTTTTTCTAATTCCTTAGGCCTAAAATGTTGGTCCCAATAAACTTTGCTTGTGTGGTCAGGACAATGATGTTTTGAAAAGTTCATTATTCTCCAGAACATCTGCGATACATTCAGTGCTGAGTAGCTTCTGGAACTGTGAGAACTCCCAAGACGTTTTTAGACATATCCGGAATTTTCTAGAACTTTGGAGAATTGTTAAGAACTTTGTAGAACTGTCTGGGTCTGTCCAGTAGCGTTCATAGCAGTATAAATGCAGGTGTGTTAAAACAGCCATTTCGGACTGTTTTTAGAGGGCATCAAGAGGCTCTGGCAGACATTCTGCTACATGGCCGCTTGAATTTATTTATTGTGTAAGGTTTTGAGGATTCATTGAACTTTAAAAGCTGATATTAAAAAAAGAATTTTGATGTAGTATATATTTATGTACTGTGTTCATATCTATTAATATGTAGTTAAATAAAAGTAATGTGTGAAATAAATCAGTTATTTGCTCACAGAAGCAATGTTTTTGGTGAATATTGTTTTACACATATAGTTGTTTTTGTTTTACACATAAGCAATTGGACTATAACACATAGCTGGAAACATAAATCTTGTTACGTAGTGTTATTTTTAAGCACACCAACTACTGTCTGCTTCATATAATATTGCATTATATGTTTTTTATTTTTTATTAAGTAGGCTAACTACTCTGCAACTGTTTTTGTTGTTGTAAGCTAAGTCATGTGCATTTAGCATAATGTAGCATTATAACAGTTCAGTTTTTGTTGTTATTAAGTATGCTAACCGCTCTGCTATTAGCATAATGCAGCATTACGATGATTAAGTTCTTATTGTTCTCATCAAGTTATCATGCTAACTATTCTGTATTTAGCATAATGTAGCATTATAAGCATCTCCTCCACAGAGGGCAAGTTCTCCACCATCCCAGCCACACTAGCTAAATAATAGCTAACCTGCGCTAACACTGCAAATACTTGTATAAATGTTCAAATGGTCTGTTGCATATATTGCTGAGCTTATGCAAATCGTTTCAACTATTTGAATTTGTCTTGGGGAAAGGCAGTTCACCCTTTTTGGTTTATTACAGGACCCATGACATAGTAAAATTAACATCATATTGGTTGCAAAATCAGCATAAATGTCACACCAGTGGACCCCACTTTCCTACCCATGCATATCATTTGTGATATTATATTTAAAAAGTGAACATGCATTCCTCATCCCAGGCCATCATCAGCACCACTGTAACCTGACCATTCATCGCAGTTTAATGAAATGCCCTGACATCAAAGCATTTCCATTCAGTAACACATACAATGACATTATAGTTAAAACATTACAAATCGCTCTGGTGTAGTGGTTCTGAAAAGCCATTCCCTACCCTAATTGAAATAAACCTGTGCTTGCCTGCCAGCCTTGCAGCAGAAACCAATTTCAGTGTGGAGCTGAGCTCCCTGGGCCACCTCCAGCCAGCTCTTCATCTGAATTAGACGTAGTACATTAGGGAGAGCAAGGCCACGCCATAGCTCAGAGCTAGGCGGCTAGGTAAGTCCAGCACTGGCATTTCTCTTTCAGCTCGCTAAATGAACCTTTTTACCTTTTTAATCACAGTTAAGAGCCACCGTCGCTGACCGACTGCTTTATTGAGTCCCCAGCTCCTGGTGTCATTTAGTAAAAGTGGAGTACAGAGGAGAGACGCTCATCAATGCCTGGTTCTTATTGTGAAACAGGTCAACAGATTGGCGAAAACGAGGGCCGCTCCAAATATTGAGTAATATTTAATACAGTTATGAGCAAACGTTTGGTCAAATTATGGTCATCGTCAAAACGCTAGTTGCACAAATAGCTGGACCCAGAGGGAATCAACCGACAGGAATTAAACTTGGTGTGTCGGTATGACATTGTGAGACGTGATAATTCAGGTTTCAAGCTCGGCATGCATGTGACGTAAGCAAGGACGGGTCTTATGGATTGCAGACATTCAGCGAGCCCTCAATGAGTAGCCCTATTAGTGCCAGCACCATTAGCAGATGGCTGTACGACGCAGGACTACATGCATGCAGACCGTTACGACAACTGCCCTTAACACCACCTCAACATCACCAAAGACTGCATTGGTGTCGTGCCAAACTGTCAGTAACTACAGTAACTCAGAATGGCAGCGGGTCATCTTCAGTCCCACTGTTGTCTTGGTGGAGACGATCAATGAATCCGTGTGGGAAGGCACCGTGGTCAGTGCCAAGATCACACGTCCAGAAGGCCTGGGGAAATTTGGCATGTCCAATTCAGCTGACTGCATGTCTTAGAACTGTGGGAGGTAACTGGAGCACAGACGCCCCCAGACCACAGATATCCCAGCCAGAAATCAACCATTGTGCTGTCCCACCATTTAAATATTCAAGCTTAAAGATATTTACAGTGATTATGATCTATTTAAACCCAGTCCATTAACAGACCTGCACACTGCTTCAGACTGTGTACATTTGTTGGGAAGAGGCATCATGTAGTGAAGACCCAGCTTAATCACAAGCAGAGCTCATAAGCAAGGCCCACTGGAGCTTCCCAACAAACCCCGATGTGAATATACAGTAGATTTCAAATTATCCGAAATCTTGCAAGTGTGCTTTCCGTTTCAGAAAGATCCAGCCTGGGTCTCCTGAGCACAGAACAGTCTGCGACCGTAAGCACACATAGAGCACAGACGACAGAATCTGCGCTGTGCCTTTTTTCACCCGTATCAGACAGCTAAAGCTCTTTAGGCGAGAGTGCGTCTACCAAACAAAGCAGGCAGAGGATCCTCCTAAACAGGCTGCTTTGTCACAACACATTTGCATCCAGTGACTTTGTTTTGAGCCCTGCTGTGCCGGGGTGCACTTCTGGCTTGCGTTGCTAACAAAGGGGCTTTGGGTTCAGAAGAATGCAGAAGTCTCTGGTCTCCTGTGTGTCGAGAGAGAAAGCTAGAGATTGGAAGACTTTGCTTCAGTGTGGTAAAATGCTTCCCAGTGAGAAAGGAGGAGTCCTCTCATGTTAGCTGGAGTTACCTGTTACCATATAGAACCTCCGGCCCTAGCAGTTAGCTTGCTCCTATCAATAAAGTGAATGATAAGAATTATTGCTATGTGTAATCACCTTGTGCATTTAAGGTGGTAGTAACTTCAGGCTCCTGCAGATGGCATGAGGATGATGGGGCTATAAATACCTGCAGGATGTGAGTGATGGGATCGATAAATTAAGAAGAGGTGGTACAGTGCAGTGAATGTCCCGTTCCATGTGTGGGTGGAAAATGGCTCCAAAGCAGATGTTAATGATTAGCTAAAAGGAGTGACTGCGTTTGGGTGTGCCAAAGACCATAGTGTGAAGGAAGTAGCTGAATCTGCAGGTGTATGGAAGTGTACGGTCATACGGCTCTACCAGCAGTGGCAACAGTCACAGTCTACAGGGAATTCTCCTCAGAATTGTGCCAGGGAAGGCATCCACCAAATCTGTCCGAACTGCACCATTATTTGATGCAAGAGTGGCTGAACATTGATGTGGCCTACATCCAGAAACTTATCCAGTCCATGGCAAATCGAATCATAGCTGTTAATCGTGCTTGTGGAGGTATTACACACTGCTGGGTGACTCGTATTTTGCCCTGTGAAACTGTATTAGCGTTGTAGTCAAGACCACAGGATCGGATTCTGAGTCAAAACCAAAACAGGGGCACAACAAATCTGAGTCAAGACTGAGACATTTAGTAGCTGAATCGGAGTCGAGACCAGGAGTGGTGGAGAATAAGACCAGGCCATGACCAGATTTTTTTTTTCCCAGATGAAAATAAGATTAAATTCATTATATCAAAAAGAAGAGCCTGAAGACAGTTGGCAAACTGAGTAACTGTAAAGATGAAGAAATGCTGCACTGTCTACAAGCATGCAGGCTAATCACTGTGAAGTTAATGGCCTGATCCAATCATTCACTCTGTTTTGTTTCTGGAATTCTTTTGGACCTCTAGACTTCGGGAAAAAAAGGCACACAGAGCGAATGTAACGTTGGGTTGACAAATGTAATATTCCAGTTAGCAAGGCATTATTAATTTATTATTATTGTCTATATTTAAAAAAGTGCCACAAAATCCGTAGTAAGAGCTGTGTGGCTGCTGGGGATGCGTATTATTAGGATTTCATTAATACTGATATTACTGCCAGTGCTGATTATAAATACTGATACTTATCAATACTGTTATTGACAATAGTCTCCATAATTTGTTGTAAATATCAAAGACATGCCATGGAAAATATGTAAAAAGATTAAAAATGAAAAGACTGTGGTCATGTCGAAATATATGAAAATACCGTATCAACAAACACAAGCGATACAAAATTAGTGACCCCTGGTTGTCAGGACAGCTCATACTATGCTCAACGTAGGCTATCTAGCAGTTAGCAATTTATGCTATGCTAGCTACCAATTTTAATACAGTTCAGATTCAACTTAATATCACCACTCACCACCTGATAATCTGACTTAGACTCAAATATCTAAAAATAGACTCAAAATATTGTAATTATTATTTTAATGCTGGGAACATTTTTGGATAAGGACATTTAGTATATGAAACTATTCTACCTGTACTTTTAACACGAAGCTGAAGTTGGTTTCCTATTCAATTGCTTCTGGTTCAAACTTCCCTATAGTCCCTGAGGTGCCAGCATGCATCTGCTGCACCATTTAAGGTGGAATGGGAAAGTTCAAACAAGAAGCTGACAGACAGGAAGCCGACTTCAGCTTCACAGCTTTAATGCTGGTATCAAAATATATTACCTAGAGCTTTATGTAGACAGCTCACTATGAATATGCACTATGCATATCCATAACGCCCCTCCCACTGATCCATCCTAACACCAACCATTTGAAAATGTCTGCAATGTAGAATCATTATACAGTACATAAATACTGATAACAGAACCATTTTTCCAGGAGCTTATCAATATTTCAGAATTGACCTGTCAGGAACCGGTACCAATATAATACCAGTTCTGTCACGCTTCCAGGTTTCCAGACCACCTCCAATCTCCCGGACTCCGTCTCCCAGAATACCCTCCTCGATGACTTCACTGCCACAATCCCCGAAACACCCACTCATACTCCACAAATCAGAGTACCGATATGCCACCTGCACCTAATTTCTCAGCTGCTATATAAACTCCCCTCACCCACATCCACCTTGCGAAGTATTGCCAACCTCCCTTTGCTTATTCTACTCTCGCTTCTGGATTCCCCTTCTGTTTCGTTCGCCTTCCTTGTTGCTCTCACTGTGCTTTGACCTACCTGCCTGCTCTCTCGACTCCTCTTTTGAACTCCCTCTGGTTCTGTTCGCTGGCTATTGGACTCTCTAGTTTTCAACCCTGGCCTGTCTCTCATGTTCTCTCTCTCTCTCAGCCTCGACTTGGTTACCATTGCTCTGTGTTTGCTGTTGAGCCCGAATATCATCGTGTCTAATAAAGACTACTTGACTTTTAGCTTGGCAAGCGTCGAAGTCACTTTGTCCCTGACAGGTTCCCGATGCCCACCCCTAGTGTCATTAGCCTAGCCACACTGTAGTCTATTCATGATTTCACTTAATTATTAATTATGTTGAACACTTTATTCGGGTTGATCTATACAAGTAGAGTGTAAGACTGAAATTCAGCTCTGTGATTATCAAGGCTTTGCTGTTGGTGCCTCCTACATGCTGTGGCTGTGCTCTACATTATCCATAAAGCTTCTTGCCTGGTGTGCGGCAGCCTTTATATACAGTAGTTGCAGTAGGCTAGTTCTTTGGACTAAATATATAAGAAACATAACCAAAACATAGAAAGACGGCCCTTCATCTCCTTTTATGAGAACGTGTAATGTTAGTGTCAAGCTAATGTGCACAGTAAGAAACTTTATACACTATCCAGCCGGGCAGGCTAGCAAAACTACATCCATGGCGTTCTGTGTCAGCGGAGAAAACTATTTCTTTCTTATTGTGTCCAGTACTTGATTGGAAATATTCAAATACAGCTGGTTTAAAAATAGCCAGACTCGTATAAATTATCTTGCCTTTTGAAAAATATCCAGGCTGGGTCCACACCAGCAGAGGAAGAGGGAAAATTCATAGGCGCAAGGCCAAATTGAGAAGTCGGGGTGAGAATGTATGTGCATTAGTGTGGCCGATTTTCCAATTTGGCTGCCCTGCTGGAAGAGGAATTCTTTTGAACTGCACACTTCCAGCTGGAACGGCGTTGCTAGGAACGTACAAGAGAAAGTCCTACTTTGAAACCCACCTCCCCTTCAGAACCTCGTGACGATGATCTTTAGTGGTCTTTAGCACTGTCTAAAGCTACCCATGTATTTCTAAAGCGCCGCAATCCATAAATCAATGCGGTGTACCAGGAGCACTTTTGCTGACAAACGGTAGAATTCCCACCGTGGTGCCGAGCACAGAAACGAGTAAAGCCTGCACTTTCATCGTGACTGCTTTGATTTCCAAACAACACATCAGACCCAATTTTCCACTTTCACAATTGAGCAGGCACTTAGCCATAGGGGAAAACAGGCTTCTCTGTGACATGGTGGCAACGACACTCAGTACACACAAAAAGGGGGGCCCTCTCTTTTGCCCTCCTTGATAGCACACAAATTTGCTCAGGTTTGGCCGTCTTTTATCTAACGCACGCGCCCAACCCGGGAGTCCGAGTGAGATAAATCTGGAAGACACACAGCTCCCACCCCAAACTCGCCACAGCCTGAGAGGAGAGGGAGAAAAGAGACATCAGCCTCTGCTATCGCACGTCTCTATCGGCTGAGCACAAAGAGCACAGGCTCAATGGGAAGCGCCTTCAGTTCAGTTCAGCTAAATAGGCCCCTCGTTGGACATGTTACATATACAGGGAGTGACAGTGGGACAAGCCGAAGCATCCTCCACTTCACCCAGCCTACTGAGGGCTAAACGGCAGTGGCAATGGCCACATACTGCTCTTCATGTGGGCTCAGGCTATCGGGCATTCTCGTCAGCTAGGGTTCAGCTAACTCTTAGATGTTGAGCACGGTTCCTTTTATTTTGCATAATACACTACACTATGCTCAGCAGTGATACCAGAATCCAAAAACATAACATACTCATTATCATACATATACACATTATGAAAAGAATAGTTGCACCCAGAAGGAAGTGTGGGACTGCAGTGCTATCGGGAAGGAAGATAAAGGTTACCAGGAACAATAAATGATGATACATTTAGACTGATATGGACAATATTTATTGAGCTACACATACAGAAGTAGTGTCTCTCAATATGGCATGAGGCCACCATGTTTGCTAATGCAACAAGCATATGTCTCAGGCATGGAGTTGTAGAGGTTCCTAATGGTGTCCTGTGATAATCCATCCCATGCAGCTTGATTATTTTCACACAGTTCCTGCAGATTGTGTGGTAGGGGTGGAGGTGGAGTGACACCAAGGCTTTCTGGACGTGTGATGCATGACACCAAACATGTGACCACGTGGATTCGTTGGTGGTCTCCACCAATACAAAAGCGGGACTCGTTACTGAAGATGACCCGCCGCCATTCTGAGTAACTCCATAACAATCTGGCACGACACCATTCCAGTCTTTGCCGACGTTGATGTGGTGTTAAGGGCAGTCGTCGTAACGGTCTGCGTGCATGTAGTCCTGCGTCGTGCCGCAGTCTGCCAATGGTGCTGACACTGACAGGATGACTCCTGGAGGGCATCACTGCTCGCTGAATATCTGCAATCATGTCTGTTGGGTCAATTAAGCCCAACGATAAGGGCTGTCCTTGCTTATGTCACACGCGAGGTCGAGCGTGACACTCGAATCATTGGCATGTCTCACAATGTCAAAGGTTTCATTCCCGTGGGTTGATTCCTTCTGGGTGCAACTGAACAGGCTGATACAATTAACTTCCAATTACAACATTTTTTGGTCATCTTTGGCGATAACGACGAATTCTAAGTGTTACTAAGCCGCACATACTCACAAATGCTCCCACTCACAGGCACAACGCAGCACTTCTGCTTCGCTGGACAGGTATCACCGAGCTAGGGCACTGTTGTCCTCTTTTGCATGGGCACTTAAGCATTTCAGCTTAATTCAGCTCCGCTGTTCCTGGTTAATTTGTATCGGCTTCTGCGGAGATGCTTTTCCCTCACTTGATAATATTCATTATGTGGCCTTTAGCTCTCAGCTTCACAGTGTCTGGATTGATCGCGCGCTGTAAAAGCCGACTCTTCCGTCTAAGAGCATAATTGTTCTTTGTTCGCTGTAATCCATTCAGACAATCTTCATTGATCTCGACAAAATACAGTTTCAATAGCTGCTTTGCATGCAGGCCCGCGCTAAAGTGTGCACACTGAGCTTAGCAGTGTGGGGTGGGCTTTACTTCCCCTTCCCCGAAAACAGAACGACAGCCCAGTTAATATCCGTCCACCCAGGGGAGGACAGAGCAGATGTGAGTTTTGACCTCCACGCCGAGCGGAGGATACACACCCTCATTACGGCACGCTGCTCCGATGAGCCTCACGCAGGCTGCGGTAGAGGCAAGAGGGGAGTGTGGGAGCGAGATGCACACTGTAGAGGTGCGAAAATGCAGCACTAGCCAGGTTTCCATCCAGCTGTCGAATTCAGTTCGAGCAAACAACTTAAAGCCTCTCTGAAAACTCCCTACACCACGTTTAGGAGAAACACGGAGCCGGTTTACAGGCAGATCTTTAATGCCGAGCAGGTTCTCAGGGCTGCTTTGTTTGATATTAAAGCTGCGTTTGACATCATTAGAGCGCCAAGACAAAACACACCGACAAACTGTCTGATAATGGCACCAGAAATGCCCATTAATCATCTGCAGGCACCTTGTTCCTGCTTCCCGACTAATATCACTGCTGTGTTTGATTCTTTGATAAGATAAAGGCATAGCATAACGTCTTCATCAGCTCACTGGCAAGTGCTGCGTTCTGTCATGTTTCAAAGGGACTGCTGGACAAAAATAATAACGGGATGAGTCATATGACCTCATTTTCAACCGGTCAAATTCCATTATTACAACCTCTGGGTATATATGGCATATTTAAATTTCAGCTCTTGCTGAGTTTAACATATTGGAAATAGTACTGGCAGTAAATGTCTTGTGAATATACGTGAAGATGAACTGTTGCAGGTTTGTAATTTGCCAATATGAATACATTTCTACACAATTACTGTTTTTTTTTTTTTTTTGCTGAATTTAACATAAAATATAATATTTGCTATAACTTTTACAAAGACCACAAATACACTCATCATCAAAAGAATAGTTGCACCCAGAAGGAATTTCAGTGCTATTGGGAAGGAAGATAAAGGTCACCAGGAACAATAAACGATTATAAATTTAGACTGATATGGGCAATATTTATTGAGCTACACACACCCTCTCAGTATGGTGTTGGGTCGCCATGTTTGCTAACACAACATGCCAGATGTCTCGGCATGGAGTTGTAGAGGTTCCTAATGGTGTCCTGTGATAATCCATCCCATGCAGCTTGAATATCCTCACACAGTTCCGGATTCGTTGGTCGTCTCCACCAAGACAAAAGCGGGACTTGTCACTGAAGATGACCCACTGCTATTCTCCGAGACTGCGAGTCACTCCATGACAGTCTAGCAAGAAACCATTGCAGTCTTTGGTGACGTTGACGTGGTGTTAAGGGCAGTTGTTGTGACGGTCTGCGTGCATGTACGCCTGCATTGTGCAGTCATCTGCCAGTTGCGCTGGCACTAACAGGATGGCTTAGGGAGAGTGCTGCATGTCTGCAACCGTGGCTGTTGGGTCAGTCGGGTACAGGTACGTCCTTGCTTACGTCACATGCACGGCCGAGCGTGAAACTTGAATCGTTTGCACGTCTCATGACGTCAAACCTACCCACAAAGTTTCATTCCTGTCGGTTGATTCCTTCTGGGTGCAGCTATTTGTGCAATATTCTTTTGATGATGAGCGTATATTCAATGTATTTAAAAATCCACACTGATTTACTTCCAAGCTACCTATACTTCTGGGTTGTGGGGGCTGCTGGAGCCTATCCCAGCGCTCAATGGGCGGAAAGCAGGAAATATCCTGGGCAGGCTGCCAGTCCATCACAGGGCTCCAAGAAATATTGTTTCCCCCAAAATAAAATTGTCAGGTTATATTTGTGTGCAAAAATAATTGTTGCATTCACATTTGTGTATTCAGTGTAGCCATATTGCTATTAATAATTCTGAACTGCACCAACATAACTACTCCAACCATGGTAGAATGTGAGATTTCATGATGCTCATTGCTCAACAGCAACCCATAGCTGAGCCCCCTTCGCCCACAGTGATGCCCCCATCAGGTTTTTGGCTTCCCGTGTGCTCTCATTCCTCATAAAGGGAAAGCTTGTAAGTGTGAATGGATGTACGGACAGCGAACAGCAGTGCAGTGGGGGTCAGGGGGTCAGAAGGTATTTCGAACAGACCTTTGGTGAATCTGGGGTAATTGCTTCAGTGAACTCTTCAAGGCCTCTGCACAGTAATGGCTGTTTCATAACACATCAGGGATATTTTCTTTGGTGGGGCATAACCGTTTCAGAGAAAGGTGCCATTCTGACAAATACTGCAATAGACAGCCCGATTTAAAGATGGCAGTCACGGGGGGAAAGGCAGGGAAGATGATACTAGATGGGAGATATTATATGAAAGAGCAGGTTGAGGAGACAGGGGAGCTAACGGTTACTGCAAGCATAAGCAATGTGTGTTTACGCTCCACCACAACGTACATATACATTATCTAATCCCTTCCTAAGGGCAGAGCAAGTGCTGAGCACGGTAATATTATAAGACCAATATTACAAGCACAAACAAAACACCCATGCAAAGCACGTTCACGCACGTACGGAGCTTGCAAACACTTCACATAAATAGCATACCGTGTTGGCTTGTTATGACAGAGCAGAGTTTTGGATAAACACTCCATTTGTCATAACACGCTCAGCACAGTGAGCCATCTCCTCCTATAACAATGACAGACAGCCGTTTGTTCTTAGTCAGCCGCTTGTAACAACAGACCGAGTGAAGATGGTGGAGTCATATGTGCAGCGCAGGGGTCTTAAAGCCCCTTACGGGAAATACAGTCAATCAGTGAAGACATGTTTGGCGTCTAAACTTTACTTACATAGTTGTACTATGTTTAGTTACATACCATTCTCATAATCAGAAGAATAGTTGCACCAGAAGGAAGTGTGGGATTGCAGGATTGCAGGTCACCAGGAATAATAAATGATGATACATTTGGACTGATATGGACAATACCTTTTTGAGCTACACATACAGAAGTAGTGTCTCTCAGTATGGTGTCAGGCTGCCATGTTTGCTAATGCAAACGTCCCGGAATGCAGTTGTAGAGGTTCCTAATAGTGTCCTGTGATAATCCATCCCATGCAGCTTGAACATTCTCACACAGTTCCTGCAGATTTTGAGGTAGGAGTGGAGGTGGAGTGACACCAGGCCTTCTGGATGTGTGACTGTTCATCTACAGATACACTACACTAACCTCATTGTATTAACTATGTGGGACACCATGGAAACCAACTAGGAACATACTAGTAACATCCAGAGATGCCATAGCAACCACCCAGGGTACCACAGCATCTGCCTACCAGCACCCAAGCAAGCACCAGAAAGCAGCATCCTAACAACTACCTAACACACCATAGTAAGAGTCTGGCAACAGCAGTGTGCGAAATATCCCCTGTAGGTGTTACCTCGCTAATCCACCACTGGCTGGCTGCTCAGCCTAAATGTTTGGTGTAACAGTTCTTCTTCTAGAAGTGCTAGAAGTGCTGTTTTCTGGTTTGGTAGGTGTAACACACATTAACTGAGATCTTACACAACAACAAGTAACACTTTACTCCCAATCTGCAGGAACTGCGTGAGAGTATTCGAGCTGCATGGGATGGATTATCACAGAACACCATTAGGAGCCTCCTTGCCGAGACATCTGGCATGTAGCAAACATGGTGGCCCGACGCCATACTGAGACACTACTTCTGTATGTGTAGCTCAATAAATATTGATCATATCAGTCTAAATGTATCATCATTTATTGTTCCTAGTAACCTTTATCTTCCCTCCCAATAGCACTGCAATCCCACACCTCCTTCTGGGTGCAGCTATTCTTTTGATGATGAGTGTGTTACAGAATGCTGTAAGGTTTTGTAGAGGTATCCTGGGCAGTTACACTTGAATAGGCTATGAAAGACAAACTGGGAGAACTAGTCTGCCACAGCGTCACCCTGAGACAGACCAGTGCTGCATCTCTAGTTAGTCAAGAAAGACCGAAGCTCACTGTTCATGATTGTAGCAGCTAAACAATAACAAAATAAAGTCGCTTATTTTCAGGGGCCCCCCAGAATTTTGATTTTGAGACAATTAGAGAGTCAAAGACGTTAATTAACTAGTCCCAGACCCCCCTACAGGTCACCCTGTATTTCACACCTTGGTCAAATCCCTATGCTGGGCTATCACTTCAGGAAATACACTTCCCTAGTTTTTTTGCCAAAACACTTACTTTAAAGTAAATCAACTGCACACAGGTTTCCACCTACCCCAGATGCAGTCCTTTACCAGGCATATGGATGATACGGATCATGTTCATGACTGCTGTAACTGTTAACATCAACCCTAAATTTCTGAACTGAAGAGCTGACAGCAGCACTCGGCTACACGGTGAAGCTTTGTTTTATTTTATAGCTCACAGAGTATCACACTGTGTCCTAAACCACATTGATGAATCTGTGCAACCTTATGAGGACCTGGATGCTGGTCACCAACCCTGGAGATCTACCTGCCCACAGAGTCTAGTTCAAACCACAATCCGACAGTCTGGCTCCAACTAATTAACTTCTTTAGAAGTGCCTGATTGGCTGGATCATATGCATTAGTATCCAGTCCAGAAGTTCCTGCTGATTTCAGACACAGTCCCGTCGTCAGGATAGCCAACTGAATTGCTGTTTGTAGCTAGAGATGTGTTAGGCATACAGTTTGTATACTGCTAAAATGTACATTTCGATTTTTGCACTTTTGGCGGTTGAGTTTATCTATATATATCCAGTTCAATTAAATGATATCAGGCGAATGAAGCATTAACAATCTTGCCCAACGATTCTTATTGGCATACCGTGGTGAGGCTGCCCAGGTGGGGAACCGAATCCCAGCCTACTATGGAGGGCTTCCAGTACATGCTAGCTACATCCGCCGTGTAGCCCTAGAGCGACTCTAAAGGAGCACATTGCAGATGCCAAACCTAATTGATATTTGGGGAAAGGGAGGAAAACTGTGTACATTGGATTTCTCGGCAAACTACGTGACTCATACCTTATTCATGTGTGCATAATCTGAAGGATGAGGTGATCCCTTTCTTCCCCTCCCCGTCTTTCACTCTGTTTAATGCTCTCGCTCTCTCTCTCTTTCTGAGCTGTATTTAGAGCTGCCTCAGCAGTCCAGTAGCTCTGATTACTCCAGCGGCTCGGAGAGACTCTCATTACTAAAGCAGAGGAACAAAAGCAGCTCTCGTCTGGCGGCTGGCTGCATGCGCGGCTGGTGGCGCTTCGGAAATAGGGGTCCCGTCGCCCCACCCGACCACGCGAAACGCTCCGGCACACCGGCCGCGCTGATGGTATCAGATCTCCTGTCAATCACAGGCCTCCCTCGCTCCACACAACAAGGGGAGAGAAGGAGGGAGGTCGGCAAATGGAGGAAAGGAAGCAAAAATAGACTTTCTACAGGATCCACAGGGAGCATGGTGTGGAGGTGATGTTTCTGCGGCCTGCCGGACTGACCTCGTCGAAGTCAGGGAGAGAGAGAGAGAGAGAGAGAGCTGCTGAGCGTGACTCACCTTCTCCAGCGCAATTAGCACAGGATTGCGATCGGCCCGGACCACGGTTTTCCATGCGTGTCTATGGGGACTGACATGTAATGAGGCCAATTGATTCTCTTCCCTCTGGGTGTAGGGGCCTGTCAAAACTGATACCTTCTCTTCCTGGCGCATGGCGTGCACGAGTCACCCGCTGACAGCTTAAGAAATTGTTTTCCGTACAGGCCTGGCAGTGACTGACTTTTTGCATAATGATAAATGAGGCGTGGAAGATACGGTAGGTTTTCCGTAAGGACCCTGGTGAAATAAACTAACACAGGTGGATTAATGAAGTGAGCATATCAAAGGGAAAACGTGACACGAGAACGAGTGCACCAATGAAAGTAAAATATGTTCCCATTGTGGTGCTTAAAAGCTGTTATTTGACAACCATACTATATCTATTCTATTCTTTGCCATCCAGGTGCTCACCTGTTTTTATATTCACCAAGAAACTGTGTAGACAGTTCCTGCAATGATTTCATCCAAATTGGTTCAATGTTTGTCTTTTTCCTTTTGACAGGGGAGCCATTTCTTCCTCCCAGATCTCTTTGAAGATGTCCATCCCTTCATTTTCTTATCACCGCCACACATAGCTCGGAACAATGGGTGCCGGGATGAACGAGAGAAAGACAGGTTCAACAGCAGAAATGGATGTGGAGTGGGCTCGTCTCCCGGCCAATCAAAACGCTCGTGGGAAAGGGAGCTCCGAGGAGGAAATGGAGCGAGAGGAGAATCTCCTATGATGCATCTCACCCTGTAGAGCTGTGCACACACTCCCGGGGCTATGCAAATCCGGCCACTCGATCAGCACTCTAAAGGCTTCACTAAAACCAAGAAAGCGGGGCTATTAATAAAGTAAATATGATACAGAGAGCTTTTGTGGTGGGTTGCAGGAAGGGGGGAGAGGGGTATAAGAAGCCTTGTATTGAGCACGGCCCGGTGCTTTCATCTAGCGGCTAATGGACCCTGGACTAAGCTTTTCTCCAAACAATTACATACTCACAATCGAGACCGGCGAAGCTGCGACGCTACAGCAGCATCGCTGCCGCGACATACTGTAATTAAACAAGGCCTGATTGATTACGAGTGTCATTTAATATGCTCTCAAAAGCTCATCAGCTGAGCTGGTCTGTAATAGGCTCATTCATTAGGGGGTGTCTGGGCAGACCCTGGACCACGGCAGCCTGTTGAGAGCAGCCGATGCTGGAGAAAGAAAAAGCGTGTATGAATCAAGGCTCCCTCGGATAGCGCCAATATTTGTAAGCAGCTTGTTTTATATCTTAATGAACAAGAGAATGAATTTTACTCAGATGCAAAGCACTAAGTGGCCCCCTGTAATTCACTCACTCGCTCATGTTTAGCAGGCTGCAGATTCCCCACAGGGGGCGCTATTAGCAGTGAATTACCTTTGGTGCTTCTTAAGAATGGCGTTTAACGTCAATGATACTGTGCGTCCTTAACTTTCTTCCTATCCATCATACAAAACTACTAATCTGAAACAAAAGTGGGGCTTGATTTTCTCCTCTTTCTCAAACATAAGTGCTGTTTATCTGACAGGGGCAGTTTTGGTGGTCAAGTCAAGTCAACATTTATTTATACAGCGCTTTTTACAGCAGATGTTGTCACAAAGCAGCTTTACAAAGAATCTGGTGTCCGAGCCCCCAGTGAGCAAGCCAAGGGCGACAGAGGCAAGGAAAAACTCCCTCAGTTCAAAAGGAAGAAACCTCGGGAGGAACCAAGATTCAAAAGGGGAACCCATCCTCCTCGGGTCAACACCAGATAGCAGGACAAGCAAAGGAAAGGAGCGTTCAGTGTTTGTAAGGTAGAGGAATAAAAGTCTGATTAGTCCGTAATTAAGTAGTTGGGTCATCGGATGGGTCAGCAGGATGCAGGCCAAGCTTCCACAGTGCAGGACACCCAAGAGCTCCGTGGTGGTTAAAGGCAAGCAGTGGCACCCAGTCAGAGCAGAGCATCAGACCACACAGGATGGGCAGCAGTTCCGCTCAGGCAAAGAGAACAGACAGACTGTTAGCTCTGACAGAAGATCTGAACACACTATATGGTGTTAACCGAGTGCAGCAGTGACTCCAGCAGGCCTGGCTATTACAGCAAGTTTTGGTGGTCTATCAGTTCTTGCTGGTGGTTGTTAGGAGTCCCATTTTCTCTGTAGCTGTAACATTAGGCAAATGAACACTTGCGGATAAAAAAACAACAAGCAAGGTTTATTGACATTTGGGCAATTCAAAAGAGCAAACAGTAAACCAGGCTAAGTCAAAGCCATAAGAGCTAATATTAGGTAACCAGGGATAGCGAGAGGCACAGTGAATACACAGGCAGAGGTCAAAACCAGAACCAGCAGTCAATCCAAAAACCAAAGCATAAAACAACAATCTAAGGCCTTGTGCACACACACACGGGTTTTTTTAAAAACGATAAAAATGATAAAACGTGCTGTCAGGCGGTGTCAAGGGCATCCATACCAGCAGGCAGTGGTACACCCTAAACGTAAAGCCACGTTGGCCAAACAGAAACCTGGCTGTGTCCCAAACCACACACTTACATGCTACACCATACATCACATGCTACACTAGTTAATGCACTTTTAACGGTGCTGTACCACTTTACAAGCTATTTAGTGCTGTAGTATGCGGTAAAGGACACGTTATATCCCCATTTCGTGGGATATAGCGGTGACCTCCGCAGCTCATTCTAACGCCTCTGTTCTTCAGTATAGTGTAAGAGTGACTGCATATTTATGTGTAGACATGTAACATGTAACAGACAAGTCCTGTTTGGCTACATGCACCACTGCACAAAACCACTTAATGTAAAGAAAGCACAATTTGGTGCACACTCTGACGTCAAACAAAGGAGATAATGGTGCACACTCGACGTTACAAGCCAAAAACTCCTTTTCCCTGCCTACACGACAACACTGAAAACAGTGTTTCTGAATAACTTCAGCCTGGCAGGAGTTTTGCAAAGGCTAAGTTTTCAGTGACCTAAATCACCGGTCGGTTATGGTCGAAAGGCCAAAATGCAGAGCTATGCTCCTAAAAATAGCCGTGTACATGTGGTTAAGGCCTAAGAGAAAACAGCAAAAACAGAAAAAGGATTGAACACAAGAAGCCAGCGAGCAAGACCCCGCTCAGTACACAACAAGGTTGGCAATACTCCACAAAGAACATGGAGCGGCAAACAGGTACATATATACACAAGGCTTAATTAGTACTGTCATCAGTACTCTGGGTAGTGCAATCTGGAAACAAGTCATTGATTGGTCAGTTCAGAAAATGTGTTAGTGATGTCAGAAGCCAGGGAATTCTGGGAGTTGTAGTAAGCGAGAGAAGTAGGCACAGAGACAGTACTGGGAGGTGTGACAGCAGCTTTTAATCTTGTTTTAGAAATTCTTGTTTTTCATTCCTTCCTTATGCAAGTGGCTTACCTTCCTCCTAATCTCCTCTCAAATGTCTCCTGGAACAATGAAGAACTTGAACTTAATGGCTGTTTTGACTGGAGGCTAACTAAATGAAGGGTGGTCTCTGACTTCGGCACAATCCTCAACTGCGCAGTATCAACCAATATTACCATTTATCTGAATTTACCTAAATCTGTATCAGAGGCTTTTCCATGCTCCAGCCCTGGTCTGCATTTGGGAGCGTTTGTGTGTGAGAAGTAGGAGACGAGACGACACAAACTCCAGCAGCTGTCTCCTGTAGACGCTCCTACTTCCACCAGCCTGGCAGGACCCTGTCATCTAGGTGGGCCTGCTAGAGGCCGGTGTATAAATACAAAAGCCACGCTTTGACAGTGAATAGAACTAGCTGGGACTTCTGCTTAGCATACGGTGCGCTACATCACCATGGCAGCTGACACCTGTGGTAACCAACAGGGACAAAAAAAAAACAAAAAAAAAACCCGGTGCCAATGCGGATGAGAATTCTCCTAGCTTAATCATAACACACCGTAGAATATACCTTTTTCTCCAGAGCTTTAAGATCAGTAACTCTTGCTCTTATGGGTTACTTCTACAGTAATGTCCACCTGCTAAACATACGCACATATCACTCTAAAGCCTATGGAAAGTCCTCTTATTAAATCGCTACCTTGTAGCCGCAGCGTTCTCCACTGACTGGAATGGGAGCTGTGCTTTTACCGGCTTGGCTAATGGAAACTCCAGGCTAGTTGATGCGGTGGCTAAGACATGGACTCACTGCCGCTGTTCTAACAATTTGTCTTTCCAATGAGCTGTCCTACCAAGCATATGCATGTCATTAGTATAGCAGAGTAACTTAGTGATTTAAATGTTTTATTGTGATTTTAATATTAATTCAGTACAGACTTAACAGCTTAATAGTACTGTTTACGTTCTGAAGGTGATTTAGATGATCAAAACATCCTAATTATGTTTTATGCTGGTAACATTTTCTGATAAGGATACTAAGACTATCAAAATATCATATTTCGTACAGTTATATGTAGGGAGCTACCTATGAATATGTGCTACTGTGGGACTTTTCAACAAGGTAGGGCAATTCAGCAGAAGACTGCTCCAGCAGGCTGGACATGTCCAGGCATAGTGGTGTGATTGTGTGTGTACTGACATGCGGGGACATACTGTAGAGAGAATAAGTACTTGCTTTATGAACATAAACAGCTATTTTCTAAACCTGAATTGCATGGTGTTGCCATATATACTATATCTGAATTTTACTAAAAAATAGAAATGACATATATGTGATGACAACATGACCAGGGAATTCTGTTTGCAGACCAGGCAGGGAGCCTTTTAGGTCACGATGTCCTCAAAGTTGACTAACTGTTCAATATGTTTGCCAAAATTCCTTCAAGAAAAACCTTTTAAAACTCTCTGGGCTGAGTTAAAGCTGTGTGCACTTAACCTTTAGGACTGTAATCGACACATAACACTAAGACAGTGTGAGATTGACACTTTGAAACTATACTTTTGGCTACATTTAAAGTGAAATTATACTACTGGAAACTATAGTGTTAACACAAGGAACTGTGATATCCCACCCAAACTAAAGTACCAGTCAAAGTTTAGACACGGCTAATCATAGAAGGTTCTCCTGATGTTTATCTTAATGCTTTACTGTAGAATAAAAGTGAAGACATCAAACCGTGAAACAGTCCACCTTAAACAACCTCCATAACAGAACTTTACAGGAGGATGAACCAGCTTTCTTAACCTGCAGTGGAGGCTGGTAGAACAAGGTTTATTTCTAAGCAGGTTTGGAGCAATTCTATTGGTCTGTCCATCATGAATATTCACTAAACTGAAAGGGGGTCTAGAGCTTTTACACCGTGCAGAAAAAGAGATCAAAGTTTTTACACCACTAAATATATATTAGAGGTGGAGATATGGAGAAATATCATACTGTGGTACATCAAGAGTATATGTGGTATATCAGGACATGTGTTGTTTCAGACTGTGTAAGACTGTAGAGTCTCTAAGATCATGAAACATCGATTTACTCAACATCCATCAACCTTTGTCTGGTAGTATATATATTAGTGTATATACTTTTGTATGCATTTCTGCTCAGTAAGCTCATACGGTTTTAATAAGAATATTTTCTTTGTAGAAGATAATATATCGTAGATGTTTTACAGGTGGCATATACACTGGGATGTTTAGTTCAGATAGTACAGTAACTAGAACGGTAGTCAGCAGTTGTATGTAAGTGTGTCATTACAATTACCATATAGTCCAAATAACAACTGAATATACATGAATTTAACTGTCTGGATTATAGATTTTATACATTATACAATTCACAAATTGGATAAGTTAGATTTGTTTAGACTTATCATTAATTAAAGGATGTGTTTAGGGAAAACTTTTTTTTTGTTAGCGTCCATGGTGGCAACCATATAGCAATAATTTTTCCCCTTTAATATTCAAATATTTATATTTGTTAAGAACTTTTAAATAAGAAAAACACATTACCGTGTTTAAATGATATAGATGGTTAATATTTTAAGCATATAAAGAGCTGGATTTGCATGAATAATCATAGTTTTAATTTCCAAACTATTGTTAGAAACACATATTGAAACTCTTTAATTACCTCATAGGTTTGAGGGACTGAATTTACTTTGTTTTGACCAACGTATTTATGTATAAAGGAAAAAACTAACAATGGCACAGGAGCGTTTCTAAACCTTAACACTCATTAAAAATGCTAGGATCTATAAATAAGCATGATTACAAATGCCCCCTTGCTGCCCTGTTGTTTAACACCCCCCATTTAAACCCCCGACTAGCCTGCATGCTGCCTTCCTGGTTGAACAGATTAGACAGAACAGAAACAAAAATAAGCCCCACTGGAACTTTCATCATCAGACAGATTCTGTCTTTCAGTCGCTCTGGTTCCAGTCACTCAATTCCGCTCGCTTAGATCAGAGTATCTGTCCTCCAAACCTGCCTCGCTGCAGCAACAGTGAGCAGGAATAGCTGGTGGATTAGTTAAGTGATGTTAGCTAAAACAATAAACATATATTTCTGAGCCATAACAAATATGCTGCCACATCATTAGTCCATAAGAAGAGGATGAATGCTCATCAGCATCCAGTGTTGTACCTGTTATCACATTAACTCACCAGACAAAAATAAGTTAGCTGTGACTGAAACTTACCTGATAGTGTGTAATACCTCCACGAGCACCAATAACAGCTGTGACTGGATTTGGCATGGACTGGACAAGTTTCTGGATGTAGGCCACATCAGTGTTCAGACACTCCTGCATCAAAGACTTGCCCAGTTGGGCCAGATTTGGTGGATGCCTTCCCTGGCACAATTCTGAGGAGAGTTTCCTGTAGACTGGGATTTTAGCCACTGCTGGTAGACCCGTATGACCGTACGCTTCCGTACACCTGCAGATTCAGCTACTTCCTTCACACTATGGTCTTTGGCACACCCAAATGCAGTCACTCCTTTCAGCCAATCATTAACATCTGCTTTGGAGCCATTTTCCACACATGGAACGAGACATTCACTGCACTGTACCACCTCTTCCCAATCTTTGGATTCCGTCACTCACACCCTGCAGGTTTGTATAGCTCCAACATCCTTGTGCAGCGCCATCTGCAGGAGCCTGAAGTTACTACTACCTTAAACACACAAGTTGACTCATTTGTTGTGAAGAGGCAGGTTCTGTTGCGCATCTAACACAGTCAGCTATTTTTGAATAATGAAACTACACCCTTACTTTCATCTAAAAACAGCCCTGCATTAATTTTGGCCAAAGTATCTGATTATTCATTTATTAACCCTTAAAGGACAATCAAACATGACAGTTAGCTGAAATGCACACCAATAATACGTAGATGCATTGATTTAAATATCTGTCCTGTGATGGACTGACAGCCTGTCCAGGGTGTTTCCTGCCTTCTGCTAAGAGCACTGGGATAGCCACCAGCACCCCCCACAACCCAGAAGGATAAGCAGCTCAGAAGATGAATGAATAAATGAATGAATGAATGAATGATTTAAATATCTGTCCTGTGACTGACTGGAGGAGGTCCAGGGTGTTTCCTGCCTTCTGCCCTAGGAGCACTGGGATAGGCTCCAGCACCCCACACAACCCAAAAGGATAAGCGGTTCAGAAGATGAATGAATAAATGAATGAATTAATTAATGAAAGATTTAAATATCTGCCCTGTGATGGACTGGAGGCCTGTCCAGGGTGTTTCCTGCCTTCTGGCCAATGAGTGGTGGCATAGGCTTCAGCACCCCCCATGACCCAGAAGGATAAGAAGATGAATGAATGAATGTATGAATGAATGAACAACTGAAATGCTATTACAGCTGATAAAATATAATCATTTGTATGTGTCTTGTTTTTTTAAGCCCAGGTTGCCCCAGAATTTGACAGGCAGTGTATGTTAGTCTATGTGTGTGTGTGTGTGTGTGTGTGAAAGAGAGGGAGAGCACAAGTAGTAGACACTGTCTGCCAGTGTTCTCTCCTCTCCTGAGGCTGTGAAAGAGAAATCTGCCCGGGAACAGTTTCTCGGTGCCTCGGGGGCAGAATTCCTGCAAATGAATATGAGGCAGCCGTTCGGCAAAACCACACAAAGGAGCTGGCGCCGGGAAGCTGATTGCCACCGAAATGTGTGATATTGCAGTCCATTTGCTGCGTGAAGAGCGCAGCCTTTTGTTTTAGGTGCAAGTCCCATTTCCAGACGAGAAGACGATGCGAGCGGTGGCGAGCGGGTTTCTTCCCCTCATCCGCGGGGTTACATCAGCCGTAATAGGTTCAGGCTGCTGGACAACGGTGCATAGCAACACAGCGGACCTCACAAGTGCACAGGGCGGGAGGTGAAAGGGAGAGCATTAATCACAGATGAGAAGTGTTAACCCACCATCAGCGTTTTCCCACTCCCCTCTTTCTCCGCTGTCTCTGGGCAATCCCATAATGCACTGCTCCAGCACGCCACCGCTGGGAACAGCAAATGCACCGCTCAGTATTCTTCCAAACCCCCTGAAGTAAATTAACACATTTTCCATAGCTAATGACTCCCGAAGCTGGCGGGGGGAGTGGCGGCTGCAGATGGGGTTTTATGCGGAGACAGAACAGCCAGAGACTTCAGCGCTCTGTATTTTCAAACCCCTGGAGAGCACTGTGGCATATGCTCCCTCAACAGAGTGCCTTGCTCTCTCCTGCTATCGCTGCTGCAGAGGAGCTACATGTGCTAGCATGAGCATCATTAGGGGGGACTGAAATCCTGGGCTGATAGTGATAGTCACTAGGGGTGGCAATGACCAAAGGCCTCATAATACAGTACAATATTATAACAATATTCAAGTTGCGATATGATATTACTGGGATTTTGCAATATGCTGAGTACAGCAAAAGCATAAGCTCACTGAACAAAAAATGAGTCACCTTGCGTCTTCAAGGGGGTAGTAACTACAGACTCCTGCAGATGGCGCTGCATGAGGATGATGGGGCCATAAATACCTGCAGGGTGTGAGTGACGGGGTCCATAGATTGAGAGGAGGTGGTACAGTGCAGTGATTGTCTCGTTCAAACCATTTGCCAATTGTACTTAGAATCTGTCCACCACACCACATTTAACACATCCCACATACGCACACGCACTAGTGAACACACACACTAGGGGGCAGTGAGCACACTTGCCCAGACTTGCCCTATCCATGGCGCCCAGGAAACAGTTGGGGGTTAGGTGCCTTGCTCAAGGGCACATCAGTTCTGTCCTATTAGTTCAGGAAATCAAACCAGTGACCCTCCGATCACAATGGTTCCCTAACCTTCAAACCACGACTGCTCATAGTGTGAAGGAAGTAGTTGAATGTGCAGGTGTATGGCAGCGTATGGTCATACGGGTCTACCAGCAGTGGCTAAAATCCCAGTCTAGTCCTAGTCAGGAAATTCTCCTTGGAACTGTGCCAGGGAAGGCATAAACCAAATCTGGCCAAACTGCATCTTTGAAACAAGAGTGGCTGAACACTGACATCCAGAAACTTGTCCAGTCCAAGCCAAATCCAACCTCAGCTGTTACTGGTGCTTGTTGAGGTATTAGATGGTATTAGTTACGTTTCGGTCACAGGTAACTCATTTCTTATTTGGTGTGCTTATTATGAACTGACATTATTTTATACTTATATTTTATACTGCACTTTAAAATGTATACTCCATAGTTTTAGTTATATATAGCGCTTTACTGATCAACGTTTTATCTGCATGTTTTTTCCTATCTGCTGAGCATTAGTATGATGGTTAATAGTCAAAGAAGAATGCAAGAAACCTTTTTTTTTGGCTTTTACGTTTTTCGCCCAACGGCGCCTCCTATCACGGAGGCCACCGAGTTCCTCAGCTTGCGTAATCATTAATTCACTCAGCGGTACTGTGCTAGGAGAAAGCAATAAGGGCTGCATGAGGCTGACCCAGAGTCATCTTCTTGCAAGCCGCTTAGGATTACAACATTATGAGATTCATAAGAGCTCTGCCTGAATGACAAAGGCAAAAAAAAAAAAAAAAATACACACACAAGTGAGGGGGAGAGAAAAAAACAGAAAAAAGAGAGAAAGGCGACAGAAAGAGAGGGAGAGAGAGAGAGAGAGAGAGAGAGAGACAGATTATCGCAAAAACAGAGATCATACTCAGATTCATACATCAGCTCACTCTGTAGGCTCCCCATTATCATGCAACTCTATTTAATTACTTTCAGACTGACGCTTCCTTACAGTGTAATGATGCGTGCAGCCTTACTAATGTCGGAGCCGCGTGGAAATGAATAGCCGCGGCCTCCACATCCATTTCTAGTCATGAAGAAACCTCATTAAGCAAAGGTGCTGCACTGCTGCTCAGCCTGGGAAAAACAACGGGACGCGAGGCGTGGCCTGCACCCCAGCAAAGGAGGGGGGGGGGGAGCGAAGGGAGAGAGCCGGCCGGCTGACGTGAAAAAACGACAGCGCTCCCTTGACGTCTCTTCTGTAATCCTCGTAATTATCTCTCTGTGTGTCAGCAGTGGAGGGAAGAAAAGATCGAGCTGTCATCACTGTAGTTCACATCGAAGCTTCTTTCAGCATGCCACATCCATCTCCATACCAGTGCATTAAATTAACCTCGGAGGTTACGTTCATTAATAAAAATGAGATAAGCAATGATTACTCGGGCACTTTGTATGCTGTCAGATTCATGCCCTGTAACAAAAGGGAAGTCCAAAAAAATTTGCAGATCAGATGGGCGCTTGAGAGACAGAGACAGAGAGAGAGAGAGAGAGAGAGAGAGGGAGAGAGAGAGAGAGAGAGAGAGAGATGTAATAGCATCATTTCAGCATCCAGATTGCCATTTGTGGGCTGTTTGTTTGTCTGAAAGCTTGAGAGCAGAGCCTCATTCAGGCAAGAATTTCTGGCCTGAACCTGAACCCCTTTCTTTTTCAATTCTTTTAGATTTCTACCCAACTTTCCTCACCTGCTAGCTAATTTCCTAACTGCCACTCTAACGTCACATCGTGGCAGCTCAACACGCTTGCAGGAGAACACTAACCTCAAGGTTCTGCTTTGGCTAGCACTGCGCTGAATGATGGGGCAAGAGGGCTATCTGACCCTTTCAGAGAGAAATACTGTCTAATGCCCCGCTTACACACTGGCATTAAAAATACAGACCTCATACCAAGATTAGCAATGCCGTTAGCAACTGTTTTGTCCCAAATGTGCTCTGAACACAATGTTTCCAATTGTGTGTTTTTGTTAAAGTTTAGGAGTTGACGTCTCAAAAACATCCTAGAAATGTCTGTCTCAAGCCTGGCCCATACTACAGCTACAACTAACTGATGTTTAAAACGTTTCTCTCTGATCAACGTCTCCTTGATCACTAATACTCATTTAAGTCACCAACAAACACTACACGATCTGTCCTGAATGAAACACCACACACTTTAAGACATGTATGCCTGACCGAGAGCTTCAATCCTCAAAACCTCGTAGGAGCTTTTCACAAGCTACATCGTGAGGACAAGCCGGAGTTTCTCGCATACTAGACATTCTGAGTCTTCTGCTCAGAACAAGCCAAAAAAAGAAAAGGATGTGGATGAAGCTCACAGCACACATTATAAAGCTCCGCAATTTTATCCTCTTCTTCTCTTCAGTTGTCCACCTCGCTCGCCATTTAGCCGCCATGCTTTTAACTTCTTCCATGCATCCAGACAAGTTATGCTCAGCTCGGTTGTCATTGGTTGATGGTCTTTCCAGGCACGACTTCAATGTCGCGTTTCACACCAGATAATCAGCATCTACCACACACTACAGGATACCGTGTTGTCCATCCCACACTACAGGACACCGAGTCATCCAGCCCACACTACAGGACACTGAGTCATCCACCCCACTGTACAGGATACTGAGTCTCCCACCCCACTGTACAGGATACTGAATCTCCCACCCCACACTACACAATGCTGAGTCGTCCACCCCATGCTACAGGACACAGTCATCCAACCTACTGTACAGGATACTGAGACTCCCACCCCACACTACAGAAAGCTGAGTCATCCACCCCACGCTACAGGACACTGAGTCTCCCACCCCACTGTACAGGATACTGAGTCTCCCACCCCATACTACAGAATGCTGAGTCGTCCACCCCATGCTACAGGACACTGAGTCATCCAACCTACTGTACAGGATACTGAGTCTCAAACCCCATGCTACAGGACACTGACTCTCCCACCCCACACAGGAAGGATACTTAGTTGTAAATATTTAACATTTATTATTTACAATTCACGACTGGGTTGGCCCCAACTTCACTGGGAGAGCATCAGCAGACTAAATATTATTCAAGATCAACCAGATACCAAGAGAAGTTATGCGTTTCTTGGGAGGAGCAAAAATTCTGCTGGCGGCCATCTTTGCATGCTATTCGCCATGAAAGACCAGACTCCTGTCTCTCTGAATAGGGAAAGACTGAAACACTCAAAGCTGAAGGTCAAATGACCTTTTCAAACACATATTTGAAATCACTGATAAAATCTGGCAAAACAACCTCAAAAATAGTTTGCATGTTCAATTAGCATTTGGCTTGTTGTGGCTACTGCGCTTCCCCAGATCTCCACAATGAGGGGGCTTTCACCACTAGCACCACAGTATCGTTGACTCTTCCCCATCTGTGGAGTAACCAGCAAGTCGACTGACTCTTTTTCTCAAGGGGTGAGACTTTCTCCATAAATGAGGGTTATGAGCTATGCATATGCCTACTCTGCCTACTGATGCACATGGCATGTCTGATCTCTACTGAATTTTTAGCCACAACTATATAATTTAAATTATACCACTAAATCACTGATTAAAAGTACTCAACTGGAGTATTAAACTTTAAATGTAAACCTAAAATTGAAGTATGTCAGCTCATATTATCATATTACCAGAAGTTTGTAGCCATTTAAAACTGGTATCAGTATTGACAACATTGGTCTGGTCCCATAAGGTAATTAAATTAGAGACCAGGAATATAGTACCGGAAAAAAACGGGGGCAGATGCAAAGCGACGCTCACCAAATGCAAGACAGGCACTGGGGGAAGCCCAGATTTTAATTTTAACCTGACCTGAGCTCAACAAATATTTCAGAAACAATGTCCGAACCCAACCGAACCCAACCCTATCCAGATATCTCCAGCTCCGTTTGAAGTGGATGACTGACAGCGCTGTTTATCCATCCAGACACAACTCGAGCGCCTACATTTTCCTCCCAATTCGGTCAGGAAGTGGCTGAAATGGGAACAGACACCTGGTGGTGCAGGGAGATTGGGCTGCTGCATGTTTCCTCAGTCCAATTATGAGCGTCGCCTTCTCAGCTTCACTGGCCAAACAAAGCTGCTTACAGAAGCAGCTTGCCTTAATGGCTTTCTGTAGCCATTTGGAAAATCAATTCTGAATTCGCCTTAGATCGCCACTTAGACAAGCAGGTAAAGTCAAGCCACTGGCTGCATATAGAGCTGAAAAGAGGAAGCTGGTTTAGGGTGAAGGAGTCACTGGGGAGAGAAAACAAGATAAACAGCTTTGACGTTTCAGATAGTTCATCACCAGTAGCTCTCAATCCAAGCTCTGGGGACTGGGGGGCTGAGCATTTCTGTCTTCCCTGCTCTAACACACCTGATTCAAGCCATCATGTAATTACTGAGCACTTTTTGAGCAGGGAGAGAGAGAGAGAGAGAGAGGCAGTGGACTGCATGGCATTATTGCAGTCTCAGCCTGATCCTCCTCTTGCTAGCAAAGGCTGTTAACTGATATGTATTTAATAGCCTATTAGTATGATCTAAACTAGCATTTTGGATGCACTCAGTGCTCTGTTGTATTTGCCAGGTGAATTCAGGCAAAGTAGCAGAACAAAACACTTTTATGACCCTACATTGTTAGTGTTTATAAGCTTCCATTGTAGATGGTGGGGAACCCTGAAGGGCCTACTCGTTGTATTGCTGTAATACTCTTTTTTTCATTGTTAAGTGCTGGTTAGAAATACAAAAGGTTGAGATCCTGAAATGCCCAAAGGAAAACTGTGCAATCAGGATTTGGTTCTTTGCTGTGTTTGAGTGAGCTCTTCCAGTGGTTAGGCCTTCAGGAGCTGAACTGTTAAATTAACTACTAACGTAATTAGGAACTGACGGTGGGATCAACCAATCGTGTCTTGATTTACAACAAGTGGGACCAATTTCATGAGAAGAAGATGCCACTCTGGGCCTTCTGGGAGTTCTAGATATAGCACTGACTATAAATACAAGCTGTAGTCTAACCGGGTTTCAGTCAGTGAAAGGGTCACTGTGAAACTACTACAAACAGCACCGGTCAAAAGTTTAGGTACTCATAGGTACTCATAGAAGGTTCTCCTTTGAAGTGAAGACATCAAACTATAAAATAGCACTCATAGAATTAACATAGAAACAGTCTACCTTAAACAACCTCCAAAATGGAACTTTACAGGAGGATAAAACAGCTTTCTGAACCTGCAGTGGAGGCTGATAGAACAAGGTTTATTTCTAAGCAGGCTTGGAGCAAGTCTATTGGTCTGTCCATCATGAATATTCACTAAACTGAAAGGAGAACTAGAGCTTTTACACTGTGCAGAAAGAGATCAAAGTTTTTACACCACTAAATACATATTAGAGGTGGAGATATGGAGAAATATAATACTGTGGTACATCAAGAGGATATGTGGTATATCAGGATATGGACTGTTTCAGACTCTCATCAGTTGGAGCTGTTAAGTGTAAGACTGTAGAGTCTTTAAGATCAACAACGACATCCATGTAGTTGAGTGTGTCTAAACTTTTGACTGGTACTGTACCAGTATCATATAATACATATGGAATGTCTTTTACAAGATGCTAACCTCTGGTTTTAATCTTGATCTCATGTTCATGCGCACTAGTGTTACCTTAGCACTAACATAGTGTAAGAAATCTCATAGGGAGACAATTCTCATTTGATGTGAACAGTTCTCCACTCTCTTCATTCTCATTAAATGTTATTTTTTAAATATTGCTATCAACTATTTATTAAACCCACTACACAACAATGGACAAGCATGTCACACTACCAAAAACAACAGTAGCAAATATACTGAGGCCATCTCTCTGTACCTTTGACTTTTGAATTGGTCTGAATTTTATCTTATGAATAACAATATCTCACAGTGTACACAGGGTCAGAAACCACATAAGCAAGTCCATTACTGGCACCGGACGAACATGCTGCACTGGTTGCTGGAACCTATCCAAGTGCTCTATTAAGTGACAACAGTAAATTTAAATGAAATACATTTTTATATTGTATATTTCTGCATATTTAGTGTATATTGTAATTACATTCCACCCTTACTTCTTTGTAATACATCTTATTCTATGCTTATTAAACATCTGGTTCTTAGATTTATATACACCCATCTTCAAAAGAATAGCTGCAGAAATAGCTGCACCCAGAAGGAATCAACCGACAGGAATAAAACTTGGTGGGTAGGTTTGACATTGTGACACATGCGAATGATTCAAGTTTCACGCTCGACTGTGCCCAGATTATTGCAGGACACAATTAGAAACCTGCAGCTCCATGCTGAATTGTCTGGCATGTTGCGTTAGCAAACATGGTGGCCTGACACCATACTGAGAGACACTACTTCTGTATGTGTAGCTCAATAAATATTGATCATATTAGTGTAAATTTATGATCATTTATTGTTCCTGGTAACCTTTATCTTCCTACCCAATAGCACTGCAATCCCACACTTCCTTCTCGGTGCAACTATTTTGACATTGAGTATATATTGTTCTATTCTATTCTATTTTATTTGATATATTTTCTATTTATATCTTCTTATTGTTTTATGCGAGTAGGCAGTTGCCAAAGCATTTCACTGCGAGTTGTACCGTGTATGACTATGTATGTGAAAAATAAACTTTGACTGATTGATTGACAGGCTCACTGGGCGAAAGACAGGAAACACCCTGACCAGGTTTTAACTAATCATTAAATAAAATTGCTCAACTTTCATTTTCATTTAAATTATGCATTAATGTAAGAATTTTGTTAACCAAAAAGGTGCGGGCGGGGTTGGTGATACACAGTGTTAGCCAAAACACTGCAAGGGGGAAGTCCACAAAGCAAGTTCAGACAGTCAGCCACATAACTTTGTGGATTTGGAAGTTCTGCTTGGAACAGAGGAACATTAAAGATCACAATGACCACAATGAGAATTTATATTTTACTGTCGAGTCCAGCTGCCTTTAATTTAAACAGATATTCATTCCCGGTTGCACAGTGTTCCCGTAATAAACACAGCCTTGGGGGGACGTATTCCGGCAGGAAAGCACCATCAATGCATACCCTATAAGGAGCTGGTGGTGAGGTCCATTTGAGTCTGTGTGTTTGAGTCTGCATGATGTTAAAATGGTTAACGTTAAGGCGTAACGTTGCTGTCCAAAGAAAAACATGTATCTCTAATTTTGCTGATTTTTTTTTAATCATTTATGCATCATTTGAACACAGCAGCTGCTCTTTACACTGTGTGAAGATTTCATGAAGAATAGACCAACAGAAACGGTCCAAAACTGCTTGGAAAAAAGTCTGGTTCCATTGACTTACATTACAATAAAATGAGGTTTTTGTCGTCTCCTGTAAAGTTACTATTTTGAAGATACTTGTTTTTCTTTGGACAGCGACGAAAAGGTTCCATTACCTGTTAGCTACATTAGCCTCTTATCTCCAGTGCACAACTAAAGAAGCAACCCTCAGACACCAAACAACTTTGATCGTTCTTGGCCAATTGACTACAGTAGGGATAAAGGGGGAACTTCATATTAATCAGATTTGGTACCAATCTATTACTTTAAGCAGGAAAGCCTGAAGTTTGAGTTCAGTATTAGTGATGACAGAGTCAGAGCAGAGAGCTCAGAGCAGTCAGGAAGGGTTCTGCTGACAAAAACACACATCTCGTCCCACTCGATGTTTCGCAGAGAACTTAATTCGATCATTGTCATATTGATCCTGGTAGCAGCCATTCTCCTGACACTGTCCCGATGGAACAGCGTTTGTGTTTAGGAGACTAAACGTTATTGAAGCTGCAATAACTCCGGCCATTTCCTGCATGATATCTGGCAGCTCCTAAACACGGGCCTCGTTCGTTATTTGAAATGCACTGAGTAAGCACGGAGGCACACACCTGCACAATGTAAGATGTTTCGTGCAAGGACTGTGGAGGCAAATTACAAGGTACATTAGCTCCCTCCTTTTCCCGCTTTGATATTTGGGAGTGAACATCATTTAGAATAAGCGGAGCCATTTCAAGGTCGTGCAGTTAGAGGCTTGAAATTGATTTATCCATTATTAGAACTGAAGAAAAAGATCCATGCCGAAAACAGCAAATAATGAGAGATTTGTCTGGATGGCATTAAAGGATACAGCACTGTGCTTGTGTTACTTTCCCACAGCAACATCTAACAATACCAGCTTTATTATGTGAAGACCGGCTGTGCCCACTGGGGATGTTTATTAATATTTCTATTTGGGCTGTAATGATACACATCCAGACAAAATTTTGGGACACCTCCACACTACACCTATAGGAGTTTTTACGGCACCCCATTCTAAATCCTTAGGCATTAATACAGAGTCCCCCCTTCCTTCGCAGATATAACAGCTTCCACTCTTCTGTGAAGGCTTTCTACAAGATTTTGGAGAGTGGGTCTCTGGGAATTTTGGCCCATTCATCCAGAAAACCATATGTGAGGACACTGACGTTGGATGAGGGCCTGGTTCACAATCTCTGTTTCAGTTCATCCCAAAAGTGTTCGATGGGGCTTAGGTCAGGGCTCTGTATCGGTCTGTCAAGTTCTTCCACGCCAAACTCACCCAATCATGTCTTTATGGACCGATACACAGTCATGCTAGAACAGAAAAGAGCCTTCCCCAAACTGTTCCCACAAAGTTGGAAGCATACACAAATGCTGAAGAATTACGATTTACCCTTATTGGAACTAAGGGCCTTTAGGCCAACCACCTGGAAAACAACCTCATAGCATTATCCCTCCTCCACCAAACTTACAGTTGGCACAATGCAGTCAGGCAGGTAACGCTCTCCTGGTATTCACCAAACCCAAAGTCGTTTATCAGACTGCCAAATAGAGAAGAGTCCAGTGTTGGCGTTTTACACCACTCTAACTCAGCCATGGAAACCCACACCATGAAGCTCCCTGTGCATCTTCTGTGCTGATGTTAATGCCATAGAACGTTTGGAACAGTTATTGAGTCAGCAGAGAGCTTAGAAGGCTTTTGCTATGCGCCTTAGCACTCTGCGACCCCGCTCTGTAATTTTACGTGGTCTGACATGTTCTATTCAATAATACCACTCACAGTTGGTGCTGGATTTTCTGGGAAGGAAAATTTCTTAAAACTGATTTTTTGCAACTGTGGCAACAATACCACACTGGAATTCAGTGAGCTCTTCAGACCAACCCACTCTTTCACCAATGTTTGTAAAGGCAGACTGCATGGCTAGGTGCTTACGTTTATATACCTGTGGCGAAGGGACTGAATGAAACACCTCAATTCAGTGTTTAAGAGGTGTCCCAATATTTTTGTCCATGTAGGGTATTTCCAAGTTGGATAAGATTTTTCATTTTCAATTGTGAGGTCAAGAACGGACTCAACTGTAATACTTCACATGCTAAATCGTCTTGATTTTGCAAAGCATTTGTATACCACTGCCCAGATTTTTTGGCTCAGATACAGTAAACGAAAGTTCTCAAGAGAAAAGCAGCTTCCAAGCGTATTTTGAGCTTGCTCCAGTTCTGATCCTTATTTTCTTGTGTCTATTCAACACGCATGAGACAGCAGCTGTTAGTGTCTGTAGTCTAATTTCTTAGCATGTGAGCAGCATGCTACCAAACCCAAGGTGAAAATACATTTCTACCATGTTATTCACTTGTGAATGTTTGATTGCAGACGTGCTTCCTCCTTACTGGACTAGTCGCTTCATGATTAGAAATAACAGTGTGTTCAGAATGAAGAAGCTACTGCTCATGACTGACGGAAATATGAATGAACAGCATATCTATGACAATATACAAGGGTTACTTTACATAAGCAGTAAGCAAATCAAGTGTGTATATTACGGTGTATTATATTTTATCACAATTGAAAAATATCAGTTTGCGGTACTCATCAAATCTTCACATCTGTTTGATATCAAACACTTTTATTTAAACAAATATCTGCTAATACTAATATACAGCTCTGGAAATCACATCAAAATGATCAGTTTCTCTAGTTGTACAGTTTCTGGGTTTGTGTTTGACCAAAATGAGCAGTTCTGTTTTATTCTATACACCACTGGAAACACGTCTCCCAAATTCCAGATCAAATATTGTATTTAGATCTGTTTATTTAGAAAATCACTAATGACGCCTCCAGAAGCCTGTTTTTAGAACCATGCTCGCTGTGCATTTCACCCCAGCCACCGCTCGCCAGTCTTTCTGTAGGTCACTTGAGGTCATCTTATGGTGGTTAAGTGACATTGGAATGAGGTGGCGCTCATCACGGTCAGTAGAGATTGGTTTTGGCCCTCTGCCAGTCTGTAGCTGTTTTGTCCTGTGTGTTTGCAGCTTGACCTTGCCAGTAAAGCTAGAACCGAACCTTCTGTTCCTCTCTAAGAACCTGCTGTACATGTGGAGATGCTGATTTAAGAAGAAACTGGAGTGGTCTCTTATTTATTTCCAGAGCTGCATATACACAAGACTGTGCATCCCTAAGAAACAGGTCTCATATAAGAGTGTCACAGTCTTAATCTTATCTTTTTCCATCAATTGTCATATAGACTATAAGGAGAGAAGTGAAGAGATGGAGGGAGATGGGAGATGGCCGAACGTGGGCGAGGAGCAGGCGTCCGGGAGGACAGGGAGATATAAAATGGCTGATGGGTTGCCCGAAGGCTGGCACTGCAGCGTAGCAAATGGTTACCGCAGACGGCAGTGTGGTGTCTCGCATTCAGCCAGGGAGGAGCAAACGTCCCAGAGGGAAACGCGTTAGCTTCAACATTATCATTTACACAGCACAACACACAGATCTGTTTCATAAACACATTCCCCTAATTATATGGCATACATTAAGTCACGCTGAAAGATCCTGACGCTCCATGGGCTCTTGCATACATGCGCTGGCTCGGAGCCCCCGGTCTGTAATTAGCGGGAAAAGGCTCCGAGTGAAAGAAGCACAAGAGATGCAGAGCTCGTCTACCTGAGAGTGCAGGTGTGCAGTAGAGATGCGCCAAATGTTGTCTGCTAATTGTTAGCCCAATAGTGACCTTTGAAATACACGTATCGCGGAAGGCTGCGATATGCAAATGAGCCCTTTAACAAGCCACAAAAGTTATTACTGTGTGCTGACCGATCCTGGACTTCTCAGGTGGGTTTCTGTGGGAGGATCGAGAATGGGGGGGTATGATATGATGAGCTGAAGAACAGCTTGCAAAGTTATAAAGCCCAAAGTACACGCCAGAGGGAGAAGCTCTCATAGAAACCACTTTTTCCGGCTGCCTGAAACTCTTCATAGGAATTCCAGCCCTTTTCTCTGTTACAAGATGACATCGTTTCATAACACAGTCTTACTGCCAGCCTACCGGCAAGTTTGGCACAGCCTCACACAGCATACAGAGAGCTAAAACAGTAAAAACTGACCACTCTGAAACCTCCTGCTCCAGTCTTCCGGACTTTCATGATCGGACTCCGGATGGCAGAACTGACGTGACTGTAAAAACAGCCATGGCAGGGTGCAGGCTTGTAGCAAGATGTGCTCTCGTGGTTGACCAATCAGAGCATTGCTGGGTTCATCAGGAGGTGGGGCTTGAAGACACAGGGACTCTAACACAGCGTTTCACACGGAGGGTAAATATAGATGTACAGTATGAGAACAATATTGTGTTTTGGGACAAAAGCATGTAAATCTATTCTAGTGGATCCCTTATGAGCACAACAGGTCCCTTTTAAGCATGCAGTTAGTTCTTTGAGTGTTCATGGTTCCATATAGAACTGCTGTCTTTGCTAAGAACAATAAAGAACAGGCTTTTTGTACATAATAAACACGCTATAAAATGATAGTCCTGAATAAATGTTGTCTGTTAATTGTTAGCCCAATAGTGACCTTTGAAATACTCGTATCGCAGAAGGCTGCACAAGCCACAAAAAGTTATTATTATTGTGTGCTAACCGATCCTGGACTTGGGTTTCTGTGGGAGGATCAAGAATGGTGGGGAGGGGGTGATATGATGATACTGTTAATGTGATACATTTGTAATAACATGTTTTCTGGGTGTTTAGTATATTCAGATCACTGAACAACTGCACAGACCATTAACAAGGCAGGCTGTTTGGATAGGATTGGGAAGGTGGGGTAACTCCAGTTTACCATGTTTAGGATCAATTCACAATGAGTAAGAAATCTGCCTATACATGACAGAAGTGGGAGTGGCTACTAGGCCTGGGCGATGGGGTGATGTAATCGAACATCGTCTTGATGATAGATAAGTGACCCGATGGCGACGTTTAAAAAAATCCATCATGCTTTCGAACTTCAGCTTTAGTGTGACCCACTGTAGTTCTAACTAAGTGACTGGGTTCTAGCCTACAGGAGCTCTAACCTCTAATGTTCCTCTGATCACCATCTACAGCCAGCTAACAGGAACAGAAGAGCTAATATGAACATAATCTTATATTCACTGTTACTGTTGAAAAACTCAGGTGTGTTAAGTGTCCCGGTGGTTAACTGAAACGCCACTGTAATAACAGAGAACACCTTGCGGTCTGAAGTTTCTCCAGCAGGGAGCGCTATTAGCACACAAGTCGCCATGAATCTGCACCAGAAGAAGCCAATGAATGCAAGTGCTTGCCGGCATGTTTATTATAATGACAGAATATAACTGATTGTGCTTAATGACTACTCATTTTCTGCACAGCCGTCACTCCAGAAAAGAGTAGCACATCAAAACACGTCATTTAGCCTTTATTCCGCTTAGCCTAACCATCCATCTTGCTGTCTTAAGTGAATGAGGTGTATCATGAGTGTTTTCATTACCTTGGGAATTCACAGCAATCGTGCACTTCAGGTAGGACAGCACATATCAGCTTGATTTAGACAAATGGAAGTGGAGAAAGCTTCTCAGAGTGCTTCCATGTTTCAAAAATTCCTTCTCCACAAAATATGAACATGTCTAAGTGTGCAGGATTAATATGACCTGGGGTTATTTCTAGTGACTGCAGGGCAGTCGTGGGCTGGAGGTTAAGGACCCAGCCTTGTGACCGGAGGGTCACTGATTCGATTTCCTGAACTTCCAGCAATGACTGAAGTGCCCATGACTGAGGCCCCCCACGGTCAACTGTTCCACAGGCACCATAGACAGGGCTGCCCACTGCTCTGGGCAAGTGTGCTGCCCTACACACTGCCCCCTAGTGTGCATGTGGGTGTTTCACTTCATGGATGCAGAACACAAATTCCTCTGTGTGCAAACACAATTGGCAAAATACAGGCTTCAGAAACTCTCTCCTCAGGGAATGATTGGCCTGACCTGAATAGTGATCTTGAAGCTGGAGCACACAGTCAGTAAAAATGACTGACGCATGATGACATGACACGTATAGATGGAACTAAAGTCACTGAGAAACTGCAAAATTAAAAATGAGCCCACTTCCTCATGTAAACTAAAATCCCATCCAAACAGTCTGTCTCATGCTCATATCAGGGACTTTGGGTCTGAGGTGGTCAAAGGTGGTTCCAAAACTGATACATTTTGTCCAGTTTACATTCTCCCCCCGAGTGTAAGGGGATCCAATGAAGATCATTTCCCATATACACGCTATAAGCAAGCTAAATCTCCTGCACACTGAAATGATGTTGAATACAGTTAAGTCTGTCATTAAAATTCAACACTGTTATATACCAACACCAGCTACTTCCCTACCACATTCGACAAAGCTTTCTGGTTCGAGAGGGGTGTTTTGGTAAGGTGGCCTGTTTCTGATGTCAATTCAGTACACAGCAGTCTAAGATGACATATAGCAATGTTAATAATCTCACTGGACAAAAAATGAGTCACTTTGCATGTTTAAGGTGGTCGTAACTTCAGGCACCTGCAGATGGCGCTGCACAAGGATGATGGGGCTATAAACACCTGCAGGTGAGTGGCGGGATTCATTCGTTCCATGTGTGGTAAATGGCTCCAAAGCAGACGTTAATGATTGGCTAAAAGGAGTGACTGCATGTGGGTGTGCCAAAGACCATAGTGTGAAGGAAGTAGCTGAATCTGCAGGTGTATGGAAGCGTACGGTCATACGGGTCTACCAGCAGTGGCTAAAATCCCAGTCTACAGGAAACTCTCCTCAAATCTGACCCAACTGCGCAATTCTTTGATGCAGGAGTGTCTGAATATTAATGTGGCCTACATCCAGAAACTTGTCAAAGAGGTATTACATTCTATTAGGTATGTTTCAGTCACAGGTGACTCGTTTTTTGTATGGTGAGCTTATCTTGGCCCCTTAACAACCGATCCTGCAAAACGTATCAGCTTCGGATACGGATTTCATTGTTCCCCAGGACATAATTCATTTAGTTCCATAGAGAAATCTGCTTAGACACAGATTCCTAATATGGGCATGAACCTGGCTATAAACTAGCCACACAACTTCAGAGGTCTATTAAAAATATGAGAGGGTGCATAAAGATGATGAGTGTATATTGCAGATCATGATGTGAAAATGACGAGCATCAGGAAGTTAGATTTTTTGCCAAGTATAACTGATATTAACAAAATTACTGCAGGCTGATCTTTAATCATTTCACATCAAGGGTTCACCAATGAGTTTTTAATATACTGTGAGGCAAATCACAACTGCAATATGGAGCAATTTAATCGCAATATTATTTTCTGTATACACACACACACACGCGCACACACACACACACACACAGGTTTGTGCGGGAGAACAGAGCCGCTGTGGATAATCATGGGAATAGCAGCGCTTCCTGCAGTCTCGGGGGACAGGCACCGCAAAACCACTAAAAGCTCCCAACAGACTCTCCGTCAGAGCACTAACGCAGACGAGAAGCTGTTTTTCTCTTGCACTGTTTTCTGATATAAGATCTCTGCAGGGCCATTAGCTGTCAGAGTGGAGCTCCGGCTAAAAATACCAGCCAAACACGAGCGCAGCCAGGCTGAGTACAGGTATGGCTATTTGCAGCATGTCTCTGTACTCTGTTAGAATTACTCAGCCACTGACGTCGCTTCAGACACGGTTAAGACCCGCGTCTCTGAGTGCGCACCGACACACCGCAGCTGTGGCTTAATCAGACTGTATCACGTTCCAGCTTACGGTGTGCAAACTAACATTCCAGATGTAAAGATAGGCAATATGGCATAAATGCAGCATCACGATACTTCTAGAACCTTTCCATAACCAGTATGTCACAATATTTATCCTTCCTGACATCTGACTAGGGATAGATGCCATTAGGACTTTATACTGATACTGCCAACTGATAATGATACTTATCGATACTCTTATTGATTGACAATTTAGTGCAAAAAACATGACATGAAAAGATAAATAAAGATTTCAAATGAGAAGATGAGAAAAGACTGTAGTCATTGGCATACAGCAGAAAATATTAACCATAAGCAATTCAATGGAGTTGCAATTTATGCTAAACCAAATTTGATTTCAGCACATTTTAGCTTAATATTACTACCCCCCACAATTATGCTATTCCCTCCCTCCCACCGTTAGGCTACTACCCCCCACAAGCTGATTTAGTCTAGGCCATCCCTAATAACTGTTATATAAACGCTGGTAATATTTTCTGATAAGGGCGATTCGGCTATCACACTATAATACCTGTAGTTTTAACACGAGGCTGAAGTCGGCTTCCTGTTGGACAGTTTCTTCATTCATTTGTCCCTGTTCCACCTTAAATGTTGCAACAGTTGTTATTACAATGCCTGGGGTGCCAGCATGTAACTGGTGCACCACTTAAAGTGGAACAAGTCAATCTGAGTAAGTATCGGGCAGATAGAAGGCCGACTTCAGCTTCATATTTGTTATATTGATAGTACTGTATGTAGTTTAACGTACTATATATGAATATGTGCTACGGTGGGACATTTAGACAAGGCAGTGCAATTCGTCATAATACCGGGAGGCTACACTGAAGACAGAGGTGCGACAGTGGCTCTTGCCCTGCTTCAGATTTATGGAAGGTTGTATTTGAAAGTGCTTCTTGAAGGTGCTAGGGTTTGTAAGCTTCTTTATACACAACTACAGCTTTACATATACTGCATTTAGCTGCATCAGTACATTTGGTAAAGTGAGCACACACATTAGAACGTCTTAACTTTTCAGCTCTGACCAGAGAATGACGCTCGGCATTTGAAATGCTTAAGGCTGTCAAAGGCTTTCATCACACTGACTAGAGTGCCACTCTGATCCAGTCTAGTACCAGTTTAGTACCAATTCTTGATACCAACCCTGTTGGAACAGAAGAAAAGAAACAGTATTGCCGCATTTGTAATCAGTATTTTACTAGGGGTGAAGCAGATTAATCAACTTAATCAACTAATTAGTTGCCAACTAATTTGGTCTTCGGTTTTACGTTGACTATTGGTTGCACCTCTGGTGAAATGTTGGATACGACTGTGGCACTTTATCTTTAAAGAACTTAGTAAACGTTAGTAAACGTTGTATTAGTAAACTTTTGTGTTAATCTTTTGTATTAGCAGGAGAGCTCATTAAAATAAGTTTTTAATACAGTATTCATCATTATGGCTTCCTTAGTTAGTAAATATTTCACATTCCATTCTGCTGTAAATCTTATTAAACAGGACTTATTATGCTGACTTTGTAATAGAACAACTGGTCTATGCTTTTGGTACTGACAGTACAAACAATATGCTCAGGAGTGTACACTGTGATGTCTTGCAACGGAATCTATCATGATGATGATAAATATCATTCTGCTGCTCAGTTATAGTCAGATCGTATGTTGTTTTTGACCTTACGTTGAGGTTTTAGTGAGTATAGTGGGGTCCAAAAGTCTGAGGCCACTAGTGAAAAAACCTCTCTAAATCTAAATCTAAATCTTCCTTTCTAAATCTGTGCCATTTTTCATTATGAATTCTATTATCAGTTCAATATGAGTGAAAAGCAGAATCTTTGGTATTTTGACCTGAATATGAGAATGGAATAACAGCATGCACTTAAACTGGCATGACCTCCACCACAAAAAGCCTCTGATGAGCTTCAGATTCGTCTGAACTTGCACTTCAATGGAAGAGATAAAACTCAAAAAACAAGTTGACCTTCCTGCACAGTGGCCAGTGTGGTCAAGGTCACTAATTTCCCTACATTAGAGTAGTGACCTGGATAAAGTGGAGACCTTGCTTTTTTAATTCAGAATTTTTCTTTCGTTTTCATTTTTTCCAAAATTCTAAAACATTCTGTTGTTTATTTCCAGGTGTAGTTATGCGTAGTATGTGTATGTGTCTAATTATTATGGCCATTTTGTTTGGCTTGTATTCTATTATCTCCTCATGGACCTATAAAGTACAATGATCTACACTATAACTGAATCATAATCTACACTGTGTGTACACATGTATCCAGACACCTCTTAGGGAACAAGTGAATACACCTCCTTCAAGGTGCACTCAATCTTGACAGCTTGTATAATCTCCATAGAAAATCACTGACCGATAGAATTGGACACGCTGGACATGAGCCTAAGGGCACCATGCCCAATGCCAAATGCCAGCTAGAGGGGTATAAAGCCCCCCAACAACATTGGGTCATGAAGCAGTGGAACTGCTTTCTCTGGAGTGATGTAGCCCCTTTGGGATGAGATGGAGTAATCCAATACTTACGATCCAACAGTAGTACTTGACCTCACTAATGCTTTAGCAGCTAAATACAATCAAACCCTCACAGCAATATTCCAATATCCAGTGTAAAGCCTTCCTAGACAAGTAGAGGCTGTTACTGCAGTAAATGGTGGCAGGAGAAGCTCCCTATTAAGACCCTTTATTTCAGAGGAACTGCTGGAGGAGCAGCACCAGTCTGACCTCATGGCAATGAGGTGACAAGGCAGGTCACAAAAGACAAACTAACCAGTCATCATGTATTTCCAGTTTAGAGGGGTTGATAAACGAGTAAGGCTGTTGATTGCAGAAGGCCGGTATCAGGAGTAATGAAAATCTAAAACTGGGAGGTAAGAAACACACTGAGCTTCTATTAATAACAGGCTCATGAAATCTCAGCTGTGGAGACCAGCACACCAGCCCCATCTCACTCACCATCTCGCTTCATTTCTAACTGCTGTCATATCAGCTCAGTTTAGCTTATTATTACTGCATTTCCTGTATTTAAAACTAAAGAAATAAAGAATAAAATCAACCCAACTTTACATTCACAGTCACATGGACAGCAGTGGTGTGTGTGTGGGGAGGGGGGTCTAATTAGACTTACAAAGGGCATACATCACGACCCTAGCAAGGGTCCAGGACAGTGGGGCACTGTTTTGCAGGCGCCCTGGGAATACATGCTGTCTAGCGCCAGGTTAGTGTGATGTTCACTGCAGTGAGTTCAGCGGGATGTCAGGTGCCCGAGCTGAGATGGTACATATTTCCACATTTTAACAGTGCAATTAAAGGTATAAATAGACTACGAGAACGTGCTGACAAAATATAATGGGGTTCCAGCACACAGTGCTGCAAGTATTTAACTTTTTTTAAGAGAGGAAATGTTCGTGTTGGGCTGTTACGGGGTAATTTGCGCAAGGACTTTTATGACTGTAATGCACAGCTTTAATAATAATATACACTCAGCGTCAAAAGAATGACTGCACAAATAGTTGCACCCAGAAGGAATCAACCGACAGGAATGAAACTTGGTGGGTAGGTCTGACATCGTGAGACATGCGAATGATCTGATGGACAAGTTTCACGCTCAGCTGTGCATGTGACGTAAGCAAGGACGGGTGTTATCACCGTACCTGACTGACCCAACAGCCACGATTGCGGACATTCAGTGAGTGATGCCCTCTATGAGTCATCCTGTTAGTGCCAGAACCATTGTCAGACGGCTGCATGACACAAGACTACATGCACGCTGACTGTTACAACAGCTGCCCTTAACATCACCTCAGCGTCACCAAAGACTGCAATGGCGTCGTTCCAGACTGTCACGGAGTGACTCAGAATGGCAGCGGGTCATCTTCGGCGATGAGTCCTGCTTTTGTCTTGATGGAGACGACCAATGAATTCATGTGTGGAGGCGCCGTGATGGCCTGATGTCACTCCACCTCTACCCCTACTGCACAATCTGCAGGAACTGTGTGAGAATATTCAAGCTGCATGGGATGGATTATCACAGGACACCATTAGGAACCTCTACAACTCCATGCCGAGACATCTGGCATGTTGTGTTAGCATACATGGCGGCCCGACACCATACTGAGAGACAGATTCAGCTGCCGGACCTCTATGACCTCATAAGAAGAAAAGGAATCCTGTCCTCAGTGAAGAATGAATAACAAATGCTTTCAAACTCAAGCTGCTGAAAGTATGAACAGCTGATTTCAGCAGCCCGTTTTCATGCTACCACTTCATGCAGCTGTTCCGGCGTGCTGTAAAGTGAAACAAATATCCGATCCGTACTTCAGCGATGCGCCACCCCACACTCACGCGTGCCATCAAAACCCATTTAACACCTGTGCATAGGTGAAAGAGTACAGGCAGTAGGCGGACGAGGGTCACTCACAGCCAGGATGATTTGCAGGGAGCTGTGGGCCACCTCCACATACTGGTACTCCAGCACGCAGCCCGCGATGCTGATGTAGCGGTGGTCCTCCGGGGCCCAGGAGGGAGGAGGGGTCACGGGGGTCACCCTGCAGCCTGGGCCGTTCTCCATCCACCAGGAGCGATGCATGGAGATGTTGAAGGTCATGATCAGGTCTGTGTCCTGCAGGGTAGAGAAGCGGCTGTGAGAAACACTTCACAGAACACTACACCGGCAGTCAAGAGGAGCGCTGAGAATTTACCCGACACCAACACGCGCAGCAGCGGCATCACAAACACATCGCTGCTTGGCTTTTTTTAGAGTCTTAGCGTTAGCTTGTTTCAGTTTCATGTGAAAGTAAGTCATTTCAATTATGCGTTTCAGCTTAGGCGGGGTATTAGCGCTAACTCCGACTGATTTATAAATGTGGGTCAAATGGAGGGCACTCGGGAAAATTCTAATCAAGTTAAAATCAACATGTTTCACCAACAATCACGGTCAGAATTTGCTGTTTGCTGGGAATCTACATATATATATAGATAGATAGATAGATAGATAGATAGATAGATAGATAGATGTATTCCCTCAGACTAGTCACTCTAGCTCAGCGTGTCTTTTATTTACTGTCTTTAGCTGTTACAATGACATAATGATAAGGGGAATATTCTGACAAGGTCTGTGCTGTGCAAAAGTCAGAGACCACCCTTTTTTCTTTTTAATTTCCATTCAACATGGCCACTAAGCACAAGCTATTCATTTTCAGCAGATATTCCTGAGGAAATTAGATTGTCTTCTATCGTAGGTCTTCAGAAATATCTCCTGAAATATAAATAGCATGTGCTTAATAGCCACTTTGTCTGGAAATTAAATAAATGAAGGGCAGTCCGACCATTTAGGACTCAATCTTGGAAACTCAAGATCTACGAATGATAAACCTCCAATGGAGGAGCTCCAAAACTGTCTCCTTCAGACAGACACCACTTAAAGAGGAGCTATTGCGCTTCCTTTACTGTGTTGTAGTTTTATGTGCATGTAAACGGTCTGCAAAGTTACAAAGCCCAAAGAACATGCCAATGAGAGACACTCTCTCCCACAGAAACCACATTTCTCAGCTGCCTGAAACGGCTTGTTGAAATTTCAGCCCTTTCCTCTGTTACAAGCTGACCTCATCTTGTAACACAATCATTACTGCCCGCCTACTGGCAAGCTTGGCATGCTCTCACATAACACATGTATATCTAAAACATTAAAAACTGACCACTCTGAAATGTCCTAGAGCATGAGAGAAATACTGTGTTTTGGGTGAACTGAAGCATGTAAATCTATTCTAGCAGACAGCAAAAACAGAACTATGAACACTTGGAATAATATGTCCTCTATAAAGCTTTCATCTCTTTAAGATCTAGACATTCTTAACATGTCTGAAGTAACTTGGATTGTGAGAAGTAGAAAACGTAACCAACCTCTAAAACTGATCTTTAGATGAATGAAAAAACTAACAGCGAGTCTCCTGAAAATACTGGAACTTGTAATAAAGACAATGATACACTACACGGATACACTAACCAAGTTTTTAAGCAATGTAATTTTATGACCGACATTTAATGGACATTGTGACTAGAAATAAAATAAATCTAGAGTGGTCTCTAACTTGTGCACGGTACTGTACACTCATTTTCCACTTCAGAAAGAGAAAGTGTAGCATTTGCAAAGATTTTGTTCTATTAGACCATTAATCAGTTTAAAAGCTTTGCTTAACATCTTGCAGCCCAATTATTCACCCTATTTGATTTGGGTGTCTCTGAAGACTATACATTTTCAGTAGTACAAGACATCCACAACATATGCAAGGCAACTCATATTTAGCTTTCCTGTGGCATTAATTCTACAAGCAAGTAGTAATTCCCATTTCTCTCTTCTCAGTATTGTGGTTTTGTGTGGAAGTCCCATCTTTAATGATCCAAAGTACTGGCCTGGGAAGTGTTGGTGACACCCCGGTTTAATAAACACTAGATTATTCACAGGGCTGTGTAGCAGTGCTCATCCACATTAGTGTCTAAGGCAAATAGTTGCACCGAGAAGGAATCAACCGACAGGAATGAAACTGGGTGGGTAGGTTTGACATCATGAGACATGCAAATGATTCAAGTTTCACTCTCAGCTAGTTAGTGCCAGCACCATTGGCAGACGGCTGCACAACGCAGGACTACATGCATGCAGACCACTTGCTACAATGGCTGCCCTTAACACCTAACCAAAAGACTGCCTAATCAAAGACTGCAATGATGTCGTGCCAAACTGTCATGAAGTGACTCAGAATGGCAGCAGGTCATCTTCCTGCTTTTGTCTTGGTGGAGACAACCAACGAATCCGTGTGTGGAGGCACCGTGGTCAGCACCAAGAGTCCAGAAGGCCTGGTGTCACTCCACCTCCACCGTAACATCTGCAGGAACTGTGTGAGAATATTCAAGCTGCATGGGATGGATTATCACAGGACACCATTAGGAACCTCTACAACTTCATGCTGAGATGTTTGGCATGTTGCGTTAGCAAACATAGCAACCCGACGTCATACTGAGAGACACTACTTCTGTATGTGTAGCTCAATAAATATTGATCATATCAGTCTAAATCTATCATCATTTATTGTTCCTGGTGGCCTTTATCTTCCTTCCCAGTAGCACTGCAGTCCCACACTTCCTTCTGGGTGCAGCTATTCTCTTGACAATGAGTGTAACTCCTTTAGAGGGCGGCGGAGAGTGATGTTTGTTTATTTGATGGTTTGGTTTGACTACTTTAGAGGGTTTCAGTGAGCGACATTTACTAGTGAAAGCCATGGCAGTTTAACTCTCAGTTTGTACCCAATACTAAACAACAGGTCCTATAGTAAACACTGTGTAGTATACATGCACAGCTTCAATTAAAAAACTGAAAATAAACCACACTTATGAAGCCATCAGTCTCAAGGAAGGTACAACATCTCTAAAAATAACTAAATAAATAAACAAAAAAGAGCTAAACAAAAGCTTCTGGCTCTCGGTCCTCCACATGCATGGATGAATAAATGTGACGCTGGTGCACAGGGACTCAGCTCGATAAACTTGCTCTAAAGAGCACAGGGCTGACATTTCGACTCGCAGGACCCGTTTCAACTGTACGCCTTTAAGCTTTCTATTCATGCAGCAAGTCGGGAGCTCCTCTGGACATTTTTAGTGGAATAAAAACAGGGCCAGAGTGTTTGCTGAGGAAACGCGCCTCCCATCAAACAGCAACGCAACATCACTGAATTTCCATGAAAACAAAAGCTGCTCTTTATTGCTTGTCAGATGTTTTCCTCCACCGTCTTTGGAGGAAAAGTGAGTCATCTTGAAGGGACCCTGTCAGCACCATTATTATGCCTTCCTTAAAGTCCACACGGAGATCAATCACCTGCCCGCCTCTGGAAAGCGCGCCACTGTTTGCCCAGCAAGCGTGGGCGTCCAGATAAAGTGCTTTTAATTCATGCTTAAAACACATATCAGTGGCAGATGGTTTGTTGAAGTCTTGCCTGAGCCAGGCCTGCGGCGCTAATCTCAACATGCCAGTGACATCAGCGCTCACTGCCACCGAGCTGCTCTCCAAGCATTAATGACATATATCTTGCAGGACATTTAGTCTTATGGAGTGCGTGATTCCAGATGAATCATGAATTAGCAATGCAACAATATGAAAATTCATGACTGAAAGAGAAAGATTTTATACACACACACATATATATATATATATATATATATATATACACACACAATGATGATAAATAAATGATGATAAACTTAGAATGATATGATGTATATTTAGCTACACATACAGAAGTAGTGTCTCTCAGTATGGCGTCGGGCTGCCATGTTTGCTAACGCAACACACCAGTCTTGGCATGGAGCTGTAAAGGTTCCTAATGGTGTCCTGTGATAATCCAGCCCATGCAGCTTGAATATTCTCACACAGTTCCTGCAGATTGTGGTGGAGGGGTGGAGTTGGTGTGACACCAGGCCTTCTGAACGTGTGACGTGTGACAATTTTGGCGCTGACCACGGTGCCTCAACAAACGGATTCATTGTTCGTCTCCACCAAGACCAACACGGGACTTGTCACTGAAGATGACTCGCTGCCATTCTGAGTCACTCCATGACAGTCTGGCACGACACCATTGCAGTCATTCGCGGCGTTGATGTGGTGTTAAGGGCAGTCGTCGTAGCGGTCTGTTTAATCATTTGCTTTTTTTGCTTTTTTTTTGTTGTTTGTCTTTTGGACACAAAACGTCAGATCAGTGCTGAATTTCTGCTGGTTATTTCTGACGTTTCTGCTCTTGCCTGTTAACCACGTGATTTCTCAATGTTATTGTTCCATTTGTCTGATATGTAAAAAAGTCACAAATATTGATATATCTATATTCCTTTCTTTGTCTTACAAACTACCTGTAGAACTCATGGTTACCACCAACAGCAACAACAGAACATCGTTCTTCTACACTGTAAAAAACAAAGCTGCTTTAACTTAAAATGATGAGTTAACTGAATGTCAAACAGTAGTTTAACAGAAGAAGAATCTGTGTTTTATGCCCAGAAATTTATTATTTTAAGTTCAAATAACTCAAAGCGGCCCAGACACTAACTTCAATTAAAACAACTTTTGATATTTTTTTACAGTGTATATTAATCATTTCTTACTCATAACTTACTAAATAAAGCAGATAAATTCTGTTGAAGGTGCAGATTCTAAACTTTCAAGCTTTTCCACACTTTGAAAGGAAGAGGAGATATTTTATGATGTTGATCTGAATTTGAAGAAAAGTTATTGTTATTGCATACAGCCTTTTGTAGCAGTTGTCATTTCTTTACAATGCAGATTTGAGCCTGTCGATGCAGAATGTGCACTGACTGCAAATTCACAAGCGTTATCTATACAAACATGTAACAGCTCAAAGTACAGTGTTAATGTCTGGTTCTTGCATAGTTAGATGAAGGACCACTTGGTTCTTAAAATAACCTTTTAATCAATTGTGTATAGCACCAAAGAGGGTTCCTCTATTTTCAATTGAAATAGCCCTTTTATTACTATTCAGAGCCCTTTATCCTTTGAGCGTAGTATAATTACACTGTAATAATTATGTAATTACACTGGTATGCTATGTCAAAATAACTACAGTAATAACTGAATACTTCTAAGGGTTATAAATATCCAAATACAGTCAATCCTTTAGGCAGATTTTAGATGAGTAACAAAAAATGATTAGCATCAGTTCATCCACAATGGACAGTCTTCATGCTGTTTATTAATACACATAAAACAAACTGCAGAACTGACAAGCGAAAGAGAAAATGCAAGCACAGACGCAACACTGTACGCCCACTTTCATGCCTAACAAGAGGCAAGCAGAGAAAAACATGAGATGTGTATGGCAGCGCCTTCTCATTTCTGCCCAGATTGAGACAGACAAGAGCTAAATAAAGAGAGCATTCCACCTCAGCCTCCTGCACTGCTGCCCGCTGCCTTTTCGAACAGGTGGAATGAACGTCAGTCGAGTGGATAAATGCAATCCATCTGCAGTCAAATAGCTGTGAGCTGCTCCATGCAGCAGCGTTTGTGTGTGGAACACAGTGAGATGGCCATGCTGTAGACTGGCAGGCCAGAGCTGGTGTGAAGGGGCTACAGGACAGGGGTGGCCAGTGATTTGCTGTAGGCCTCACGCTGATGCACGGAGAAGGATGGGACACGTTCCTACAAAAAGTCTGTCTGACATCGACAATCAAGATCCCAACTAATGAGGGTGCTAAGGGTGGTGGGCTGTCCAGTTCAGTGAGATCTGTACCGTTTAGTACACTCTCTTAAAAGAGATGGGGTTCTTTAGGGGTTCTTGCATGCATGGTGAAATGGTTCTTCAGATTGATGGAGAATGTGTTGTATATGGTTCTACATAGAATCTTTTTGAAAATGGTTTAATATACAGCAGTACAAAAACGGTTCTTCTATTGTCTGTATTAAGAAGATTTGTGATCCAGTTTTGTAGAAGCTTTGTAAGATAAATCCATGATGATAAATCCAACACTGAATGTCTTCTGGGATTATTTATCCTTTTCTCCATTGTGACTTGTTGACTAAACAGAGGCTGTGTTCCTGACTTAACCACCAGTGAGAGGCTGTGTTCCTGACTTGCCGACCAATCAAAGGCTGTGTTCCTGACTTGTTGACTAAACAAAGACTGTGATCCTGACTTAACCACCAGTCAGAGGCTGTGTTCCTGACTTGTTGGCCAATTAGACCTGAGTTCCTGACTTGTCGACCAATCAAAGACTGTGTTCCTGACTTGTTGACTAAACAGAGGCTGTGTTCTTGAGTTAACCACCAGTCAGAGGCTGTGTTCCATGCTTGTCAACCAATCAGCAGCTGTGTTCCTGAACTGTCGACCAATCAGAGGCTTTGTTCCTGACTTGTTGACTAATCAGAAGCTGTGTTCCTAACTTGTCGGCCAATCAGAGGCTGTGTTCCTGACTTGTTGATGAAACAACACTGCCCTTCTGGGCAAAATAAAAGTCCTGAGGTATATTATTCTTTTGTGTACAATGTCCTGGACAGGATGGCATTAGGCTTTGCTTTTGTACAGTGTGATGTCTACAGCTAACAGCAACACTAAAATTCTCTACTTAGGGTTAAACAAAACCATGATAGTGTTTCTGCACCATTTTCCTTTAATCTGCTAATTAGAAATACGGTGAACAATGCCAAACATTGTTCTCTTGTTCTTCACTCTTCAAAAAGCCACAAAGCGCACAATCATAACTCATGTAAAGTCTTTGTTGCTTCCAACAAAAACTCGAGTGCTGCTTCAATGGGCTGCTTGAAAGAGAGGACTCGCTCTTGTGACTGAGAGACTAGCCGAGGTTTAGAGTAATAACAGCAATAAAGATGATATTCGAGAACCCAAGACTCTATAAGAACACCTGTAATACTCATGCAGAGCCTGAGGGTTGTTTGCACAACATTTTAGCTTTGAAGGGGCCAATCTTCAAATGAAAGAACGAGCTCTTCTTCAAACACGGAGTATCCTCTATAAGAGAAGTCAAGCCACGTGGGTTTGCTTACCCATGCAGTTTGTCCGGTGATGATGTCGGGTTAATTCCCCATCATCAGGAACGGGGGAGTTTCTCTTCAAAAAGCAATCGAGGGCATTTGAAGAGGATCAAGATGGAAGGAAAAAAGAAGCTCCGGGATGGTTGTCAATCATCTATATCCATCAGTAAATGAGTTTCTGCAAGAAAGCCACAGCTGGATTTCCCTTAGGCCAGCACTTTGAAATCTGGCCTGAGCACAACCAAGTCTGAGTGACATGGAAGATTAGGATGACTAAGAGGAAAACATGGTAAACTCTGGCTTCCAAGTAGACAAACTTTCTCAAGTGGTGGCAAGAGGAGAGAAAGACATGACAGTTCAGCCTGAAATTTGGCTAGAAATCTAACCTGTGTGTTTTCAGTGACAGAACAAAAGAACACAATTAAAAAGATGCAGGATGTAGTTCTTACCCTACGCTCACACTGGCAGGCGAAAGAGCGACAGGTTACCAGTCATTTACTATGGGGGTACGATTTATAGCCACGATTTACTGACAAATGGCAAGTGACACAGTGACAAAGCGACAAATTGAGCTGAGATTTTCTCAACTTTATGCAAATGAACTACGATGTGGTGAAGCAACTTTGCAAATGATTGGCTCCAACAGTTCTCAGCAGTGTGGTGGTAAACATGGAGGAGAAGCTCAGAACCGCTGTTTCTTCTTTTCCCAGTTTATATGATGCGTCTCTGTACATATACGTTTGAAGAAAAATGAAGTGTGGTAGAAAGTAGTGGATATTGTCAGTATCTTTGGTGAGTTAGGTCACTTGATAACAAGCATGCTAACCAGCCAATAAAGCTAGTCACGAATGCACACACTTAGCTTTCTATGCAAATTAGTTGGTCAATAATAAAAAAAAAACCTAGCTTGCTTTCCTGAACCTTCTACCCACCCACACATGACAACGTGAGCACTCACACATGACAACGTGAACACACTCACAGGATACAAACTTGGCCCAATGTTATTTGTCAAAGACATGTAGCCCATTAAGTGAGTTAACCTTGTATTCTAGTAGGTAGTTAGAGCAGTTAGCCTAATTAGTGAATTAGCCTAACTAGCCTAGTACCCTAGTATTCAACTAAAGTAGTTAGCCTAGTTAGTGAGTTAGCCTAGTAACCAGTCAGCTAAAGTAGTTAGCCTAGTTAGCCTAGTAACCAAGTAATCAGCTAGATCAGTTAGCCTAGTTAGTGAGTTGGCCTAGTTAGAATAGTAACCAGTCAGCTAAAGTAGTTAGCACTAGTTATCCTAGTAACCTAGTAATCAGAGTAGTTAGCCTAGTCGGTCATAAAGTCTTGCTGTCTCAGTCGTATCCTTAACAACTCAACCACGGCAACAGATTCACCTTCAGACATATGTTTCCACATAACATATCTACTCACAAATACAAGCAAAGCAGCAGCAGCGTTTGACTGACTTGTTAGCCAGTATATTTTCCACATTGTGCTGTGATGACATGAAACAGACTTACAGTATTAACATTTGTCAGTATTAATGTCTGTAAAGCTGCTATATGATAAGGCCCATTGTGACTTGAGTTGAAAACTGGCACCTTGAATGATTAACCAAGTACTTGAGTACCTGCAGACATCCTTAGTAGCTAATAAGTACTGGAAGCTTATACCAATTACCATTAGCGGACTGTGTTGTGTTGTTAAGTAATCTCTAATATAAATGATTATGTGGTTTCTGTCACTGTATAAGAGACTGATATCTATAAACATTGATAAAAGCATGAAGCAGGTCTTAAACAGCAAAGCATGAGTCCTGAAAGCTGAACTTTGTATATGCTTTTGTCCATTTTTATAGATAACAGGCTGTCAGAACTTTCTCCCGGAGCAAGAACTGCACTTCCAGGCTGAGAGCAGTTCCATGAGTATCAGAGACAAGAGACCGTCGCTGAAGGAGGCCTGTAGAAAAATGTCTTCACAGCTTAATGTCATCAGGATGAAATGTCAGGTCTGTAGAGATGTAGCTAAGATTCTGTATTATGTTAGCTATGGCTCGATTAGGAAAGAGCACTAAACTCTGCAGACCCATGAAGCCATCTCCACTCACCCACGGGTAATGAGCTGGCATGCCTGTCAGATACAGGCTTTCCCTGCAGTTAAACATACTCCGAGGAGCAGATTCCGAACCCCTTTAAAAACTGCTTTAAATGAAATCACAGAATACACCACTGACAGCAAAGATACTGTAAACAAGACAGCATTCCCCCAAGGCTCTACCCAAACGCAGAGCACAGGCTTAGGCTGCAAATTTAGCATTAAGTCCTTAGTTAACACTAGATGAAGGGGAATTCCATCCATGTTTCAAAATTCCTGCATTAGTGGGTTGCTGCGGTTCAAACCAAGAGGATTGGTGTGAAACATGGTGGTGACCAGGGTTCACAAGAATTCACTATTCACTTTATTTGCTATCCAGAACCACCAGTAAACCTACATGTATCTCCTGATGTGTATATGTCATGAAGTTAATGGAAAAGTGATCATGAATGGTTGTTTTAGGCCAAATGGTTATCTCAAAGCTTTCATATAACAACATCTCAGTGAAATGTGGGGGTTGAGATTGCGAGTGCAGAGTGGCTTTATTTGGGGCATTCCAAAACTCATAGTCCGGATAACAGGCAGAGGTTATAACCNTGTTTTAGGCCAAATGGTTATCTCAAAGCTTTCGTATAACAACATCTCAGTGAAATGTGGGGGTTGAGATTGCAAGTGCAAAGTGGCTTTATTTGGGGCATTCCAAAACTCATAGTCCGGAAAACAGGCAGAGGTTATAACCCAACCAGAAACCAGGACACAAAGCAAGGAACATAAACACAGGCAAGATAAACCAACAGAACCAGGGCTAAGAACTCACGTGGGCTGTATTTGAAATGGTATACTACATACTACTCGCATACTAAATCTGCCTAAAAGTAGTATGTAGTATGCAGTATGCGACCAAACTGAAGATCTGCAGTGCACTGGAGATACCCGGATGGTGTTCTACTCCAGTCAGAGTTTCTTGTATACAGGGGGAGCTATCTTCATGGTGTGCTGCACCAGCTCTCAGCCTGCTTCAGCCCCAAAGAAATGGCGACGGGTAACACTGGGGTGCAAAACACAGCCAACTCCGAGTATAAATGTGGGTGTAGTGATTGTAGTGGGGTATGTTTTCATCAGAATGAGCCTCAGAAAGTTAAAATATACAGGTGTGAAGATTAATAAAAGATAGACTCGCTTTAGAGGTTCAGTTTTAGAGCCAAATAGCCGAGGGTAGCTAACAGCTAGGCTAAACATATTTCAGGTGAACTGAGCAGCGTTAGCAGCAGCTAGCTCTAAACAGTGGATACAGTAATAACAGCTCTGAGGTAAATGTGAGGTAACTGGTCATGTGATTGTATTAGTATACCACCCTGTAGATCGGAACTTGTTACTGTACTGCATACTACACACAGGGGGCGTATACAGTATGCAGTACATAGTGCATGTATAGTAGTCTGCCATTTCAAATGCAGCCTTGGAGTAACACAGAGGTTTCACAAGTGACCAGCCATTAATTAATACACAATGGAATACAAGGAAAAGGGGAGGAGCCATACATTAGGGACAGGTGAGGGGAGAGGCAATACAACAGAAATATGGAGGAGCTGTAAACCCAACAGAAGCAGAAGCACATGACAGGGAATTGTAGGGAACCTGTCTGATTTGTGCTGCTGTGTTGCACACCCAGTCAGAGATGCAAAGGTTTAATGAAAACATACCCCATCTGGTAACTTATCGAATCTCATATTTTATGCCCATATTGTACAGGCATAGTGCCTACACTAGTCTCTCTTAGGCTGGCACAACACTGGTCCTGCTTATGCTAGCATAATGATAGCTGTGTGTGCCGAGTTGAGAAACAGGACACATCATAGCTCTACCTCTAACAATTTCTTGTTCCAGATCAAATCTGAAAACACATCGAGTCGGACAGTCCTGCTTGGCACATGGAGCTCACTGTGCTCCCCACTGCTGTCTCAGTTGTTGTCACAGCAATTACGTGAAGAACAGGCAGGCAGAGGCGGCCCGCTCGCCACACAGTCTCTAATTGCCTGTCTACAGAGAGACGTTTGCTCTCATCAGACTGACACACCACGAGGTCAGCAATAAATATCCCACCACGGAGAGGCAGGAGCACCAGTGGCGTGGGCTCAGACACAGCATCCACCTTAATGAAAGAAAGTAACGGCTTTTCAAGACAGTGTGGAGTTGAGCGCTTTCTAGAAATACGGGTCAGGAAGAGGGAGAGCTACTCCGAGCTGGCACTTTCCTCACTCTGAGCTCCTCTCAAGAGAAATGTTATGGAACAATAGGAATCCACTGAAGTCTCAACCACCCTCGCACTGAGCACTAAAGAACCTCTGAAGGCTGCTGGTTGTCATGCAGTCGGTGACCTTTAGAGCAGGTGAGGATCATTCATCCAGACAGACATTGTACAGCATATTTTTTCTTTTTTTCAAGTTATTTTATTTCATAATTATAACCAAGAGAGGAAGAGAGAGTATGGCTGGGGACCCAGTGCAATAACATGAACCAAAGCTATGTAGAGCTTACCATATTACTTCAAACCTAACTCTACTTACTCACTTGTACTAACTGCTATATGGAATTAAGCCCCATTGGTCCCAGAGCTGCATTCTCAGGTGCTACATAAAAGTAAGACTGGGCTGGTCACCATTTTTATGTAATCACTGGATTGCAATCGCTTGAGCTGAACGCAATTATCTTCCACAGTCGTTAGCCTTCACAATCCTGTGTTCATGTTGCAACAAACAGGATATGGGTGCAGTTTTATCAGCTGGGTCAACAAAACTCAAGGTGGAGTCTCAAGGCTCCACAATCCAGCAGTAGGTGATTACAGTATTAGAGTGAAGGGCTAAGTTTATTGGGCAAAACTGTACAATTGAAAGTAGGCTCTAGTCCCTTGTTGGGCCATCTTTAGCCTGGATACAAGATGAGACATGGTCGGGCTATAGACATACAGGTTCCGTATGGCATCCTAGAAGCACATGTGCCCACAGATTTTAAAGCAGTCCCAGCTGGTCTCATAAATGCTCAATTGGCAATAAATCTGGCGACCGGACCAAGCCAAGGAAGTGATGCAATCTGGCGGAGACATTTCTGGGAAACCCTTGTTGTGTGTGGACAGACATTATCCTGCTGAAAATTGCCAGTTGGGAGCCCTGCCATGAGGGATTTAACGCATGTGGCTGATGGATGCCCTGCACATATCGCTGAGCTGTTAGTGTCCCTCGTATCACTACTAGGGGAGACCGACTGTCGTATGCAATGGCTCCCCAGATCACCACACCAACAGCTGGGGCAGTGTGTCGCTTCACAGAAAAGGCTGTGAAGATTGAAAGAGTGAAGGTCTCACCACAAGGCCTCCCTACTCAAACCCAATGGTCGTCAGATCCAAAAGAGAATCGGGATTCGTTGCTAAAGACGATACGGTCCCGGTCCGTAGCAGTCCAGACCACACCTGTAATACATTACATATCGGCCTGAGACATAACTGCTTGCCGAGTTCTGAAGCAATCCAAAACTCCTATCTGGGTGCGTTAGTTTGTTTGTCAGTGAGTGTACTTCTATTACTTCTTAGCTTCAGTGCAAAAGCATAGAAGGAAACGCCACACATCGAGCATGCCTTGGCTGATCAATTACATTGCATCCATTGGCTCAGGAATGAGATTCCATATCCATTTACATTTTGGGCATTTAGCTGACGCTCTTATCCAGAGCAACTTACAAGGTTAATCATATTACAGATAGGCGAGTGTAGTGTTAGGAGTCTTGCCCAAGTACTCTTATTGGTGTAGCACAGCATAGTAACCCCATGGTACCATATGGGGTGGTAGCTCACTGGCAGGTAGTGGTGGTATCTGTGGTGCCATACCAGCCACATATCCAAACTTCTCAAGTCATTTGTCTCATCTGTGCACGTCATTCATTCGCGTTACCTCTCTGAGCATCAGACTCTGCTGGAATTTAATAAATATCACCGTAATTTGTCAGTAGCAGCGACTTTTAGAAGTGTCACTTCTGAGTGATAAAGCTGTCCTATGGAGGCTGACCACAGGCCAGGCTAATGGACAGGGTGCTATGCTGGTTAAAGAATAATTCAAGGCTAAAGGCTATCATTACACTGAGAGTCCGACAGTTCCATCCGTTCCCTGAGTAACAATATGGACTAACATTGATTGGCTGGCCTGTATCATGCCTCATTCAAAAGCACTCCAAGCGAAAATACTCGGTCTAACTGATATTGAATGGGCAGGGCCAAATGTCTGTATGCTAAACAGGCAGGCATATGTAAATGTGCACAATTTAATGTTATGTATTTTTTAGATTATTTTGATTTTATTTCTGACTTCTTCTTTAGGTCAAAAATTCAGTTTCCCATGATGTGGGCCCTTTAAGTGGAGAAACAATGGCAGCTTTTAAAGCCTTAAGTGTGGATACTGCTAGATTCCTTTGTATTAAGCCCAGCAAGTGTAGCCATACTATCACTCTAACAACCACAACTAACCTTCACTGCGCAAAACCTGAGCACCAGTGTCACATTCTGCACTTAACAAAGCCTAAAGGACGAGATATAGGCGACACTGGCCAGGGCGTAACTCACAGCCCCCTTGTAAACAAGGCCACATCATCCACATCCATTGTGTTCATTTTCCAGCTGCCGCGCAGGAGACAATCCTTTGCCAGTCGAGGAGTTTTGTCTGTTCACGAGAGCATGAAATTAGCTCATTTAGCAGAACTGAATTAATTTGGTGCGATTAAAATAATAGCAGACACAAGGCGTGGGTCTCCGAAAGGAAGCGCGCACTAATCAGCGGGCTTCTATCTCCAGCCCCTTTTTATATACGCTGGCGGGGGCTTGTTTTGTGTGCATGCGGGATGTGTCTGTCACAAACCAAGATGTGACATTTGAAAAACTGTCTATTAACAGATGGAGGATTGTTTATATTTATGAATATTGCAGCAGCGGCACTGCATATTTAGCTGTGCGGTGAGAGCCTGCCTGCGCGCCGCACTGAAATGTCACTGAAAGAGCGTGTGCCCCGCTTGCCGGAATAGCATCTGTGCGCGCTGACTATGCCGGCGCGGTGAGTGGGTGCAAGAGCTCTGTTTATCAATTAAAGCGCAAAAATCCACGCAGGCAGGATGGGGCTCGAGTGGGAGGCATGAGAAGATTCTATCTGCCACTGGAAAGAAAGAACAAAACAAAACAATAAAGGAAGCAGATTCAGACTGTGTGAACAGCGCAGGTGCAGGAATAGGGGGTTCAACAAGCATTAAGTCTCAAGCCGCTCCTCAAACAGGGTCACAGGAGGACCGGCACTGGGAAGAGATAGAGAGAGAGAGAGAGAGAGAGAGAGGTGAAGAAGTTAGAGCAGGGAAAAGAGAGTGACAGTGAGGAGAGATGAGAGGAACAAGAGGAAAGTGGACAAGAGTAAGTAAATAAGACAGAGGGAGAAATGAAGAGTGAAAAAGAGAAAAAACTAACAAAAGGGAGACAGGGATAAAGAGTAAGTAAACAAACGAGAGGAAGAATTGAAAGCGTGAAAGAGAGATGAAAGAGTGGGAGACCATGAGACTGAATAGAGAGGCAAAAATGATAAAGAGAGAAAACAGGTAGGGAGAGAAAGAGAAGAGAGAGAGAGAAGTGAAGAGAAGAGAAGAGAGAGAGAAGGAGGGAGAGAGAGAAGAGAAAGAGAGAGAGAGAGAAAGAGACAGAGAGAGAGAGAGAGAGACTGGAGTGAGAGATAGAGAGAGAGAGAGAGAGAGATGAAAGAGAGAGAGAAGAGAAGAGAAGAGAGAGAGGGAGAGAGAGAGAGAGAGAGAGAGAAGAGAAAGAGAGAGATGGAGGAAGAGAGATAGAGAAAGAGAGAGAGAGAGAC
>CM067481.1:33262263-33310603 GCA_034552555.1 Semaprochilodus insignis | reverse complement strand
CAAAAAAGGGGGTGTGTGAGAGAGAGAAAGAGAGATACATACAAAGACAGAGAGAGAGACTGACAGAAAGATACCAGAGAGAGAGAGAGAGAGAGACTGACAGAAAGATACCACAGAGAGAGAGAGAGAGAGAGAGAGACTAAGACTGAGAGAAAGACACCAAGGGAGATTGAAAGAGAGAAAGTATGGAAAGTCTGAAAGTAGGAAAAAGAAAAAAGAGAAAGCATGGTGAGAGGGATGAGAGAGAGAAATAAGGAGTAAGTGAAGAGAAAAAGAGAAGAGAGAACAGAAATACCAGAGCAGAGAAAAAACAGCAGAGCTTCAGAAAAGTTTTGAAAAAGCAAAAAAATGAAAGAGTAAGAGTGAGAGTGAAAAGAAAGTAAGAGGACATGAAAAGGTCACAGAGATGAGAGCAGGAAGAAGAAGCGCGAGAAGCAGACGGGGAGAGGAAAGAAGAGCGCTGATGAGAGGGAGAAAGTAGGAGAGAGTCTGACAGAGGAAGACTGCAGAAGATGGCATGGTTGATGAGGGCAGGAGGAAGAGATGGGGGAGAGAAAGCCGGAGTGAGGGATGGAGATATGGAGGAGAGAGAGCAGTAGGATGTGGGCTGTAAGTGTGATGTGAGCGGCTGAGCTCGTGCTCCCGGTAGGCTGTTGTGGAGATGATGCTGTGGCTGCGTTCCGGTGGGGGTGGTGGGGGGCTGTTGATGCTGTCATCAGCCGGATTACGCACGCGTGGCTTGCGGTCAGCGTTGGAGGAGGTGTGGACAGCACCTTCTGCTCCGAGGGCGGCGGACATGCTCGCACACGAGGCAAATTAAATTCCACGCTCGCATTAAGTGATGCACCACTTCTCCTCAACAGCCCACATGGTTAAATGAGTTGGGTGCACACTGTGGCGGGGGCTCCGGCATTAGCATGCCTCAGCAAAGACAAATGCCATATGTAGTTGTTGTGCTCGCACCGAGGCCTCGCCAGCAGACTTTAATTGTTGCGAAACAGCTGCTGGAGTGGAAACCAAACTACTGCGCTAACAACAGGTGCTCCACCAAAGAACACGACGAAAGATCACACGTCTATTTTTAGGCATACTCTTTTATTTTTTTTGTTTTTCTCTGCCGTCGTGTCTCATTGGAATCCATTAATTCGGTAATTTGGGGGTAGAAAGCAAACAAACGAAGCATTAACATAACTGGAAGCGTCTGCAGAGACAAACAAGAAAATCACTACATAGTGAAGGTGGTGCATTCAGTACAACTCTGAGAAAGAGCTGAGGGCTTCAGGTTAAATGCCCATACAGTAGAGGGAGCAAACGGATCATCTGGGCACACATGCCCGAGATGTGTTGCACAAACAGTCAAAGAGCAGCTGAGGCAAACTAAGTGGTTCTAGTGAAGCAGTGAGTCAAACAATGAAAGGGTCGTTACTGACCAGATCACGTTTCTACACTCATCACCAAAAAATACCTGCACGCAGAAGGAGGTGTGGGATTGCAGTGCTATTGGGAAGGAAGATGTGGGCTAATGCAACATGCCAGACGTCTCGGCATGGAGTTGTAGTGGTTCCTAATGGTGTCCTGTGATAAGCCATCCCATGCAGCTTGAATATTCTCACACAGTTCCTGCAGATTGCGCGGTAGGGGTGGAGGTGGAGTGACACCAGGCCTTCTGGACGTGTGACACATGACAGCAAACTGTTCATCTTGGTGCTGACCACGGTGCCTCCACACACGGATTCGTTGGTCGTCTCCACCAGGACAAAAGCGGGACTCGTCACTGAAGATGACCCGCTGCCATTCTGAGTCACTCCATTACAGTCTGGCACGATACCATTGCAGTCCATGGTAGTGTGACCACACGTCCGGTTTTAGTCCGGAGAGTCCGGTTTTGTAAACTCCCAGTCCTCCGTCTGGGGCAATGCCTAGACGGATGGACCGCAGGTCAGCCCTCTGAATGCTCACTTAGTAAGCTCCCATCTGACTCACGAATGTCATCCATTCCACCCAATTAGGTGAGTAAAGCAATCATTTATGTGTTATATGTGAGTTAAGTTATGATTTTAATTCTGTTCTAGTATCGTGCCCGACACCCCCCTTTATACCGTCCTCCTTTATGGGGTTATGAAAGTGGCCACCCTAGTCCTTGGTGATGCTGACGTGGTGTTAAGGGCAGCTGTTGTAACGGTCTGTGTGCATGTAGTCCTGCGTTGTGCAGCTGTCTGCCAATGGTGCTGGCACTAACAGGATGACACATGCAGGGCATCACTGCTCGCTGAATGTCTGCAATCGCGAATGTTGGGTCAGTCAGGTACAGCGATAAGGCCTGTCCTTGCTTACGTCACGTGCATGGCCGAGCGTGAAACCTGAATCATTCACATGTCTCACAATGTAAAACCTACCCACCAAGTTTCATTCCTGTCGGTTGATTCCTCTTGAGTGCAGCTATTTGTGCAAGTATTCTTTTGACGTTGAGTGTATTAGCAGCGGCAGCTGAAGGTTAAGGACTGAAGGGCAGTTATTAAAGCAAACCTACCGAGCGAGCTGCCCACTCCCTCTCTCACCCTCCTGCTGTAAAGCGCTTCACAGCAAACCGCTGAGACTTTCCTCAATGCCAAATCAAACAGACAGTGAATCAAAAAGAACAGCGTAGTGATTTTGGATCTCTTGTTGCTATGCACTGATTGCTGAACAGAACGTTACAGAACAGGGCTGACGAGGTCGCAGAGGCAGTAGCTGATGCTAATGCTCTGCCAGCTGCTGAGGGAGAAGCAAAACCCTACAAACACAGGAGTTCAATTACTTCTAAAGCTTCATATTTCTTTTCTGCTGACAATGTAAACAGAGCATAATACAAACTTCCACCGAGCTTTAATCTTCTTTCGCAGTAGAAGAACAGGTATAGAAAAGATTAACAGCGAGCCAATCTATGTGGAAATCAACCTTCGTGGAAATCAGTCAGGAATGCCACCGCTTCACCGCTTCATATTTCAGAAATTACAATGAAACACCAAAACAAGCAGCGGCTTCTTCAAACACACACTAGAACAATGTCTGCTATCCACCGACCCATGGTTATTAGAGCTTGGCCTTCAATTTGCTCCATAAATGTCCAACCAATATCACAATGTGAAGCAACGAAGCGATAAGAAGTGATATCTCGTCACCCTGCTGAAGACCAGCCTCCGCTTCTTGGCTGGCCGACCTGCTTCGAGAAGGCTGGGCCGGCTCAGCTGAGGGTCAGACTGGATGTTCTGTGCAGAGGGACATGCTCTACTTCCATTCCTCCTGCAGAGTTACACTCTACTCTACATTCCTGAAGCTTCCAAGAAGCCTAATAAAACCGATACACACAGCTGGAAACCAACGTCTGGTGCTGCTCATACTGAAAAGTGCAGCTTCGTTCCAGCCACATTTATCTTCAGTCATGCGTTGGGAATACAGATGCACAGAAATTCTGCTGAACTTTCGTTCGATACCACATTTGGGTTGGGGTTTGGAAGTGTATTGGAATATTTCAAAATCATCAGTCACTGTTGTATCTACAGCAAGTGGTGGTGAGGGGGACCTAGGCCTCTCCTTGTGGATGCCAGGTTGCCCTGAATGTATCATCAGTGTGGTTTGACCTGGTCAACAGACTGCTAACAAGCTATAGGCTGTAGCAGAAACTTGCAGAGACAAGTTCTTTTAATGAAGTGGCCAAACTACTGCAAACTAAATGGTTGATATAGTGTAGTGGGTAACACCTCCGCCTCCCATGCTGTAGACTGGGGTTTGATCCTCCACCTGGGCAAGCAAAGGGCACGCAAAGGCAACATGTGCCAAGTTTAGTTTTACATAGTTGTTTTCAGTTGGCTGTTGTTGACGCTCATACAAAAACTATAGGGTTTAGTGAGGCATGATGACCATCTAGTGGGGCACTGAGTGTGGGTAATTAGCCTGTACACGTCTTGGAATGCTGTCAGCTGTTAGGGTAGCAGCCAGTTAAGTGGGAGGTAGGCAGTTGTATGTTGTTAATATTAATATCCATCTGATTATGGTAATGGGGGGGTTAAGAAAAAAATATCCCTGTGATAATGAAGTTATTGTCACCCTCACTATAGTAACGTCTTTGGGGCTTAATACTTGCTATCTTGTTCCCCTCAAGCAGGCTGCCCCAGAATAAAGTTCTGGTTATGCCAATGGTGTACAGGCTTGTTTAGAGAAAAGAAAAACCTTTATTATTATTATTGCTGCAAAGTTTTTGACAAAATGGAAAAGTCAAGAGTGCAAATGGAATGAATGGAGGTTTTCTAAATAAGGACATCATACAGCATGCATAAGCACTGAATAAGTATTTATAAATCAGTACATTATTCCAGTAATCACCAGATAGCATAAGTTTAAGCAAATTACATTGTAGTGACATTGTAATTGTAATTTGTACATAGTATAGTACAAATTTTAACACGTTGACAACTGAATGTAGAACAGATATAAACTTGTGAACTAGACCTTCCCTCTAAGTTGTATTTTTTGGAAACGAAACTACATAATAGTGTTATAAACGAAACAAATGTGCATCTCTTTAGTTTAAGGCTTCTAAAGTCAATCCAACGCCATTTACTTCATTTTACTAGCATAATCTGGACGTAAATCCGCAAATATTACTTTAATGAATATGTTACTCAGTGCATATGCATGTTTTACGTAGGCAGTCCTTATGCTGGCAGCTGTCGTTACCTAATAATGTTGCCATATGATTAAATAACTCTATGTATTAAGCGTGTCAGTTACGCATCAAAGAATGGGCAGCGGCTGCCCTTTGTTAATGGCCAGTGTCTTCCGAGACACAAGGTCCCCTGTTGTCTCTTGTGATCCACAGAGAAGTGCTTGTTTGGTGGGTTGGTAGGGGTACATTGTGCTGGGTCATGTGCGTGCTGCACCCCATGCAGGGAGCGGAGGCTACAGCCTTCAGAACAGCTGCCAGAGTACGGGAGCACAAAGAGAAAGGGAGGGGGTCGAGGGGTCAGAGCAGGCCATGTGCTCCGGCTGGCATCTGTCCACTGGCAATGAAGCATAGAGCACTGACCGCATCAAACAGAGGCAGGGGCATGGAGCGTGGAACTTTTGCAACGTGGGCCAAAAAACTTTCGCTAGCCCATCAGTGGATGAAAGCCGGACCTACTGATTCTTGTAGTTCTTGTCCTACTGGGCCAATCTGCAGCACAGCCAGGTCGATATTAAACAGCTTATACTGGAACCTGCCTGTTTATGATTGGGTTTATTCCATACCGTATACACCACTTAAAGCTGTCTGCCACTAAAGCTCCACTCTTGCTCCAGATGTGAGAACATCCACAGGTGTTTCTATCCAGCCTGTGAGAAGAGAGCTCAACGCTATGGGTTGGTTTTGCAAGTCACATAAAAGCAAGTTGAAGAGGCGACCCACTAGAGAGCGGTGGGGCTAATCTGGAAACTACGGGGCAAATTACATCTTGAATCCATGGATCAGGATGAAAGGCCTGGCTGCAAAAACCAGCTCGAGCCAAGCAAGTGGTCCAGCAGCCCCCAACTCTCGAGTTAGCGTGGCTCTTTCCAAAGCAGACGACTAAAGAGGGAAAAGTGGGTCAAGTGGATATGGCTCCCTCTCCTGAGGGGCTCTGTTGCCTTTCAGTGGAGGTTTTTCTCCTCAGCCGTCCCGGGAGACCCCAACGCAATCTGAAGCTGGTGCTGAGTGAACAGGCTCTGGCGTTCACTGCTGCAGGGGGAGAGTACTTGTGCAAGGCAGATTTATTGGCGGTCGCCTATCATGAATTTTTATGGCCGAAGCTGATTTTTGTCTGGCCGGTGTTTTAGTTTCTTCGGCTGATGTTTTTTTTAAGCATCAGGCGTCACATACTATAACACTGTTTAATGGCTCTTTACCTAAAACTCAAACTTTGTGAACTAAATGAATGCAGAGAAATTAACCAAAGCTTAGGCATAATGCATGTATTGGCGTGCATGGACCACATTTAAGCATAGCACATGTGCACTTGGCTCACTTTATGTAGTTACACAGTCTAAACAGACTGTAAAACAGTTGATCTCATGTTAAGAGCTGTCAGGGTCGGGCAAATCAGGACGTTCGCAGAGAGGCTTAAAAGTTTTATTAGTAAAGGACATAAACAAGAGCGGCGTCAAAAAACAGGCAGGAAGTCAGGAACCGGCAAACAAAACTAACGAAGGGCCAAAGCGTAGTCAAAAAACACAGAGCAGAGGATCCGAAAACCAAAACAGCAAACAGTGTAAATAAGGCTTGATACGTACTGGGAAAACAGAACCGTTACTTCGCGAGGAAGAAGCTAAACCGAACAGCTTATAAAGAGATAGCACCAGGTGGGAATAATCAATACTCAGGCAAGGCTGCTCTGTGATTGGCTGCCGACTGTGAGCGAGAGGTCACGTGGTAACCCGAGGAGTTCACCGGCAGTATAGCCCGTGCCGGGCTTGACGGGCACGTGACAAGACCATACAGGTTGTGAACACTTAGCAATGTATCGTCACTCTCACTATCTTTTTTGTGGTGTCACATTAATAACTTGTTAACATGATAAACTTTTCATACACTACTGTTCTGAACGCCATAATGTCTACCCATTTAGGTTTTTCATACTGCACAACCCTGTGTTTTTTGTATTTGTTTTACTGCTTTACTGTGCTGTTTTTGTGAAACCGCTACTGGCTGCTAAATTTCCTTCGGGATCAATAAAGTATCTATCTATCTATCTATCTATCTATCTATCTATCTATCTATCTATGTCTTGTTTAACCAGCCTTCCACAGTTTTATTACTTCACATTACTTCACAGTCAAATTACTTCATGTTGTCAGAAGCAAATAAACTAGGTTTATGGAACCTAACACACATACAGTACTTCAAACGAACAGTTCTTCCAATCAAAGTAATGTGCTTATAACAACATGAAGTAATTATTTTTAGACTGCACTTTTTACAGTGTGTGGAAGGGAATGTTGACCTTTAAGGGGGGGGAAAAAAACTCATGACAGCAGAGCTCAAAAGTTAGCATAAGGTTAGAGTGCATATCTGTACATACTGTCCTGCAGTAAATCAATTCCAACAGGACTAATTTACTCTCTTTATAATGAAACACGCAGTTGGTCAGTGTTCCACAAGTACGGACAACATACACAATATGATCAGAACAGTTTGCTGTACTGCATTGTGACATTTATCAACAGTATATGTTGTCATTCTGCCCATGTGTTATCTATTACTACTCCAGCAGTTAAAAGTGCACGAGCTAAAAGAATCTGTGCTGGGGGTGTACCCATCTTTCCATCGGATTTTGCCATAATCCAGCACCAACAGTTTAAAGAGTTTCCCCAGATGTGTATTCTGATTTGTGGTTGCATCTGCACCTCAAGACCTCAGTTCCTTTCGAGAGCCTCCTTTGCAACTGCAGTCCATGAGCTGTAGGAACGAGAATGTGTGTTTGGACGACAGGACATGGGAATATGCAGTCACTGTTGCTCTCACTGGATGTCAGTGAAGAAAATTAGAAAGTGGGTTCAAATTACACTCATCATCAAAAGAAGAGTTGCACTAATAGTTGCACCCAGAAGGAATCAACCAACAGGAATGAAACTTGGTGGGCAGGTTTATCATTGTGAGACATGCGAATGATTAAGGTTTCATGCTGGGCTGCACATGTGATGTAAGCAAGGACGTGCCTTATCGCTGTACCTGACTGACCCAACAGTAAGCAGTGATGCCCTCCATGAGCATCATTGGCAAACGGCTGCAGGACGCAGGACTACATGCAGATCGTTATGACCACTGCTGGTAGAGTCGTATGACCATACGCTTCCATACACCTGCAGATTCAGCTACTTCCTTCACACTATGGTCTTTGGCACACCCAAATGCAATCACTCCTTTTAGCCAATCATTAACATCTGCTTTGGAGCCATTGTCCACACATGGAATAAGACATTCACTGCACTGTAGCACCTCTTCCCAATCTATGGATCCCGTCACTCACACCCCGCAGGTAGTTATAGCCCCATCATCCTGGTGCAACAGCATTTGCAGGAGCCTGAAGTTACTACCACCTTAAACATGCAAGTGACTAATGTTTTGTTGTTACATTAACTTACACTAAACAACCGTTTTTACTTCTCCTGTAAAGCTTCTTTTTGGACATTCAGTGATTAGGTCCTCTCATGCCAGGTGCCAGACTGCCCTCCAGCACTGTAGGACCTGAGGACGCAGGGCCTGCTGGCCTGAAAGGCAGGTGGAAGACGCTTGTCCTTCACATCTGGCGTTTGCCCAGAGAAAAGAAGCAGGAGTGTAGCTCAGGCCAAACTCACACCAGCAGATGAGCTGAGAGACAGTCTGCAGGTTATCTGGCTTCTTCTACAGATATTCAGGCGCTGAGAGGAGCAACCATGGCCCATGAACTTTTCCCAATCTGTAACTACTCGCGTATTTATGCCTGTAAAGCTCACAGTTCACCTCACCCAACCTTCTGGTTCACAAATACTGGCACGCAGCCAACACATGGCCTTTAATTGCCCCGTGTTCTGCACGTTCGGCGTTAACCTCGTGCCTCAGTAGAGATTTCCACCGCAGACAATTACGCGATTCATCCAAATAATTTCCCTTTTTTGCTGTCTTTTTTTTTTTTACCTAAACGAACCATTAGCAAAGCTCACTTATTAATTCACACCCTGCAGCCAAACATTTATGGTGTATGCAAATACAGCCTTTCTTTCTAATTCAGATGGATTCAAGGGGGGAAAAAAACAGAGAAACAATTAACACCGTACAAAACATATCAAGGCAAAAATTTAATGACACGTTTACAGTGTCACTCTTCATAAAATACAATAAATAAATAAAATAATAATTATAAAAAGGGTGTGGACGAGGTAGAATGAATTCCACCTCTCTACACTTGATTTCTACACTTTCACCATTGACTTACACTGTAAATACTGCTGCTACTACTTAGTTTAAACTCATGTCATACGTTTTACTTATATTGGGTATTAATATACTTCATTCCATTTAGTGCAATTCTTGCTCAAATGTAAATACACCAAATCTGTCTTATATTATTAAGTAAATATAGATATTATCTTATTTAAAGCTAATAGATATACTTTATTTCTATTCTTGTGTATTCATTTTTTTTATGTCAATTCTCATTTCTGTCTAATATATGTACAGGGGTTGGACAATGAAACTGAAACACCTGTCATTCTAGTGTGGGAGGTTTCATGGCTAAGTTGGACCAGCCTGGTGGCCAATCTTCATTAATTGCACATTGCACCAGTAAGAGCAGAGTGTGAAGGTTCAATTAGCAGGTAAGAGCACAGTTTTACAGTTTTGCTCAAAATATTGCAATGCACACAACATTATGGGTGACATACCAGAGTTCAAAAGAGGACAAATTGTTGGTGCACGTCTTGCTGGCGCATCTGTGACCAAGACAGCAAGTCTTTGTGATGTATCAAGAGCCACGGTATCCAGGGTAATGTCAGCATACCACCAAGAAGGACGTTTTCCTCCACCAGCATCACGTAGTGACCTGGCCACTATCCTGCAAGAAGAATGGCTTAAAATCCCTCTGACCACTGTGCAGGACTTGTATATGTCATTCCCAAGACGAACTGACGCTGTATTGGCCGCAAAAGGAGGAGGAGGCCCTACACCATGCTAATAAATGATTGTGGTCTAAAACCAGGTGTTTCAGTTTCATTGTCCAACCCCTGCAAGTTTATGTGCAAATACATGTCATGCCACTGTAACGCTGCAATTTTCATTGGGATAAATGAAAGTTCTATCTATCTATCTATCTATCTATCTATCTATCTATCTATCTATCTATCTTTTCAACTCACAGTGATGAAATACAAGCTTTCATATGCAGTTCTTTCTTTCTTTATTAATTTATTGCTCATCAGACAAAGAATGAGTCACTTGTGACTAAAACGTACCTAATAGTGTGCAATACCTCCACGAGCACCAATAACAGCTGTGAGTGGATTTGGCATGGACCGGACAAGTTTCTGGATGTAGGCCACATCGATGTTCAGACACTCTTGCATCAAAAAAATGCGCAGTTAGGCCAGATTTGGTGAATGCCTTCCCTGGGACTTATAACTCCTGTCTTTTGCCTCTGTACTTAGAAATATGTACAAAAAGGATGTATCCATTATTATGAATGAGCATTAACATGAAAAAAGTATCGAGACACAAATTAAGAGCCTTAGCCGTGGCCGGCAATTACAGTGTTGAGAATTCTACAGTAAGAAGCCATTAGCTTTTTGCAGCATTGTGTTTCAAATTTGGCCCCTTTGCTCTGAACAAAACCACCTTCGGTTTAAGGTTATTAGGGTCCCACTGTTGGACTCGCTATTTCAAATTCTTCAATGGGATTCTCAATGGGATTCAGCTCAGGAGAGTGTCCAGGTCATGCAAACGCCTCAATTTCTTTTTAGAAACTAGTCTTATGGGGTGACCATATTTCGGTTTTAGGAAAAGCGGACACTGGGGCACACTGAGAGCAGGCTGTCCAAATCTCAGACATTTTAGAATACCTGCCATTTTTAGGTCCCAAACAGAGGACAACCCCTGGAAAACAGGACATATGGTTCTGACTATATGGCTGTGTATTTGGTTTTCTTGGATAATTTTTCTTGGTCATTTTCTGCCCAAATTCTGAAAATTTGCCAATGGATTTATGCTCTCCTGTTGTTGAACATTACTCCATTCATATTTCCTTCAGTGTTGCGTAATGCTGCAGTACTGTTTGAAGAGAAGCAGCCACGTATTATGATATCAGGAGCTGAATTATTGCCATTCGGCAAGCAGTGATGTCCTCCATGAGTCATCCTGTTAGTGCCAGCACCATTGGCAGACCATTGGCTGCACAACGCAGGACTACATGGACGCAGACCGTTACTGCCCTTAACACCACGTCAGCGTCACCAAAAACTGCAATGGTCTCGTGTCCGACTGTCATGGAGTGAATGGCAGCGGGTCATCTTCAGCGACGAATCCTGCTTTTGTCTTGGAGAAGAATCCGTGTGTGGAGGTACCGTGGTCAGCGCCAAGATAAACGGTTTGTTGTCATGCATAATACGTCCAGAAGGCCTGGTGTCACTCCACCTCCACCCCTACCGCACAATCTGCAGGAACTGTGTGAGAATATTCAAGCTGCATGGGATGGATTATCACAGGACACCATTAGGAACCTGTACAACTCCATGCTGAGATGTCTGGCATGTTGCATTAGCAAGCATGGTGGCCCAACACCATACTGAGAGACACTACTTCTGTATGTGTAGCTCAATAAATATTGTCCATATCAGTCTAAACGTATCATCATTTATGGCTCCTGGTAACCTTTATCTTCCTTCCCAATAGCACTGCAATCCCACACTTCCTTCTGAGTGCAGCTATTCTTTTGATGATGAGTGTAATTTTCCAATGGAGTGCTATGTAATAACTGCCATCCCAGAGAACTTCAGGAAGCTCCTTCACCTTCTCCATGACTGCTATGTGTGTGAAATCTTCCCAAACAATGACAATGTCTTGCACGGAAACACTGTGTCTTCTTTTCTGCAGCATTTGCAGCATAACCTTTACACATATACATATTAATGCATTATGGTAATACTTGTTTGCCCTATTTACTTCTTAGCTTATGCTTCTGAAAGAAATCGTCTGTGTAAATTCCAGCGGGGCATACGCACTGGCAGTAGATTAAATAGCAAAAACCAAAAGTGTCGGAATACTTGTATCCCTTCCCTGCGTCACAGCCGAGAATGCCACCATTGTGTATCATCATCAGACTCATTTGGAACACACGGCTCCCACACTGCAGCCTGCCACACTGACACGCTATTGATTTCTCTTCTCATTCTCACAGGGATGCGTATCACTCACACAGTCTGTCTGTGAGGATGAGAGAGAAAGATGACGAGTGTGTCACGCATGACTTTGAGCAGCGTGGAGGATGAAAGTGACGGTACAAAACCACAAGCCTCCGAAACGGGCCGATCACAGAGCACGCTTACAGTGGGCTGAATTGTACCGCAAGCAAAGGAGGTACTTCTCCCCCTTGCCTGGGAGACTGCTTCATGTCTTTTAATACTGAAATAAAACAAAGGATTACAGAGAGAGTGAGAGAGAGGCGGGGGAGCACTCCAGAAATGCAGGGAATTAAGCAGAGCCAGTCTGTATAGTACATCTACAAAAGGTAATCTACTGTACCCCATTAAAAAAACAATAGCTGAACTCAGTGGCGTGATTACATAATCCCCCGTACAGACGCGTACTGTATCCGTCAGCCCAGGAATGTCTTGTGACGTCCAAAAAAAAAGGTTTTTTGAGGTCTTGCAGATAAAATGGAATTGAACTAGGCCAAAAAAACAGACATTTGGTCCTTACCAAAGCAAGACAAGAAGCTGATAGAGCTGATGAAACGCTTCAGCCCACAATTACATGGTTGATTATTTTCAGGGGTGGATAGTAACAAAGTGCATACTGTACTGTAAGTACCCTTTTACTTCACAGTAAACTCCTCCTACACTGTCAGTCAATCAAAAATAAGCCCCTCCCACATTGTCAGTCAATCACAGTAAGCTCCTCCCACACAGTTAGTCAATCAGAGTAAGATCCCCCTACACAGTCAGTCAATCACAGTAAGCTCCTCCTACACTCCCAGTCAATCACAGTAAACTCCTCCGACATGGTCAGTCAATTACAGTAAACTCCTCCTACACTGTCAATCACAGTAAACTCCTTCTACACTCCCAGTCAATTACAGTAAACTCCTCCTCCATGGTCAGTCAATCACAGTAAACTCCTCCTACACTGTCAATCAGTCACAGTAAATTCCTCCTACATGGTCAGTCAATCACAGTAAACTGCTCCTACACCGTCAATCAGTCACAGTAAACTCCTCCTACACTTTTAATCAATCACAGTAAACTCCCCCTACCCTGTCAGTCAATCACAGTAAACTCCTCCTACACTGTCAGTTGATCACAGTAAACTCCCCCTACACTGCCTGTCAGGTTTGAACTTGGTGGGTGTAAACATGGCGACTACAACTGGAAAAAAGTTCCTCACCAAAGCACCAAGGACCATATCTCAGGTCCATGCTGAATGAAGAAAGATTCACATCCTTTTAAATGGTTGTTCTGTTTACCGTATATAAACTCCATCAATGGCTTCAAAAACATTTTTTCCAACCGGAGAAAGCATGTCGTAAAACATGCTTCTAAATTCATCAGATTAATCAAAATATTTCCCCCTCATTCCTCCCTTGAGGCTGGGTTCCTCTCTTACACCTAGGGAGGTTTTCTTTAGGTTCTGTAAATGCACTGTGGCAACAATACAACAAGGCACTGACATTAAAAGATTACTACTCCAGTAGAAGTGGTAGAATATTACCTCAGTAACTTTAAAACCGAGTACTTGAGAAGTTTAACTCACTGTACTGGAGTGATATCGGACCAGGTGTTTGGAGTTGTGTTTGGAGTTGCAGAGTAATGCTGTGTATTTTGTCCACCTCTGATTATTTTGCACTTTCCACCACAGTTGGAACCTCCAGCCATTAAAATTACCCTCCCTACTGCTTTAGCCAGGGCTGACAGATATTACTGTGCTGGTTTTACATTCTCTGCTGTTTTTACACTCTTAATATTTTTATTTCCTATCTTCCATCAGTTCTCCTCATAGAAAGGTTATTCCCATCTAGAATGTTTTATTCTTTCAACCAATAATGCTTTGTGATCAAATTAACCAGTTCAGCCTGCATCATTAAGTGCCATCAAGACGGTTCCACTTCCTGGCAACCATATGGATAGTGTTTTCAGTTTGGGTCTTCAGGCTTCTTAATGTGCCTATCCATCTTGTAGCAGGACATCTTCTTCTCCTTTCACCTTGGAAGCACAAGGTTTTTTCTTTTTTCCCAGTGAACTGGTTCTTCCATGATATATCTGAGCTTCGAGTGAGAGCTGGGGCTTTAAGGATTTGGTCAAGAATCCATTTGTTGTCTTTGTCATCCAGGCTACAGTCAAGAGTCTTCACCAACATTAAAGTGCAAAGGGATCGGCATTTTTCCTGTCCTGTTTTTTAATGGTCCAGCTTGCACATCCATGAAGAACAGCAGAAAAGACCACAGCCTGGACAATTCTGATCTTTTTTTGTAGAGACATATCATGGCTGAAGATCTTCTTTAAGCTGCTTTGTCCTTGTTGTTCAAATGTGTGTTGTGTTTCTTGAGAATTGGATCGTGGGTTGGTTGATCGTTGGCGATCCAGCACAGGTCTGATGGTAGTGTGTGTAAATATGGGCATGAAAAATGCCTGTAGGTCACTAAGCAAAACCATCAGCAGCATCACTAGTAACAATGAAAATCCGCAAAAAAGACGCAGGCATATAAACGTGAAGGGGAGTCCGAACACCTGCAAAGACAACGCCAGAACAGAAAGAACCACTTTGATTTACAAGGTTGAATAATATTACAGGATTTTATTTTTATTATTCTTATTCACTTATTTATAAAAACACTGCTGTCGGAAAAGAGTCGATATTGCACCCTTTAAAAAAAAAAAAAACCCTAGATTTACTTTTGTCCAGTGTCTTGCTTGGTCATTCTTTCTTTTTCTCTTTCTTGCTTCCTTCAACCACCACCTTTTTCATCTCTATGCAGTCTCTTCCATGATCTCCATCCTGGGAATACTGAGCTAGCTTGCTAAAGACCTATTGTTGAGGGGTTCAGTTCCTGCTCTTGCAAAGTTATTTAGCGTTATAGCACATGTTCCAGGTTTAGCGTGGCAATGACAGAGACAGCGTTTTCCCAGTCAGAGTACCACCAAAAAGAAGCTGTCATTTTAATATACAATTATTACATAATGGCGTTTTAAAGATGTTAGCCTGTGCTTTTGGTTTATAGTACTGACAAATAAGTGCAAAAGTAGCTAATACACTGCAGTAATAGAGTATAAATTAATTAATACAGTGTAATAACAAAATTCTTATTATATAATCGTATCGTCTTCTGCTATCAAATCTCAAGTTTGAACCATTCAGATGCAGAGTAGTTTGTACATCATTAAAGCTCATTCTTTGCTACGGAATAAATATCATTTTGTGGACGCTAATAAAACCGTGGACCATCAATACTGGCTGATTCTACCAGCCAACCAATATCGGGCAAGCTCTAATTGTTTTCACCTCCGTAGTTACTGAATTATGAGTGTAAGGCTGTAATAAGCCCGGGGTTAAGGGGTTAAGGTCATCACAGACTATTTGATCAAAAAAAACAAAGTCACGGACAAAAAAAGGCGCTCCTGGAAAAGTTAAAGGAGAAACGATATATATCCAATATTCATGACCAAGGCTAAATTATTTATATTTCAATTATCTTTTCCTTCAGTGATGAATATTAGCCAGCAGCATCAGGTCACTTTCAGTACCTTGCACATGCACAAATAGCACCCTAGTTCAGAAAGGTGATAATATTCTCCACGGGCTCAGACGAAGGAAGACGGGGTTAAACCCTGGACACAGACAAATGAGACCAAAGGAAAACCAACATAAAGCTGTGATTCATTATTAACTTATTCACTAAAAAGAAGCTAAGCTAATGCTAGCACTCGGTGATAACAAGGACAAAATAGTGAAGAACGAGTATCTTACATACACAAACAAACAGATACGAGTCTTTATCTTCTGAAGTTGCTTTTATGAAGCATCGGTGAGCCAGGAACTGAACCTGCGTTGTGGTGTGTGGAGATGTTGTAGCCTTCTCGCAAAGCTAATGCTAGTGTCTAGTGCTAACTGGGACTATATAGTGGTGCGGAAGCAATAATAGCTAATGGCTTCCCACACAAAAGCAGGTTTGCTTCCTCAAATTTGAGTCTTTATCTTCTAAACGTGTGTCAACGAAACATCAGTGAGCAGAAATGAATCTGTATTGTGGTGTAAAGTTGCAACATGCTTACTGAGCTAACGCTAGCATTCAGTGCTAGCAGAGACAATATAGAGGAGAAACAGTATCTTAGCAAACAACCGTGAAACAAATGTGTTTCAATGAAGCATCAGTGAGTCAGGAATAAACCTAAAAGCTAATGCTAGTGACTAGTGCTAACTGGGACTATATAGTGGAGCAGAAGCATCAAAGCTAAAGCTCTCTCACACAAAAGCAGATGAAGATTTGAGTCTTCATCTTCTGAACTGGCATCAATAAAACAACAGTGAGCCAGAAATGAATCTGTATTGTAGTATGAAGTTGCAACCTGCTCACTAAGCTAATGCTAACATTCAGTGCTAACAAGGGCAATACTGTGTAGTCCCAGATAGCAAGCATATAATGGTCTACAAGGCTGATCAGGTCGGCACCCTGCTGACTGTGTGGCACTGGTGGTCTACACTCGGACCACTCAGATTACTGTCCTGTGTTCTAACCAGTTCTTAATGAAACAGATTTCAAATGCACAGAGGCTATTATTTTAGAAAACACACCAAGACAAATACTACAAACATGTGAGAGAGAAATAATAATGAATAGATGATTTAGTTGAAACTGCTGTCGCTGACTCGCTGAAAAATATGTACTAGACTAATTAAATCAACGTACAACAAAAGCGTGAAATAAAAGAAGAATATGTGAATTGGACTGTAAGTGCAAAACGAGCGATAAAAAAGGCATATTGTGTAATACTTTGCTTAACCACCGGCCGACCTCCCAGAAAATACTGAGGAAAAATCCAGTGGACCAGGTTTGACAGAGGTCTGCTGTCCCCTTGCTATCAGGGGTGGAGAAATAATATCGTAGCTAATGACTGCACACATAAAAACAGATATCTTTCCTTTGAGTCTTTATCTTTATCTTCTAAAGCTGTTTTAATGAAGCATCAGTAAGGCAGGAATTGAACCTGGGTTAAGGTGTGTGGAGACGTTGTAGCCCTCTTACAAAGCTAATGCTAGTGTAGTGCTAACTATATATATAGGGCATTTAGGCTAACGCCTCCCCACATAAAAGCAGGTTTGCTTCCTCAGTTGAGTCTTTATCTTCCAATGTGCTATCAATGACACTAAAGTGAGCTGGGATTGAGCCTGTGTTGTGGTGCTCCACATTTAAAGCTACTGCTACCTGCTACTTGGACAGCTCTGCACATCATATTTGATAGTTCATTAGAGCAATTTCACACTAGAGGATCAGTTTGGTAGGTGTGAAAGCTGTTTTCGAGGCTGGGTGGGGTCCAGAGAACTGACCTCTGGTTTTCCTAAACTTGGTGGTCTGATGTTTCCTTTCAGTGAACTCTGGTGGGGTCCACTGTGTGTGTGGAAGCTATCTGCTCCCGGCGCTACGTGTGGGGTTGAATGATTGGTTCATTTTGTATCGTGACTGCTTTGACCTTTTGCATGTACTGAGACCATCGCAAAAAAACGTGTGCTGGCCCGCATGGCTAAAAACCTTCTCATACGAGATCGGCTCCTTGTTTGCAGGTACTCCTGAATGCTGAAATACCGTGTATCCAAAAAGCTCTTTCCTTCACCGCTTGAGTGTTTTTATTCAAGAGAAAAAACAAAACAAACTGACAAATGGATATATTTCATGCAGTTCTATCATTTATTCTATATCAAATTACCTAACTACTGGCTAACTGCACAGTCCAACCCATCTCAAAAATGAGTTTAGCTTAGCTAGTTAGCACATTAGCTACATACACCACCACTCAAAGGTTTAGACACACCCAACTAAATGGATGTTGCAAAGACAGGCTTTTGATGTACCACCGTATTATATTTCTGCCATATCGCCACCTATAATATATATTTAGTGGCACAAACAACTTTAATCTCTTTTCCTGCCCAGTGTAAAAGCTCTAGTTCCCCTTTCAGCTTCATGAATATTCATGATGGACAGACCAATAGAATTGGTCCAAAACTACTTGTCACAGTATGGTCATACCAATCTCCATTGGAAGTTAGGAAAGCTGTTTTATCCTTCTGTAAAGTTCCATTTTGTCAGGTCGTCCCGGGAGAGACACTCTCGGGACACTCCTCATGCCGGCCACCAGAGGTCTAACTCGCCGGAATTCCAAGGATTTTTGCTCACCTAGCCCCTTCCACACCTGCCCTCTCTCACCTGCTCCCCATCCCAACTAATTATCTTTCCCTTTAAATGGCCTTCCCCTCCCTAGGTGTTTGTGGAGCATTAATCACCAGACNGGCACTGGTGGTCTACACTCGGACCACTCAGATTACTGTCCTGTGTTCTAACCAGTTCTTAATGAAACAGATTTCAAATGCACAGAGGCTATTATTTTAGAAAACACACCAAGACAAATACTACAAACATGTGAGAGAGAAATAATAATGAATAGATGATTTAGTTGAAACTGCTGTCGCTGACTCGCTGAAAAATATGTACTAGACTAATTAAATCAACGTACAACAAAAGCGTGAAATAAAAGAAGAATATGTGAATTGGACTGTAAGTGGAAAACGAGCAATAAAAAAGGCATATTGTGTAATACTTTGCTTAACCACCGGCCGACCTCCCAGAAAATACTGAGGAAAAATCCAGTGGACCAGGTTTGACAGAGGTCTGCTGTCCCCTTGCTATCAGGGGTGGAGAAATAATATCGTAGCTAATGACTGCACACATAAAAACAGATATCTTTCCTTTGAGTCTTTATCTTCTAAAGCTGTTTTAATGAAGCATCAGTAAGGCAGGAATTGAACCTGGGTTAAGGTGTGTGGAGACGTTGTAGCCCTCTTACAAAGCTAATGCTAGTGTAGTGCTAACTATATATATAGGGCATTTAGGCTAACGCCTCCCCACATAAAAGCAGGTTTGCTTCCTCAGTTGAGTCTTTATCTTCCAATGTGCTATCAATGACACTAAAGTGAGCTGGGATTGAGCCTGTGTTGTGGTGCTCCACATTTAAAGCTACTGCTACCTGCTACTTGGACAGCTCTGCACATCATATTTGATAGTTCACTAGAGCAATTTCACACTAGAGGATCAGTTTGGTAGGTGTGAAAGCTGTTTTCGAGGCTGGGTGGGGTCCAGAGAACTGACCTCTGGTTTTCCTAAACTTGGTGGTCTGATGTTTCCTTTTTAGTGAACTCTGGTGGGGTCCACTGTGTGTGTGGAAGCTATCTGCTCCCGGCGCTACGTGTGGGGTTGAATGATTGGTTCATTTTGTATCGTGACTGCTTTGACCTTTTGCATGTACTGAGACCATCGCAAAAAAACGTGTGCTGGCCCGCATGGCTAAAAACCTTCTCATACGAGATCGGCTCCTTGTTTGCAGGTACTCCTGAATGCTGAAATACCGTGTATCCAAAAAGCTCTTTCCTTCACCGCTTGAGTGTTTTTATTCAAGAGAAAAAACAAAACAAACTGACAAATGGATATATTTCATGCAGTTCTATCATTTATTCTATATCAAATTACCTAACTACTGGCTAACTGCACAGTCCAACCCATCTCAAAAATGAGTTTAGCTTAGCTAGTTAGCACATTAGCTACATACACCACCACTCAAAGGTTTAGACACACCCAACTAAATGGATGTTGCAAAGACAGGCTTTTGATGTACCACCGTATTATATTTCTGCCATATCGCCACCTATAATATATATTTAGTGGCACAAACAACTTTCATCTCTTTTCCTGCCCAGTGTAAAAGCTGTAGTTCCCCTTTCAGCTTCATGAATATTCATGATGGACAGACCAATAGAATTGGTCCAAAACTACTTGTCACAGTATGGTCATACCAATCTCCATTGGAAGTTAGGAAAGCTGTTTTATCCTTCTGTAAAGTTCCATTTTGTCAGGTCGTCCCGGGAGAGACACTCTCGGGACACTCCTCATGCCGGCCACCAGAGGTCTAACTCGCCGGAATTCCAAGGATTTTTGCTCACCTAGCCCCTTCCACACCTGCCCTCTCTCACCTGCTCCCCATCCCAACTAATTATCTTTCCCTTTAAATGGCCTTCCCCTCCCTAGGTGTTTGTGGAGCATTAATCACCAGACTGTTGATCGTCCTGGCGTTCTAAGTTCCCGTAAGAGTTGGTTACCTTGACAATCCTTGTGTTTCATTTTNTAATCCTTGTGTTTCATTTTTGTGTCAGATTGAATATCTTCTGGGCTTTTTGTCATTTTTTGAGATACTTCTGGGCGTTGTGATTTTTGGAATTTCTGTTTTGGTTTTTTGTCAACTTCTGGGCTTTGCACTTTTGGACCTTTTTGTGTTTTCATGTTTTTTGGCATTTTTGATGTTTTTTGTTTAATAAATCCTACTTAAATGGATCCCCTCTCTGGTTCTGAGCTCCCCTCATTACACATTTGAAAGGTTTTTAAGTGAGTGCTTTTCCACAGTTTGATATCCTCAGTTTCTATGAGTAGCCTCCCATGAGTAGCCATGTCTAAAATTTTGACTGGTACTGTAAGTCTCAGTTCTCTCATTAGAGTATTGCAAGAGGCCTAACCTTATTCGTGATGTATGAAGCTGCTTCGTAGCGTCCCATGCATCACGTTTTAAGGAAAGTACTGCGTTTGCAAAGGACAAATGATGGTTATGCTCTATGGTACGACATTTGACACAAATACCAATCCATATAACCATAATAAGCCATCCCTGAGGAGAAAACAACTTAGTGCAGAGGGTCTTTAGCATTACTCCATTTGCAGCGACTGCTACTCTTACTCCATTCAACGTGTCTGCTGAATGAATTATGTGCTGTTTTATAATTGACCTTTGGCTGCGTTTTAATTTGACTAATGCCACCAATTATTCTCCTGATGTAATGAAGTTGTTTGTGCCAGAAATAAACAACTCAAAAAGTGCCAGCTCCAGCCTGCTATTATAATTTGTTAAACTGTATTAATCATAAATGGACCCTATTCAATCGAGGTAAAAGCTTTCCCCCCGCATCTCCGTTTGGGCCCGGTTTATGAGTGATGTGCGAGGAAAGCGATGGAGTGCTGGAGGGATGGAGAGCAGGAAGGAGCTGCCAGATGAGCCCAGACTTTTAAAGGCAAAAACAGATAGGGGCAACACTTCCTAGCATCCCGAAGAACAGCAGGGAGGGCCAGCGCCATGCACTGCACACATTCTCTTAAACCGCCGCACACGTTCAGACGAGCTCGTCAAAAACACAGACAAAGTCTATAAACTAGAGGCACAGCTTTATATGGCGCATGCAAAGTGTGTTTATTTCTAATGAGGCGGAGAGGACGGCCTGCAAGAGCGGACCATGAATGAATGAACGCGAGTGTGTGTGTATGTGTGTGTGTGTGTGTGAGCGCATGTGAGCCCAGGTGGGCTGTATGTAGGTAGACAGGCATGGGGACACAGCTCATTAATTGGAAAATGGAAGTCTTGGTGATGAGGCTAAGGACATCTGTTCCCCTGACGGCGCATTGGTGGCCAATTCCACACCACATTGCTTAAAGAAATGTTGTGCTGCTCATCACCCAGGCACGAACGTAGCAGATCAACTCCCACAGCCTGCACTGTAACGTGAAACGTGTCATGAAGATTCATCTACAGTACAGATCTGTGCATTACTGACTTTTATATTACATAAGGCTGGCAAGGGTGTAAAAGACGCGCGCTAGTCTGAAGGCGGTGGTTCAAAAGCATAATATATTAGTAATATAATAACGTGTTGTAAGGTGTGTGAGGCGAAAATCGAATGAAAATAAAATATTTAATATTCTCAGCCTGCTGTTTTAACTATATGCAGCGTTGGATTTGAGGAGGGCTGGGAAATAAATTAAGACATGTTATTAAATCACCTAAGATGTCTATTATACACATTTTCCATTAGCACATTCAGCTGCCTTGGGTGTATTAGGAGTGCACCTGCTGCCACTCAACCCCCGCAGCCCCTTTCTACAATTCAGCCACTGTTTACATTTCACTATTGCAGATTCATCATATAATTTGATAACACTTCCAATGAATACTGCATTCATAAGGCATTTTAAATCCATTCATGAGGCATAATATGGCATAACTAACACCTTATAGCTAGCAAAAGCTTGTGTAGTGTTTCTTAAGTACTTGCAATAACACACATAACACTTTATATCTGTTCATAAACTGATTGCACATACTAACGCTGTAATGCAGTATAAACCCTTATAAGGCTTTATGCCAGGCTGTTTTGAATGTTAAAGTCTGTGTTAGCAAATTTAATGACTTGTTTCTAGAAAATATTGTGATAAATTCATGACATAGACTATGTGGTACCGAATTGTGGAGTTTCATCTTTTTTGCATTCAGGATTTTTTAGGCAGGTCTGAAACCATGGCTCAATGATGCACTGGAGCCATACTTTGCGTGACCCTGCCCTAACACGGTAACGTTACAACAACTGGAGCGGATTAGCATCAGCCAGGTCACTCCCAGCAGCTACGTTTCACACTGTGAGCTCCCGTTACAGCTCGCCGGCCCTTCTCGGCTAACTTCAGCTAGGTTGGGGCAGTCGTGGGCTGGAGGTTAGGGAACCAGCCTTGTAACCGTAGGGTTGACGGTTCCATTCCCTCAACTGACAGTAACGACTGAAGAGCCCCTGAGCAAGGCACCTAACCCCCAAATGCTCCGAAGGGCTGCCACCTCTCCAGGCAAGTGTGCTCACTGCCCCCTAGTGTGTGTGTTCACTAGTGTGTGTGTGTGTGGGTGTTTCACTTCACGGATGGACTAAATGCGGAAGACAAATTCCTCTGTGTGCAAATCACAAACGCCAAAAAAATTTGGCCCTAAACTCTCTAATCAGAGAATGACTGGCCTCACCTAATTATAATTATAATTAACCGACTGGAAGACCAGATAAGGTCAGTTAAAATAAACAAACTATCAAATTAACTCTCTACACGTAAAAGTTATGATTTCGCATACAAACACATAAAGCAGTGCCAGGCCCAGCAAAATTAGCTCTTGTTTTACTTGACGTCTGCCATAGCTGCTGGGGGCAGACATGATTACGTCCAACACATGTTTATCTGGATATGGGCCTCATAATATACCAGAGACTTGTTAAAGTGTGCTACGGTGGAAAACAACATTCATGCTTACCATGTTCTTATGAAGAGTTATTATACTGTGTTGTGAAACTGGACACTATAAAGTTGTACACTGTTTCGCAATTTATATCTACATCAAATTATAAGCAATTATACAAGCTTACACCTGGCACTATAAGGTATTATTTATGCCATATGATGCCTTATAAATGAATTTATCAAGCACAACTAATACATAATTCACAATAAATGCTCCTGTAACTGCGTTTAAAGATAATTTGGTAACATTGTACTTGAACCTTAATACATAACATTAACACGACCAGGTCTTCAGCCTGTCATGGCAGATGCCATGTGCTGTCATGTGTGGTCATGATTATGTCCTGTAATATGAGGTTAGCTTTATGAACTGCAGATAAGTTGCATAATGCAGTTGGATAAAATGTGCAACTCACTTCATAACGTTGGTGGTGAACTTGAAATAATAGAATAAATAAGCAGCAATGACAACTAAAAAATAGAAGAAGAAAATATAAGAAGATAATAACCATGCTGCAAATATGTAAATTACACCTCATGGATGAATCTACAGCATGAACAATGTGGTGCATAATATAATTGCTAATCTGAAGGAGTAACTGAGTAATTGCAGGCAACTCAAAACATTCAACTAGCTCTGCTGTGTGAAGTAACCCTAACGGTGTCGTGTAACAATAACCATTAATTGTCATAATGGCTAAGTAAATTAGCCTGTGACATAAGCTGTCACGACATCAAAGATTATGAGATCTGTAATGATGATTAGCTGTAAAGGTATATTACACTCGATATGGCTATGTCAGTGCTAGGTAGTAGGGTTCAAGTAAAGTGTTGCCATTATGTAAAGTATTACCAAATGTCAAATTCCACACTACATTCAATCATTTCATAAAGAATTAGAATGGATTGCATCACTGGTCTCCCATAAGGTAGTGATGTATGTCCCAGGTTTTCTGGAGTTGACTCCGACTCTCGACTACCTGCTGGAGGAATCAATGAAAACGACTTCTTGACTCCATTTCATTTTGACCAAGACAGTGCCAGGGCTGATGATGATGGTATACAGCAAAGATTAAACACAAATTTTAAAGCAAATTAACGTTTAATCACATCTGAGTGGCAATATAAGGAAAATTCTGCTTATATCAGTGAAGATATCAAGGGGGCGATAGGGAAACGCAGACGAATGTACTGAGAACAATTGTTTGAAAGAAGTTGGGTGTAATCTTGTCCTTACGTGATGCAGCAGTCACAGGGTGCGCCGGTGCTAGAATGCAGTGCTATTTAAGGTGGAATGGAAATTTGAATACGAAACTTCATGATTGCGAGCCAAAGTCGAGTGGAGTCCAAGCATCAGGACTCTTTCGAGTCATTCGCTAACAGTCGACCCCGACTTCCAGACCTTCTGAAGTCAAAGAATCGACTCTAAGGTCACCATTATGCCCGTCTTCACTTACCAGTGTTGGAGATATTGGAATATTTTACTTTGCTGTTCGTGCTTTTTTGGAAAAGTGTGATTTTTAGTAACACATTAAGTTGTGGGCAATATAATGACGTATTCCACTCCTTATTCCCACCCGCCATAAAACTGGGCGCAGCTACATTTACATTCAGTTCACTAGAGAGCCCAAAGCAGCCTCTGATAATTTGATACTGGGCATTATCACACTCTGCCGCAGATTCAAGTACACAATTAGTTTTGTAATTTGCAGTCTCCTAATAGTGTGTCTACATGAAAATAATTGCCACACAGTTCGCTGCAGCCACCGCACACGACACGCTAATTATTCTAAATTCAACCCCTTAAACCCTGAGGGGCCGAATGTTCTTTACTATACTGTTCGGTTCTTCACTCCTATAACACAGCTTACATATTAGCTTCACTGTGGTTACGGGATAATTAAATAATAGGCCTTAAGATTAATAACAGAACAATAAGCCATCAGGCTACAGGGTTAAAACAGACGAATACTGTAGTTTACAGTACAATACTCCAATAAAGAATAGTGATGCACTGAAAAATTGAATGCCGAAAACATCTTACATAGAATACGCCTTTTAAAATAATTACAGTAAACATACTTACCCACAGAGCACAGCTGATCATATGACTATTATTTTCAGATATAAGCTCACCAGAAATGAATCACCTGTGACTGAAACGTATCTAATAGTGTGTAATACCTCCACAACCACAAACAACAGCTGTGACTGGATTTGACATGTACTGGACAAGTTTCTGTCCAGATGTAGGCCACATCAGTGTTCAGACACTCTTGCATCAAAGAATTGCCCAGTTGGTCCAGATTTGGTGGATGCCTTCCCCGGCACAATTCTGAGGAGAGTTTCCTGTAGACTGGGATTTTAGCCACTGCTGGTATGACCGTACGCTTCCATACACCTGCAGATTCAGCTACTTCCTTCACACTATGGTCTTTGGTACGCCCACATGCAGTCACTCCTTTTAGCCAATCCGTAACATCTGCTTTGGAGCCATTTTCCACACATGGAACGAGACACACTGTACCACCTCTTCTCAATCTATGAATCCCGTCACTCACACCCTGCGATATTTATAGCCCCGTTATTCTTGTGCAGCACATGCTAGCGGTGACTTTCTTTCATTCTACTGTTCTTTGCTGTATTCTGCATATTCAGCTGGGTGTGGTATTAGATCTGGAATGCGGTGCTTGTTGGGTGTTTTATCTTCTCTTGATTCTTGATACATGAACAAAGGCTGTAAATCTCTATTCTTATTTTTCTTGTACAAACTGGTAAGCTGTTCCACATGGACAATCCCTTCACTGTTGATCTGCTGCTGCTCAAGCTGTTTGTACATGTCTGCACATCCTCTACAGAGAACACGCTTTATGCATTTTATTGTGCAATTACTGTTTATTTGCTGAATTTAACATACTGGAACATGCTGGCCTCTCCAATAGTTAAGGCCCACTTTATATTTCATACAGTACCGGTCAAAGGTTTAGACAGGGCTACTCATAGAAAGTTTCCCTCGTTTTTATCTTAATGCTTTACTTTAGAATAAAAGTGAAGACATCAAACTATAAAATTACACTCATGGAATTATACAGTCCACCTTAAACAACCTCCAAAATGGAACTTTACAGAAGAATAAAGCAGCTTTCTTAAACAAAGTTCATTTCTAAGCAGTTTTGGACTAATTCTATTGGTCTGTCCATCATGAATATTCACTAAACTGAAAGGAGAAAGATTTCTGAGCAACTAAATATATATTAGAGGTGGAGATATGGAGAAATATGATACTGTGATGCATCAAGAGTGTATGTGGTATATCAGGATATGTACTGTTTCAGACTCTCATCTGTTGGAACTGTTAAGTCTAAGCCTGTAGAGTCTTTAAGATCACCAATAACATCGATTTAGATGGGTGTCCCTAAACTTTTGACTGGTGGTGTATATTATTTTGTCATCTATCTTAATCTCAGCAAGTAAATAGAAATCAGGCACTAAAATAAAAAGAAATCAAATAAACAAACAAACAAATAAATAATATGAAACAAACAAAAAATAAAAATCTCTGAATCAGTTCTTTCATACTACATATGCAGAACCCAGTGTAACGGGACTGGAACACCACTCCACTCGTCCTGATTGAGCTTTACAATAAGGAAGCAGCTGCTGCCTCCAAAAAAGCATTTCACGCTCATCAAGCTCCTGTGTTTGCACACACGGTCATATGTGATAAATCTAATAAACCAGAACCAAATGCCTCCCTATCCCCTCACTCGGTCAGTCTCTTGGTACCCCCCCGCCTTCCCTCCCTCCAACCCTGAACACAAAGAGATGCCAATAAAGGAGACCTTTAGAGAGTAGTGGTGAAATGGCTCTACAATCACTATAATAACACTGCTGACCTACACGTAATTGGGAAATGAGTTAGTTGGGTGCCTGGAGGGGTGTGTGTAGGGGTCCGTGCGTGTGTGTGTATGGGGAGGAGGGTCTCAGTGGTTTTGGCCTGCCTGAGGCAAGAATTGTCTCAGTCTCTCTTCCAATCACCTCCTGAGGAGCAGGTGCAGAACTGGGCAGGGGGTGGGGGTGGGGTGTTTCACAGCGTATATACCTAATCGGCATACGGTCATATCACTCACACATAAATACAAATACACACGTGCGCACACACTCACACACACACACACACACATACATACATTTGCATAAATATACAGATATTCATACACGTTTTAGTATTTTAAATGATGCTTAAATGATGCCAGGAGTTCAGAGGATCCAAACTCATGGATCCGTGCACAAATGTGTCCATATTCTTCAACAAGAACACCTAGGCCTAACATAATCTAATTTTTAAGGTAGCATCTGTTACTGACAAAAGTATTCTCTCTTTGGTCATTACAGTGAAACTTCCAAACAAAAGTACGTTATTAGTTGTTTCAGGGCCACTAAAAACAGAAAAACACTCATTTAGCAGAAAATAAAGCAAAAATTAAATATAATATAAAGTCTCAGTATTTATTATGCCCACTCTGTGTACGGTAGCTTCTATTCTTTTTCGGGAGTTTTGCTTTAATTATTCAAGAATTTTTTCAAGAACACCTTACATTAAGTATTGACTAACAAACATGGAGTAATCCATTAGTTAACATGAAGTAATTCATCGATAATGTTAAGTAAACACATTAACATGTAAACATGTAGTTGTTATCTGTTCACTTGACATTAGTTAAGCATTGTAACCATCGTTAATGTATTACTTCCTTTTAACTAATGCAACACTTCATGTTTGTTAGTCAATATTTCATGTAAGGTGTTTCCCGAAATCTGCATGGATATTTTTTCACACCTCCAAACTTATGCTACATGCACAAGTTCCCACTGAAAAACACTCAGACGGCAGCATAAAGCCAGGCAAATGTTGGCATTGTGCCAGTGTTACCAGGCAAAAACAGAAGGTTATCAAGAGAGCTTTCGCAGTGTAGGTTGCTTATTTAAGGTGGTAAAAAAGGCTGGACACATTTAAAATTGGGTTCGTCTGGAATTCAACAATACGACGTTACGCATGGCTGCTAAAATAACACAATATTTACCCATGCGGTCGACAGCAAAAGGTTGCTCCTGGTGGGGGCAGAATTGTCTGTCACAGCTCCACTGAACACAATGTTGACTTCTGCCAGCTTGTAAACACAGCATTAGAAGTTGGTTGCATTTTCTGTGTTTCACAATCCCAACGAACACATTCAGTGATGTTGAGGTCTGGACTCAGGGGTGGTCAGTCCATTGTTCTGAAGATACCAGCAAAACTGTTTTTGGATTTTCGCCTTCCTTATGGAAGTTGTGCTCAATCTCCTCAGAAGTATCTCCTCAATAACCTGTACTTAATGGCCAGCTCGTCTGGAAATGAAACGGTTGAGGGGCGTTTGACTTTTGCACAGTACTGTATAATATCCGATCACATTATTTAGATTTGTGAACATGTTGGAAGAGACGAAAACGTTGCATAAACAAAACATGTGTAATAACTATGTAATAAAGAACAGAAAAACACTGGGTAAACATCAATACACCAGATGATGTCATAACAGACATTTTATTACTATCCAGTTCATCTTCCTCTAATTGGTCACCCAGAAAAGCGTATGTATCTCTTTAATGTTAATAAACCCCCCCCTTAATACGCACTCAAAGCCCCCCCGGTGCCCTCAGCCCAAAACTCTCTCTCCGTGACACGCCAGATGAATAGGCTCCAGCAGAAGCAGATGAATGGAGCCTGCTGGTTCTGGCTGTGAGAGAGAGAGGGGGTAGAGAGGCAGACTGTCTGGGTTTTTGTGGACGTCCCGGAGCAGGGCCGGACCCCCGCAGCAGGGAGGTCAGCGCTCCTGCAATGGGGAGAGGCGGCCCAGTCTGCCGGGACCATTTGCGCCCCAGACAAAAGTGACAGAGGCCGAGCGCATCAAGCAGGCCCAACCGGCCGGAAATAACACAAAGACAAACAATTTGGTTTGCTGCCTGAGCGGCGCTCACAGGCACTGGGCTGTGCACTCGGCTTTAATGGAATCACGGCATCACACAAAGAGAGAGAGAGAGTGGGAGAGAGAGAGAGGGAGAGCGAGGGGGGCTCAACCCAGACGTCTTCGCTTCACCTCCTTTATGAAAGCTCTGAGCGGCTGAAGGAAACAGCGCTGTATAAAGTATGTAAAAAATAAAATAACCAAAAGTCAGTTTTTTTTTTTTTGCACTGTTTGTAAATGTCGACTGCCCTTGTTGTTGTATGCGCATTTTATGCTGAATGGACCAACAGAAAAAAGCAAACCTTTCAAGTTTTGAAGGGCAGTGTTCACACGAAGACGCTACTCATGCATAAGCCTTTCATGACAAATGACAGCTATGCAGACTTTTATGACGACTTCTTCCAGTTATGAGAACTCACACAGGTGACAAGGAGCAATAAGTTTATGTATATATGTATGTTGATTTTCTAAAGCCTTAACATCCACTTCTAGATCTATATCTATATCTAGCTTTTGTATCTAGATGTAAATTGGATCTCACTTCCCTGCATGATATAAGCTCACTGGAGAAAAAATGAGTGACCTGTGACCGAAACGTACCTAATACCGTGTAATACCTCCATGAGCACCAATAACAGCTGTGATTGGATTGGGCATGGACTGGACAAGTTTCTGGATGTAGGCCACATCAATGTTCAGACACTCAAAAGAATTGCATCAAAGAATTGTGCAGTTGGGCCAGATTTGGTGGATGCCTTCCCTGACACAATGCCATGGAGAATTTCCTGTAGACTGGGATTTTAGCCACTGCTGGTAGACCCGTACGCTTCCATACACCTGCAGATTCAGCTACTTCCTTCACACTATGGTTTTTGGCACGCCCAAATGCAGTCACACCTTTTAGCCAATCATTAACATCTGCTTTGGAGCCATTTCCCACACTTGGAACGAGACAGTCACTGCACTGTAGCACCTCTTCTCGATCTATGGATCCCGTCACTCACACCCCACAGGTATTTATAGCCCCATCATCCTCGTGTAGTGCCATTTGCAGGAGCCTGAAGTTACTACCACCTTAAACACACAACGTGACTCATTTTTTTGTCTGGTGAGTTCATAAATGCTTACGTCAAGCTGGCACTGTGCCAGAGCAAAATAGTCAGAGTTTATGTAGGCTGTGAAGTTTACTGTTTCAGGAAACAAAATGCCAAACCAAGTGGCATTCATTTTAAACAGAGCATTTCAAGACAGCGTTTAGTCACACCACTAAAAGTTATGAACACAAGCCCACGAATACCATTGTAATGCTGTGTTCACACTAGCAAGCGACCAGTCGCTTACACCGCCCCAGGTTTGTCTCTTGTATGTGTGTGGGCGTGTACAAGGTTCAGGAAAGTTAGCTAGTTTTGAAAGAACATATTGCTTTTAATGTAAAGTATTTAATTGAATCCTGACTGCTGGCATTCATGGCTAGCTTTTTTAGTTGGTTAGCATGCTGGCTAACCCAGCTAGCTATCGAGTAACTCGCTTGCCAGAGACACCAACAATATCCACTACTTTCTTCCACACTTCATATTCCTTCAAGTGTACATGTACAAATACGCATCATATAAACCGGGAAAAGAAGAAACGGCGGTTATGAGCTACTCTTCCATATTTACTACCACACTGCTGAGAACTGGAACCAAAAGCTGCTAGGAACAAAAAGTTTAGAGAGCAGAACCTGAGGACCTCGGACCCCTGTGTCTAAGATTGGTCTGAGGAATTTGTTGGAGCTAATGTTGCTTCACCACGTCATAATTGCATAGTTGCATGAAGTAGAGAAAATCTCCAGTTGATTTGTCGCTCTGTCTCCATGTAGCTTGTTGCTAAATCATAGCTACAAATGGCGTCGCATGTCGCCCTGTCACCTGCTAGCGTGAACGCAGGGTAAGAAACACAGCTCCAGACTTTGGGGTTTCCATCTCTACGCTTTATAGAAGCCTTTGTGCAGTCTGGTTGGAGTCCTTCTCCAGGCGTATACCATCAGTCTGCTGATATATTCGATGTCACTGTAAGCCACCCATCAATCACCTTCTTCTTCTGATTAATCAGATCAATAATAAACACTTACCAACATGGACTGCTTTCTGAATGAGCCTTGCTTGAAAAAGCTCAGGCTTCTTCTACATCGAGAAGATGGTAGCCCGGAAAGCTCCATGCAGCTTCAGTGTGGGCATGAACAGTAACTCCTCTGGCAGCAGATGTAAATGAATGCATCGCCGGCAAGATGTTTGGTTCGAGTTAATTGCTTTCTGATATCAAGAAAGCATGTTAAATACAGTCCAAAGCAGTCTGCAAATTCACCCGATTCTTTTTCCTCATTCCAGATCAACTTGAACTACGTTCTAACCCTCAAATCAAACCAAACATTCATTTGCAATTATTTGCAAACGCTTGTCTGCTTAATGAACGGCTTTGTGAACATTAGAGGAAGATAAACATCTGCTAACTCCGTATCGCTGCGTGTGTGTGTCTGTGTGTACGTGTTGTGGGTTTAGCCGGAGGTGTGTCGAGTCTCGGCCTGGATCATCAGTCTCGGAGCGTCTCGCTCTGCTCCTTTTAATTTTCCCTGTGCCTCTGAGCTCGGCTTCCGCAGCGCCGCGAGGAGCCTTGCTTTAAAGTGACAAAAGCCACTTACGGAGAAAGAAATAATGGCAGGCGGCGTGATGGTCTGCAGGCAGTTCGGCTCCTCCAAGGAGAGAAGGCCGTCTTTTTCCGGGGAAACGTAAAGTTCATCACGCCGGCTGATCGAAGGCTCGCCGCGGCCCACGCCGAGGTCATTTACATTTAATTGGAAAACCAAATCCATCCTGCCAATCCTCCAGCGCCTCTCCTACTGCTCTCCTGCACGGGCTTAGGCCACTGAATCCGCCATAAAATGTCATTACAGCAGGATCAAGGCAGGAATGAAAGGAGAATATGAATTTCTGCCGTCACTGTCCGTCTGCCGTGTTTGTTTTTGCTCCTGCCACCTCAGGACTGATGAGGGGATGAATGAAGGAAATGGCAGACAAAAAGTCTGGAGGAAAGGTGCCGGAGAGGAAAAACATTTACACATTCACCACTACAAAGCAAGCCAGGGACACACGGCTGATCCGAAGCCGTTCAGTAGGAAGAGTGGAATCTTGCGGAGGAGAAACAGCTGCATTAAAGTGCTTTTGCACAAATTAGGAAATATAAAAGGAGCCTTAGAAGTTTCAGACTTCACAGTCTTTGGGTCTCCACAGAGCATAAAAGTCACCCATAAAAGCATAGATGTTCTCCACTGCCTTTAACCTGTTATGAGTGAGTCAAAACAGCATGTCAATTACAAGCGGAGCACTAAGGCCTGATATCTCTCTGTAAGCAATATAGTTAATTCAGTTAATGCCACGCTCAATTTAGGAAAGTGATACTTTCATTTTAGCTGGACGGCTGCCAAAAGCTGTATCGGTTTCTGCCAAATTCACAACTTTGTATTAGGGCCTGACTGATGTGAAAGATTTGTGGCGATCCTGATCCCATTTTTAACGGGCTAAAACATTAAGCCATGATGTTGGCCAATAAAATTTTAATTTAATGTTTAAGATTTTCACTTAGTACTCTAATACTCTAATTTGAATGATGATGCAACCTGTCAAATTCATACTCCAAACAATGGAAGGAGCAGCATATCACCAGAAAGCTATGGTGTCCACTCCTATTGTAAGAAACAAGGAAATGCACAGTCTCCCCTCCTCCCTATTAACTCCTTACCAGTCTAGAGGACTTGTTACGAGTTCAGCCTCAAGTTTCAACCCTTTTCTCACTAAGATCATCGCCAGTGGTGGAAAGCAGCACCAATGTTAAATCTTGTTTTGCTTCTGTTTATGTCACTTCTTTTCTTTGCTGCCGAATGTGGCATCTTGCCAAGAAGTGGGTAGTCACTCGCCAAGAGCTTCAATATTGTAACACTGGGGTCAAGAATTCTTTGCAGTTTTGGTTTCTATTAACTACCCCTTATTTAAATGTTATTAAAGGTTAGGACTGGATACTTTTTTACTGAATACATGCATTATGTGTGCCGATTTACAAAACAATTCTTGAAACAGTTATTAAGTATCATTCATAAGTTTGGCCAACAAATATTTCTATGTCAGCGTTTTGTTATGGTGTGGTGGGTAGCAAAAAATCAGAGGGGTCCCAGCCCAGATGGGTACTCCGGGTTGCACTCCTTGTGACCCAAGAGGATTTACAGTTTTACTGATGAATTAATAAATAAACTTTTTGTTGCAGTTTCAAAGTGACGTCCCAACAGCAATTCTCTTACATTGCGGCCCCATGTGAGCAGACAGCACAAGAAAAAGAACATATATGGCTAAAAGTTAATTAAGAAGCAAAGACAACAACAACAACATACCATCGCTGCCCAAATCAAAACAAGAAACTCCAAAATGGCAAATTTACACGAGAGGGTAAAAACCTCTTTAACTTCAATGTAAGTCAATAGAACCAGACTTTATTCCAAGCTATTTTGGGCTTTTCATTTCTGTTGGTCCATTCATCATGAAAGAATATGGATCAGAAGCTGGTAAACAGGTAGTCAACTTCAGCCTCACAGGAAACAGTAGCCTTTCCTTTATGCTGGTGTTCTGACCAACCAAACTTCTCACCGAGGACGCACATTTGATAGAATGAGCGAATGCTTATCTAATCATCATTAAAGCTTAAGGTGTTACATAACTAACGTTAGTTAGTTTCTATTAATTAGTAGTATTTAGCAGCTACTTTTAAAACGGTTCGGTGCCTTGTCCTGTCGCGTTGTTAGTTTGCACAGCTAGCTTACCATGCACAATGTTAAAACAATACAAGTATCTCCAAAATGGCAACTTTACAGGAGAGGGCAAAATCCGGATTTAGTTTTAATGTAAGTCTATGGAACCAGACTTTTTTCCATGTAATTTTGAGCCATCTCTGTTGGTCCATTCATCATAAAATTGTCACACAGTGTAAACAGCAGCTGCTGTGTTCAAATGATGCATTAAAACAAAAATCGACAAAAATGGAGATACATGTTGTTCTTTGGACAGCGACGGTACGATGAATACTGCTCATCACTAACAGTTTTTATATGTGTGTGTACTGTGACGTTTTAATGTGCATCACCATAAACGGAGCTAATGATGTATGTTCAGAGCAAAGAGCAACATATCTACACCCTGCGAACGAGCAGACCATCCAAATCCACACAAATGTTATGACAAAGGTAATCAATCACCACTTTGTGCTATTGGCAGTCTGCTGCAGACCGGGGGAAGTGTCCAGAGATAACAAATGAGCGGTGTAGAACACATGCTCCAGCCCGAGGAGCAGGGATGCTGGTGAGGAGGCCTTGCATGGGGGGAGGGGGGTAGCAGGGGAGGGCTTTAACACACTGGATCATCACACTTCACTGAACACTCTGCTGAAAGATGAGGACAGGGGGGCCTCCCACCATATACAGCAGGAGGCTGACAAAAGAGGAGAAAAAGGGATTTGGTGAAAAACAGAGATGAATGAGTGGATGGATGGATGGATAGATGGGCAGACAATTAAACAAGTGAAAGTTAAAAGGTTAAAAAACTATATTTACCAGAGTCCTGCTAGTTCACTGCTGTTCATTCTGTATTTACCTCTGCTGTGTCCTTCATACAGCACTGTGCTAAAGTCCGAGGCCAATGCTCATGAACCCTGGCCCTGGAAATCTACCTACTTGCAGAGTCTAGGTGGAATCACGATCTGCCATATCTGCTCCGGCTAATGAACTTTCTTAGGAGGTCCTGACTGACTGAATCAGATGCATTAATGACAGGTAAGGACGGGCAGCATTCTAGATGCATGCTTGAAGGAAAGTAGATCTCCAGGAGGGTTGATGTTGACTATCTTAAGGCAGCTGGGAAAATGAGATGCAAAGCAATTACTCTGATCAGATAACCAACATTTCCTCAAAACACTAACATACAAATAAACAAATAAACCACACGTCATGTGAGCTTATGTGCCAGCTTAACCATTTCCAAAGTTCTCCTTGAGGAAGTCTGGTATTTACAGTGTTTACCCTCCAACATCTAGTTTATCTAATCAATCCTTCTCTAAACTGAATCAAGTGATGCTGCTGGAACGTAACAAATCCATGTGACGGCTGGAATACTGTGAGAGGTCAGGAAGCAAATGTGTGTTCTTCTAACTGAGATTCTCTAGACAATTAAAATGAGCTTTAACTGCATTTATGTTCGAATGCTCTAATGTTATATAGCGACTATATTAGCAAAAACAAAAGCCAAGTTGAACACAGTTATAAACTATGTTCTTGCTTGACTGAGATTTTCAACAGTTCGGCTGAAGCTACTAAAGGGTTTCGTTCATTCTGTAAGACTGTATTTGGTAACACTTGCGGAGCCAAGAAAAGTCCACACAAGTCTTTATCATTAAGGCCTTTTTGTTCACATCAGCTTAAAAGGGTCAAATACAGCACAGAAGAAAAAAAAACAGGCACACCAAAAAACATCTACAGGTTTCATATCCCTGCAACAAGGCTAAAAAAGACTTAGTGGGTTTTTTAATTGACGGAAATGAGAAAAAGTGATCAGAAATGCAGCTTGTTTTCTTCACTTCTTCTGTGCCAGACATGTTCAAACAGCTTGAGTGGCAGCAGATCAACAGTAAAAAAATACTGGCCACAAACTGGCAAACAGTTTCACTGTTTCTGTTACATTACATAAGTGACTTGTTCACACTAATAACAGGGAAGCCCTACACTACAAGTTTAATACCACTTCGCAGCATGACATCCTGCTTGATACACAGAATACAGCAAACAACAGCAGCAGAATGGAAAGTCACAGCTTGCATATTGATCCCATCTCTAGCCATAGTTATGAAATGACAACATGAGCTCACCGGACAAAAAAGGAGTCACCTTGCATGTTTAAGGTGGTAGTGACTTCTCCTGCAGATGGCGCTGCACGAAGATGATACAGCTATAAATACCTGCAAGGTGTGAGTGATGGGATTCATAGATGGAGAAGAGGTGGTACGGTGNGGCTATTTTGCTGGAGGTGCTGTAGGGGTGACTGATATGGAAGACTCTTTGGTTCAGTAATATGAGGCCCTGCTCTGCACGTCCTGTCTTCTGATAAACGTGAATCTTTTGCTAAGTCATGTATTATTGATTCCCATTAATAATTAACTTTTTTTTTTTGAACATCGAGTACAATATGGATCTAAGCTTTACAGTGTAGTTTGCGGAATCCTGTGTATTAAATCATTGTAACTTTTTATTGTACTGACTCTAGCTAAGACCTGCTAGAGTAGTTAGCCTAGTTACAGCTGTCTCTATACACTGTCTCTGCCTTCTTGGCTACATGTCATATGCTCACTGGACAAAGTTACTTGGTAGTAAGTTTAGGCTCCTGAAGATGGTGCTGCACAAGAATGATGGTGCTATAAATACCTGTGGGGTGTGTCATGAGATTCATAGATTGGGAAGAGGTGGTACGGTGCAGTGAATGTCTCGTTCCATGTGATACACAGAATACAGCAAACAACAGCAGCAGAATGGAAAGTCACAGCTTGCATATTGATCCCATCTCTAGCCATAGTTATGAAATGACAACATGAGCTCACCGGACAAAAAAGGAGTCACCTTGCATGTTTAAGGTGGTAGTGACTTCTCCTGCAGATGGCGCTGCACGAAGATGATACAGCTATAAATACCTGCAAGGTGTGAGTGATGGGATTCATAGATGGAGAAGAGGTGGTACGGTGCAGTGAATGTCTCGTTCCATGTGTGGAAAATGGCTCCAAAGCAGATGTTAATGATTGGCTAAAAGGAGTGACTGCATTTGGGTGTGCCAAAGACCATAGTGTGAAGCAAGTAGCTGAATCTGCAGGTGTATGGAAGCGTACGGTCATACGACTCTACCAGCAGTGGCTAAAATCCCAGTCTACAGGACTGAACATTGATGTGGCTACATCCAGAAACTTGTACAGGACATGCCAAATCCTATCACAGCTGTTACTTGTTATTAGGTATGTTTCTAACAACACTACAAAGACGCAAAGCATAACCGAAAATGAATGGTATACCATATACTGCACATACTATAATAATTATAGATACTTTATTTGAGCTAACAATTATAATTTATGGCATCTATTATCATCTATCACCATTTCAGTTCATTCTTTGGTTTTAAGGAATAATTCAAAACAGGCCTCTATAAATAACTATAATATAATAAATAGCTTAATCATGGCCTGTTTATAATGACATAACTGTTTGAATGATTAACCGTTTAATGAGTGACATATAAATAAAATCCTTTAAGTAAATATAGTACAGTATTTAAGTGTAATAGTTAATACCATATATACTACTATATATCGTACATATGCACTATATACTACACAGTCGAGTCACATTATTTGACTTTATGTTCTTACTTTCAGCGGTGGCAGCACGTAGCTCATGAAGGAAGTCACGTGTCATGTGCTGTCTTGGATATGTATATAAGATATATAAGGCCGTCTGCACACATATCCCTCACTGCTGTCATGGGTAAAAGGGCCGATACATGCTGATTGTCACACAGCAAGAAGAGCATGAGCAAGACATCCAAGTACTACCCTAGCCCCCTAATTCCTCAAACTTGAACCCGACTGAGATCTGTAGGACCACCTCCATCGTTTTGTTCGCTTTATAGATCCCCCGCCCCCACGTACCCTCCAGCAGCTGTGGGATTGCAGTCAACATGGTTCCAGATACCTGTGACAGTCTTTCAGGACCTCACTGAGTCACGCTCAGCCCGTATAGCTGCTGTCCATGCTGCAGTCATAATAACGTGACCCGACTGTGTACTATACACTGTATCTTTACAAATACATCGTAAAACCATAACTTGGTAGTATATATTACAAAGTAGCCATATAATAATCTACATAATCATTTAAACAGGATCTAGATCATTTATTTATGATTATGATAAATATGCTTACATGCTTAATGTTTCTAGTTGTATCATTTATGCGAGTTATGAGAATCAAACAGCTAAAACTTTAATAACAAACTATAAATAATGATTACAGCTGTGCAATTCAAAGTGGTACTATCTATTCATATTTAACAGCCATTAACACACTATCAGCCGGTCCCTAGGCTGCTGTTTATCCGGCTCCTGCTATTATAATAATATTATAAGTATTAATATTGCTCTACATATTAAAAGCTTACAAAATGTGAACTCAGAGCTCTCTATCTGCATCTGCATCACAAACTGAACTAATGAGTGCAAACGTCCCAGACTTTGTTTTAATGTTGTGACTCTTAAGTTTATGTCTGGGGGGTATTAACTAATCACTATTCCTGCGCTGGGAATTCAAGGGCTGACCCCTAAAATGGCAAGCTCATTTCCATCTCTAATAAGCCTGCTGTAAGTAATTACTAAAACACCACCATCAGTCGCAAACGCCTCTAATAACACCTCTAAGGATGAGGGAAGCTTGGAGAGAAAGCTAGGTGCCCAGTGGAATACCTACTGATGCTCTTAGGAGGGTGAGGAACACCGGGCCCCAGCCTGACGATTTTCCAGCCCGAATGTGCCTGAATACAGAGAACGGATGATTGCCATGCACGAAAAAAAAAAACCACAACACAAAACCGGAGAGTCTTCCAAAAAAGCACACCGAATCTGCCAGGCTGCAGCCTGAGCTAGCAGCAAATTACACCCAGCACAGACTGGGCTTCTCCCCGCTAACTTTATCAACCATTAGAGGTAACCGAACGTCATTTATTACACGGGGTACATCCATTTCCTGCTGAAAGCTGTAATATGCGTGTACTACTTTAAGTCTTGCGGCGAGCCGGACTGCTGCTGATCATTTCCGCATGATACGCAGCCTGCTCCACAATTACACTTTCTCTTCATTAGCCGCCTCATTGGCAAAGCCGCATTATTAAACTCCTTGGGAATTATTATTATTTTCTATCCGTGGTACCGGCACACTAGAAGGCACAAACGAGGCGGACTGGCTGCACGCGCACACACACACACACACACAGAGGACGCTATGCTAATGGGAGCCCTGTTCATTTCCCTCCCATCCACGCTGCTCTCATTTGTGCATAAATGTAATGCACAGAAGCAGGAAATAACTGGGACAGAGTCTCGGCTCTAACTAAACAANCACACACACACACACACACAATGAGGACGCTATGCTAATGGGAGCCCTGTTCATTTCCCTCCCATCCACGCTGCTCTCATTTGTGCATAAATGTAATGCACAGAAGCAGGAAATAACTGGGACAGAGTCTCGGCTCTAACTAAACAACACACACACACACACAAAGAAAAATCAACAGATATCCAGACCTGGCTGGGCACAACGAGGCTGAGGTTTTGGGGGTTAGAAAATGAACAGCTCCTGAGCTGTACGACATACTCTTATCTATATAACTGAACAAAAGTATATACACTCATCGTCACAAAAATACTTGCACCCGGAAGGAAGTGTGGGATTGCAGTGCTACTGGGAAGGAAGATAAAGGAAACCAGGAACAATAGAATGATAAATTTGGACTGATATGATCAATATTTATTGAGGTACACATACAGAAGTAGTGTCTCTCAGCATGGTGTCGGGCAACCATGTTTGCTAACACAACATGCCAGACGTCTCGGTATGGAGTTGTAAAGGTTCCTAATGGTGTCCAGTGATAATCCATCCTATGCAGCTTGAATTTTTTCACACAGTTCCTGCAGATGGTGAAGTAGGGTTGGAGGTGGAGTGACAACAAACGTGTGACAACAAACGGTTCATCTTGGCGGTGACCACGGTGCCTCCACACACAGATTCGTTGATCGTCTCCACCAAGTCACTGAAGATGACTCGCTGCCATTCTGAGTCACTCCATGACAGTCTGGCACGACACCACTGCAGTCTTTGGCGAAGTTGACGTGGTGTTAAGCGCAGTCGATGTAACAGCTGAACTAATAGTTCCATGTAGTCCTGCGTTGTGCAGCCATCTGCCAATGGTGCTGGCACTAACAGGATGACTCATGGAGGGCATCACTGCTTAATGAATGTCCGTAATCGTGGCTGTTGGGTCAGTCAGGTCTTACATGTGCTTACATCACATGCACGGCTGAGCATGAATCTTGAATCATTTGCATGTCTCACAATGTCAAACCTTCCCAGCAAGTTTCAGTCCTGGGTTGACTGTCTAAAATTCAGGATTCAAGATGGCTGCTACTACTCTCCTAAGCTGGCAAATGATCATTTCAAACTAGTTCCTGCGTTTTAAAGAATGCAGGCTTGTATTGAAACTTATGGTTGCCATAATGCAATGCTCAAGATCTCCACCTTGGGCTAGTAACAGTTCGTCAACACCTCTACTCCTCTAAGCCTCTGAGTTTACCAGACTATGGAGACTGACCACTGCCTTCCTGAGGACCCTTTACAGAAGGCGCTTACATACAACAAGAGGGCACAGGAAAAGTCTGGCAAGGTTAGAGCTCGTCAGAGAGGATCCGGTCACAGGGGGCTGGTGGAGGCGCAGCCAGAGGTGCCAGGTTCACCGTGGAAAGGGACGAGAAAGCATGGCCTCAGCTGCAAGCTCCCACATGGCTGATCTTTAACTGCTGTCAGCTCCATGACTTCACCTGCTCAGGTGCCCTCAGGGAGACAAAGCGGCCAGAAATACACCTTCTATTCTGGGTCATCCAAAGCCACGATGAATATCCACTGCTCCGGGGCCACAGGCATCGCTCACAAGAGGAATGAGTGAGAGAGAGAAGGAGGAAAGGAAAAGACAGCTATACGTGTCTATCCTTTGAACCGGTGGAATTAGAGGAAGGGAAAGGACGGTGACACGAAAAAAAAAAAAGCTGTACTATTCTGGTCCGATTGCATCATCTGAGGAATGAAAGAGTGAGGGAAGTGCAGAGAGTTTTGGGTAAGGAGTCTTCATCTGAAGAGATGCTGAGAACAAAGAACAAACGATCATGCTGTGCTGAGCGCAGGCATCGCACAATAGAACAGAGAAAGAGAGAGAGAGAGAGGGAGAGAGGGAGAGACAGGGAGGGAGAGAAAGAGGGAGAGAGAGAGAGAGGGAGAGAGAGAGAGAGAGAGAGAAAGAGAGAGATACAGACTATGGATGAGAATAAAAATATATCCAGATACATGAACTCAGTGTTCCTTTACATAATCAGGTGTACTTTGGCATATAACTGAAATAAATCATGTATCATATTGTGATATTAATAAAGCTTATGACAGAAACCACAAAGAACGTATGGATACATGCAGATGATATTACGTCCTGCTAAGGGACTATGACCACATGCTGAGCTCCATATAGGCATATACTAACAAGCAGATGACTCATTTTGAACAGAGTACGCTGTGCGAGTTATCATCCTGCAGATCAGCTGGTCATCTCGTTTAATCACATATGGCAGAAAAAACAAAGATGACTCACTAAATAAATGCTCGGGTACTTTGACTGTGTGTTCTATACGTCTCATCACAGGAAGATGGAGAAACTGTGACGCTGCACCCCTTTAGAAAACAGGTGTTGTGCTAAATTCCAACTCTGCCGCAGAATCTGGCTTCCCTTTGCAAGCACACACACACATCACAGGGACACTAGGTTACATCTGTGATTTCTAGTCTTTCACTAGACTCTTTCACTAGACTAGAAATCACAGATGTAACCTAGTGTCCCTGTGATGTGTGTGTTTGCTCGCAAAGGGAAGTCAGATTCTGCGGCAGAGTAAGAATTTCGCACTCATCACTGAAAATCAGTCACATGACAGTCTGGCACGACACAATTGCGGTCTTTGGTGACGTTGACGTGGTGTTAAGGACAGTCGACGTAACGGTCTGTGTGCATGTAGCCCTGCATCGTACAGTCGTCTGCCAACGGTGCTGGCGCTAACAGGATGACTCATGGAGGGCATCACTGCTGGCTGAATGTCTGCAATCGTGGCTGTTGGGTCAGTCAGATACAGCAATAAAGCCTGTCCTTGCTTACGTCACATGTGCAGGGCCTTTGCATGTCTCACAATGTCAAACCTACCCACCAAGTTTCATTCCTGTTGGTCGATTCCCTCTGGGTGCAACTATGATTCCCAGTTGTATCTTTTAAATTATTTTGGCACAGTTTAAGAGCTCTAGTTCCCCTTTCAATTTAGTGAATACTCATGATGGACAAACCAATAGACCAACTGTTATATGAACCTCCACTGCAAGCTGTTTTATCCTCCGGTAAAGTTCCATTTTGGAGGTTTTTAAAGTGGACTGCACAATTCCATGAGTGCTATCATATAGTCTGATGTCTTCATTTTTATTCTAAGGTGAAGCATTAAGCTAGAAATAAAGAGAACCTTCTATGAGCTGTGACTGGTACTGTATATCTTAATTAAGCATGTATAATGATATTGGAATCATATCGGTATCCAGCGATAACTTTTTTTTTATTTTTTTTTTTATTGTATGTTGATGACATGTCGGGGTTCAACGGCTGCTTGGACATCTTGAGCCATGTTACACCACCAAAACCCAGACCTGGTTATTTTTTTCCATATAGTGTTGTGGCTCTTATTCACAGGCTCATTGACGATAATGTGACATCCATTAGCCTCACCACAGACATTTGGACATCTGATGCGAGTCCTGTGAGTATTCTCGGTTTTCTCAGCTGGCAGGGGAGAGCCAGTAAAAGGCAGGTACCAGTTCATTTTTACACTCCACTCATACAAACTGACTGAAATAAAGTGCTCAGTATCGCCTTCTCACAGACGTTAGTAAGGTTACCTGAGGCATCTTATCTTTAGCATTAGACTGGCTTAGTGTTTCTCTGTGTAAATTTCAAGCCGCATGTGATCTACTGTGGCTTTCTGTAGCCTCCATATGGCTTTACTTTAATATAGTACTGGTTAAAGCATGTGTAGTGGCCTGTGATGCGCTGAGGAGCTGCACTGGCACTCGAAGACCCAATGTGATGGCGCTGGTATTCAGACCTTCATTAAAAACAATGGTGTGGAATTTCTAGACACTGCACAATGTGCTCCAGAAGGTGGTGGCCTTTAAAGGAGACAGTTTTGCATGTCCAAGATGTAAAGATCTACATATTAGATATCATATTAAAGATCAACATATTAGATATCTACATTGGCATTGGCATTAATGAAACGAACCAGAACTGGCATGTAATCTGTATGTAATCTATGTAATCTATTGCTGTCACGCTTTAGGTTTTCCTATTGCCTCCATTGGATCCACGAACTGCACTTCCCATGATACACTCCCTCATGATGTCAGTACCACATGTCAGTCTTCAACCAATCACAAACTACCTTGTCACACGTCATCACCCAAATATATATATATTTATATATATATATATATATACACTCCTCTGTTTGTTGTTCTTCTTTGTGAAGCATTGCCAAGGTACATACTTGGTGTTTGCTACTGTCCATTGGTTATTGTGTCCTTGCCCTGGTATCTTGGTTCCTGATTGGTTTGTTTCTCTGGTTTCTGGCTTTGTGCCTCCCTTGCTCATTTTGTTCACTTTGGTCACTGCGTTGTGGTTAACGGCTACCTTTGGCCATCTCACGCTCTCCTTGTTATTACAAACAGTATAACTTTTAGATTCACAGACCTCTAGTTTATCACTCCTACATTACAAATGAATCTGCACCTCAAGAAAAATCAGAGAATTCAGCACAACATCTATTGCAGGGGTCTATAAATCTGAACCTTGAGTCCAGTTCCCAGTCCTGGACTTTGTAATCCTTGGTGGGCGGATTACAAAGCCAATCAATAACGTTAACTGTTCACTTAATTTCCAGTGAGAACAAAATCCAGGACTGGAAGCTGGATTGAGTGTCCTGATTTGATGACCTGGGATCTGCTGTCTGAAATGGCTGAGATGTTATGTTCATACTGTGTCCTCAGCTACACTGACAGGTCTGTGCTACCTCAATGAAGAACTGGATATGGCTTGAGAGGTGTTTTGGGGATATGTTTGGGGAACAACATTTGGGTCACCATTGACTCCTAGTGTTTGTTAGCAGCGTTAGCTAAGGCACAAAACTATAAGCAGCAAAATGTGGACCCTAAACATGTCTTGGCTGACTGTCTACATCTGGGGTAAGTGGACAATGGTTACGGACAATACGCTTGACTTTTTGATGAACCTTTTCTTTATGGATGAGATTGGGAACTCTAGCCAAGCTCTAGCTGGTGTTACTAGAGGTGTACGCATCCCCAAAATCAATCAAACCATCAGGTATGGATTATCTCTTCTGCTGGCTGCATGTAGCATTTTTCATAACCCATTACAACATAACATACTTTCTTGTTGGGACGTTTTAACAGTAATCGTTTGCAAATATGGATACTGCTGGCAATGCATCATCCACTGTGATATTGCTTTTTTTTGGCTTTAGCAATATTTCCAGCAATATATTTGACAGAAAATGAGCACTACATTCCTGTTCCTGTTGCCAAGCGGTTCTTTAGTTTTGTTTATTTATCTTTGTTTTTATTTTATTGTCTTTTCTCCCATGTTCTGAACCCTTTGGCATGAGCAAAGCAGTACCAGTCTAAACGAGCTCCATCAGGTTTGGAAGTCCTTGTTTTAGAACCAAACAGAAGCACTCAGGAAACATGGGCTCATTAACTATATTAATGCTGACTCATACATCACTCGGTACGTGATATATATTCAGAAAACCCTTTGATATTGAATTTTATTAATATCCCCAGCAGACAGAAAAAGAGAGGCAGAAGGAGCCCCAACTGAGTAGCCATTGCATGGATTACCTAAACAAAGGCCCTGCTGGACTCATGTGATGAGATGGCAGTCTCTGAAAGATGACCCCCATCAACCCCTGAAACGCAGTGGCCGTGTCGCTCTGATGAAGCCTGACGTGCCAGAAGGTGTGGAGAAACCTGAAGGCACCCTCAGCCTTGACCTTCTGCAACACGAGGCACCACAACAGCTGCAGCAAATAAACGCGAGGCCTTTCAGTTTAACGTCCCCATTATAACCTAATTATAAACATATGCCAAGAGTAGGGGATCGGTTGGGGGGGAGGGGGGGTTTAAGCCACTCTCCTCACCAGGGGAAAAGCTCAGTGTCATTAAGTCTTTAGTCTTTTATTAAAGCTGGTGAGACACAAAGCGGGGCAGATGAAGAATGAGCACAATACCCCACTGCAACCAACAAAGGAGCCTTTGTGTAGAGAGTTCTCCAAAGTGGGAAAGATTACAAGTGAATATGGCAGCTTCGGTGATTGTACTGATCATATCTCATTACAGAACCAGAAAGCTACAAGGAACGACTCACAACGGCCCAACTTTTAATGATGACTAATCATGCGGCGGGATGGAAGTGGTCTGGGATCATTGTTCTACTGCATCTTCTGGCGCTCGGTGTACGGCTATAACTTCCAAAAGTGGTCTTTGGGAACACTTGAAACCTATTTAAATCAGCTTCCAGGAGACAGCGCTAACCAAACTTGGTGTACCAGCAAGTTCACGCTTGGCATGGAGCGAAGTTTTCTGCATTTCCTTCTGATGAATCATGCAACACATAGGCACGATAAAAAAAAAAAAAACACACACAGATATTGCAGGGTACTGCTGTCAGCCGAGTCTCCTTCTTCCTCCTGTGCAGGCTACCCACAGTCGCTTTGCCCCAGGTGGATCCAGGTGTTACTGAAGAACTCATGACAGTTGGAATCAAGACCAAGTTAGACCAAACCTGCTCACTTTCTCTTTGGTATTAAACACCAAAGAGATAAGCCAGACACAGCACAAGACAGTCACCCGCCTGCCACCCGTCTGCTTCTGCGTGCCCTACTTTTCAGATTTCCGATCAAATAGGAGAGAAATATCAGCAGACACATAAGCTTACATAAGACCTAAATGGAGGAACTTCTTTCTGCTGGTTGGCTCAAAAAGTCTTCTGTTAAAGTCTTGCATTCATGAAACATACATCAGTGTGACTGACACACACAACCTTTGCGGAAGGAACTTAGTAGTTAGGCATGTAACAATATGCAAATTTCAGGATGTGTGTTGTCGTTTTTGCTTCATGATACAATTTTCTTAGAAATAGACATAAAAAGATAAATAGACATAGAATAGATTAAAAAGAATATAAACCAAAGTGCAATATCTGTATGTGTTGATCCTTCCTTCTGGCTGAAATTAGTGTAGGAGGGAACTCTAACTGTGGAATCCACTGTTTACAACTGAACAGAGGTGCAAATCGATAGGTGTTAACAGCTCTGTGGTTTGAGTTACTTGTTTCACCCACTCATACCTGGTACTCAGCGGCTGCTTGGATCCTGCATTGAGGAGTAGATGCTGAGCAGTGGTGGACAAAGTATACAAGCCATGCAGTTGAGTTAAAGTAGAGCTCTCCCAGGTAAAATACTCCTCCAGTAAAAGTAGAAGTTCTTCCCTTTAGAACTTTACCGTATATATATATATACATATATATACACACACTGGTTTGTCAAGGGAATGTTCCTATATGTGTCAAGCTTGTAACAACAGAAGGACCTTGTTGGTGCTATAGAGAGTGATATACAACACATTCTCCATCAATCTAAACAACCACTTCACCATGTAAAGAACTACTTAGTGTCTACGGGCCTTGATTGAACTATTCAGTAGTGGACGAAGTAAACAATCCATGTAGTTAAGTTAAAGTAGAGATTCCCAAGGTAAAATACTACTCCAGTAAGAGGAGAAGTACCTCCTTTTAGACCTCCACTTGAGTAAAAGTACTAAAGTATTTGCCTCCAAATGTACTTAAGTATGGAGAGTAACAGTAGCATGATTTATTATGGCTCTAATGTCCTATTATCATTTCTGGAACAAGACTCTTAATCAGCTCAGTTTAGGTGAAGAGACTCCAGTGTCTCTCAGTCCACCAGTCTTTAATAGGACACTGAAGGAGAACAGTTTCCATTAGCTAGAACCAAGCTCTGTCCAACAGGTCAAAACAAGCTCAAAACAAAGTGACCGCTGTGCCCTGATTGGTGGACTCGCTTCACGCTTCTTTCATTTTGGACATGTTATGTTTTTATGCTCACATAAGCCAAAAGGAAGGACAGATTTGGCCATAATGTAGTGGAGTAAACAGTAAGATATTAGACTTTAAAATGTAGTGGAGTAAAAAAAAGTAAAAAGACCCCAGAACGGAAATACTTCAGCACAGAGTCACCAAAACACTACTTAAGTACCATAACCAGTTACATTTATTGTTTTTTTAAATTACTGTCCAACAGTACTGCTGAGATAAGAGCGGTAAGTGTTAAAATGTTCAACTTTGTGTCACATGGGGTCAAGATGAGGAGGCTGGATGCAGATGCCAGTATTTAATGAACAGAACAAATAATACAAAACAAAACCAAAGAAATCAAAAACACTAAGAAACACTGAACCAGGTTACAAAAACAATAGACATGAGGACAAAACACTAAGCAGGAACACAGGGGACAACAGGGAGTATAAGTGAACAAAGACTAACAAGGAACACCTGGGAAGGGGTGGAGCTACAAACTAGGGACAGGTGAGGGGCCTGACAAGAGGACGGAGACAGGAGGAGCCAAAAACCCAAACAAACAGAAGCACATGGAACAGGACAACAAAAGGCACATGGAAGTGACAAGAAACAGAAAACCAGAGAAAACAGACAAACATGGGCAAGACAGGGCAGGATGTGACACTTTGCTTATATTTAAGATTAAGTATTTTAGATTATACTTTGTTTAAAAAGCTCAACGAACAAAAAGATGAGTCACCTGTGACTGAAACATAACTAATAGTATGTAATACCTCCTCAAACACAAATAGCAGTTGCAATTCAATTTGGCATGTACTGGTCAAGTTTCTGGATGTAGGCCACATCAATGTTCAGACACTCTTGCATCAAAGCATTGTGCAGTTGTGCCAGATTTGGTGGATGCCTTCCCTGGCACAATTCCGAGGAGAATTCCCTGTAGACTGGGATTTTAGCCACTGCTGGTAGACCATGATCGTACGCTTCCATACACCTGCAGATTCAGCTACTTCCTTCACACTATGGTCTTTGGTATGTCCAACTGCAGTCACTCCTTTTAGCCAATCATTAACATCTGCTTTGGAGCCATTTTCCACACATGGAACGAGACATTCACT